>CM035169.1:126386057-126683211 GCA_020205615.1 Panax quinquefolius
CATGTAGAATTGAGTCATAAGAGGCAATGATCTACGCCTGAGGAAGGGGCACCTACGCCAGTGTGATTTTTTTTCCATGCGTTTGGGTCATCTTGACTCTTCCTTTCTTCCCCACCACCACCACCACCATGTACACCACCACCACCACCACCTTTTTGTATAAATGACTTTTTAAATTAAAGATAGTACTACTTCTCTTATTTCTCTATCCATGTGTCCCTGCCTATTTCTGATTCAAAAAGAAAAAAATATGTCATCGGTGTTGACCACAATTCATTACGTTCTGTTTTTTTAGTTTTAAAATGCGTGAAAAACAAAATCAAAGTTAATATTATTTTTCAAAAGTAAGAAAAAAATATTTAGCTCAAAAATTAAGTACTCTCTCCTACTTTCGTTTCTTTTTTAACTAACACCCTGTAAAGTTTTTTAGTTGTAGAAAAAAAAAATGAATTTTTTTTTTTTTTAGTCGAAATACACTCATTTTCTTTGTATATTCTTTTCTAACTAAAACTCAAAAACACAACTTTTCTTAAAAAAAAAATTCTCTTCTATTACAAAACTCAAAGACATTATCTCTTTTTGTTTTCCTTCGCTTTCTTTTTTATTATCTCCAAATTAAAACTCAAAGACAAGGTGTCAAAACTCCAAGACAGATATTTACTTAGTTTTCTCTTGTTCCGTGTGGCCTTATCCAAATCTTTTGAATTTGTCTCATTTGTACTAAATTGGGGTTTTAATAAAAAAATTGTTGATACAAAAATTCATTCTAGTATTTTCCTTATAAGAAAATTATGAATATATATATATATATATATATATATATATATATATATATATATATATAGACCCATCCATCCATATGAATCCTATTTTATGAAGTCTTATCTGTAACACCCCTTTTTGGATAGTTGATAAAAACTTATTGGAAGGTGAGATTGAAACATAAATATAAATTGTAGTAACTTGTACTTTATCTTAGGCTTTTATTTTAATATGAGGACCCCACCAAAGTCAACATGTTGTCGGTTTGTTTAACTTAAACCAACTTTAATATTAAATAATACATAATGCGACATATCTAACGTATATAAAAAAAAAAAAAATCCTAAACCGTAACAAGCTCTTACGGCTTAAAATTAAAAAAAAAAAAAAAAAATATCCTAAACTGTAATAAGCTCTTACTACTAAAAAAATATATATATATATATATATAACCGTATAACAAGTTTCTCTACTATTGTAAAAAATAAAAATGTTTTTAACAAATGTTTTTATAACATATTTTATAACAAAAATAAAACATTTGTTATAAAAAAATGTTTTTAACAAATGTTTTTATAACAAATGTTTTTATTTCATTTTTTTTATTTTTTTTTTATTTTCTACTTATTGGAGCTTTAGACTTATCTTTTTTTATTTTTTTTTTTTTTTTATTTCCGGCTTAGAGAAGCTTTGTCTTAGCTTAATATTTTTTTTTTATTTTTTTCCTTCTTTTCTCCATTATATGTTTATATTCAAATAAATTAAAATAAAATAAAAAAAAAAATAACCTACTTAATTATAACTTTCATCACTTTGAAGGAAAAAAAAAAAATTTGGATATACCAACTAGTAGTCATTTAATGATTCGAACTCGCAACCTCATGCACCAATACCTCATAATTATATGACCACCCGAGCACCACAGGCCTAGGCGCTTAAGTTTAACCAAGGATATATACTTATAGAAAAACTTCACCATCCCCCAAAATCTATATTCTTGCATTACTACTATATTACGATTTATTATTATTAATAAATCTATATTATTAATTGGATTTTTCTAAATAGAAATAAGTTAATATCTATATTTATTATTATCCCTTTAATATGTTTTCTTATCTTTGTAATAATATCAATAAAAGATTATTAATATATTAAAAATAAATATCATTCTTTAATAAAATATAAATAATGATCATTATAAATCTTGTATTATTAGTATTAATAATTTTATTATTAAGCAATGATTATTAGTAATGATTTTATATATTAAGCAATGATTTTATTATTAAGAAATGATTTTATTATTAATAAAACTAGTTCAATTAGTCTAATAAGTAATGATGATAATTTTTCAAGTCATTTCGTGAAATTAATTTACTTATCGAATTTATAAAAGTAGTGAAGTATTATTATAATAATAATAATAATAATAATAATAATAATAATAATAATGTGAGTATCAATATTAGAAGTACATATTATACCAATACTAGTACTGCATAACATTAAGAGGAATAATTCATATTACATCTTCATTTTCTAATATGTACATTAGATAACGTTGGATAAGTTCTATATTTCAGAGGCCGGGAGTAATCTTGCGGATTTCTTGTAGAGCTCCCATGCGACGCCTGTGATAACGAAAAGATTGTGACATCTTCCGAGGACCACTTCTCTTGTAAATATTACCATTGGCCCTAACGAAACAAATCAACATACTTGCATATAAAATGCCACAACCGAGTGGTTGTGTTGTTTTGATCGAATCTTTAAGGTCCAAGACAGTGGGATTTACATTTGGGCCACTCATCTTGTCGGATTACCATTTCGCAAACAAAATGGTATCAAATGTACTGCATGTACAAAGTAGTTGGTTAATAATTTTTAATATTAAAGGACATTACAAAATTAAAATATTTTAAAACTAAACATACCGCAACTTGAAGCTAATTTCGAGTACATTTCATGTAACTTAATATACTTAGTGTCATCGTTGTAGTGCGGGTCAATTATGGTAATCATCCAATCTTCAATGCGAATAGGAACAAGACAAAATGGCGTTGATTGGTACTACACACACACCAAGCATGAATATGTATTTGCATTCGTGTAAAGGTGGACCAACATCTTGGTTAACATACGGATCGCAAAAACTCCATGCAGTATTCACGTTAGTGCAGGGCACATAGCCCTGGCCAAGATGCATGAAGAATGAATTAATGAAACCAAATTGGGACCACCTTTGTATTCCCCGCGACCTGTAGTATTCCTCTCTGTCTCGTAGCAACAACATATAAGCGTCGATGACATGCTCGAATATCCAACTCCAGGCCCTAAGGATTGTCACTGCATTGTGTTCTAATGCATATAATCGGCGCGGATGTGATAAAGGATATAAATCCTTACGGTGCCACCACGCTTCCAAACATATGTTTATTTACAAATGTCTCCTTCCAATCTTTAAGTCTTTTGGATAAGGACCCTTTTGGTCCATAAGAGATGTGGTCTCCGCATCTTGTGCACGATTGAGAGCAAATGTACATTATTATTATATAACAATAATAATTAAAACCATCACTATTAACATAACTATATATACCTTTTGTGAACTAGATCCTTGGCGTCGAAAGTCCATGCAAATGAAGAGTTGGTTGGAATGTAACACTCCTCATAGGTTTGGAAGGATGGAATGTAACACTCCTCGTAGCTTGGGTGGTGGGAATGGAGCTCTCCTCGATTACTTGTGGGGTGGGTATGTAGCTCTCTTGTACAACATAATCGGTTTGTGCCCCAAGCCCTTCGTTGAGTTGTGTGTCTTGGGACCGTGGTCCAAAATTTGTGGGACCCCACAATCGAGGTATTTGTTTACCTCTTGCTTCAAGTCGTATAGGCGTATTGGAGATCCCAATTATTTTTTTTGCAGAACCAACTCGGGAGGCAAATTGAGTAAATCTTGAAAATTTATCAAGTAACGACTTCAAGACTCTCAACTTTGTCATATAAGATAAACACAAACAAATATTATTAACAATAAATATGAATAAATATTATATTAAGTATTTACTCCAATACATGATTTATTAAAGAAGAATATAATTTTATACCATTTGAATAAGGTGTTGTTGGTTGTAAATGGCCCGAGGCTCATAACAACTGCTAATGGTCGCTCACTTTCGTCGAGGTCTGGTGAATTTTCCAACGTGTAATTTTCCTATACCGCAGACCATGTAATCATCTATTGGGACATAATCGAAATTTCGGTTTGTTGTCCTTGAGATGATCCATGTATGCCTCCCACAACGAAATATATTCCCTCTCAAGGCCATACGCAATCCTCGACATCAATAAATTTAAATTTTTCTCCCACCTTTTAAGGTCACCGTGGTTTTTGGTCATTGATGGTATGCCTTGCATGAACCCGAACTGTCTCATCACATCACGTCCTCCCGGCATCCGAAATTCCACAATATCAAAGTGGATCAAGGGACCCCACCAGATCCCAAACAACTTTTGCCTTCAAAATTAAATCCATCGATATCATCATCCCACATTATGTAAGGCCGCCAAACCACATCCCACATAGACTTAATATCTAACTCCCCTCGGTAAAATGACAAATGGTGATGGGGATTCTCACGTCTACCAGGATAACTGTGGGCTCCAAAATAGGACCATGCTAAAGCCCTAGGTAACCATAAGGATGATTGTGGCCAAGGGTTTGGCTTTCCAATACTTACACGCTCATAAGCCCAAATTTGTAACAATGTAACACAACCATTAATGTATTTAACTCCTTTCCTAGTAGCAGTATATAAAGATCTGTACAAATATGCTAACACTGCAGCGCCCCAAGAGTAAGTTACACAATCTTCAGCGTTAGCAATAAAAGACAAATATCGTGGGTGCACACTATTTCTATTCCTATTAGGGAATAATATTGCCCCACACAACCACAACATGTATGCCTTTGTGTGTCGCCCTACAACATCTTTACTTGCATTCTCGGGACATTTATTAAAATGTTGATGCAACCACACTAATGAAATTGACCTTTGCGTTTTTTGAACTAAAATATTCACCGACTAATTGATCTCCAAAACAATCCCTAAAATAATTCAAATTGGTGACAATGAGGGGACCCGTTTAAAGGGCTTTCCTACCATTTTAACCCAAAAATAAAGTGAACATCCTCTAACGTGATTGTTATTTCTCCACAGTTTAAATGAAAAGTATTAGTCTCAAGGCGCCATCTCTCGACTAAAGGCGGATATCGGACTAAGATCGGTTTGGTGTACAACACCTTGATAACTAAATACTCCAAATCCACATTTATTTAAAAGGATTTTTGTTCTTTTGTCAAAGCCCACTGATTATATTTCGATCAAGATATTCGATTGGAGCTTAGTTTTCCCTATCTCTCCCATGATATATGTCATCATCCGATACATGATCTTGTTGATCATGCGTAAACACTGGATCAATTGGCCCATATTCCCAACTATCCATCTTTTACCTAAAAAAATACATCAATTCCATATTAGTATTAAGATGCATGACAAAATGAAGTTGAAAGTAACATGTTGCAAAATGAGCGGTAATAATAATACACACTAACATGCATTAAAAGCTGAACAACATGCATGTGTATAATAATATGCATGTATATAATGTAATAATATTAACATGCATTAAAAACTAGTAAAAAAGCGAAACTATTAAAAATAAAAACAATAAGAAGAAAAATAAATAAAAACAATAAGTGAACAATCGAGTACACCTTTGGAATAAGGATATATCCTTGGTTAAACTTAGCAACTAGGCCCGTGGTGCTCGGGTGGTCATATGATGAGGTATTGGTGCATGAGGTTGCGAGTTCGAATCTATTCAGCAGCTACTAGTTGGTATATCCAAATTTTTTTTTTTCTTCGGTAGTGAGTGACGAAAGTTATATCTTAATGGGTTGTTTTTTTTTTTTTTTTAATTCTTTGAGTCATAACATATAATGGAGAAAAGAAGAAAAAAAAAAATATTAAGTCAAGACAAGCTCTAAATAGGAAATAAAAAAAACATTTGTTATAACATGCATTAATGACAACAAAAAACAAATACATGCATGGTATTATATCCCCTTTAATTCAGTAATAACATGAAGTGATAAAAACTATTATCTTACATGCTGCAAATAATGATATGAAATGGAGTACCAATAACAATATATCTTACAAAAAAAATTGATTGTCTTCTTGAATATAATAAATGGATTCCGCCCGCTTCAATTTGTTGAAGTTTTTTTGCTCCTCTCTTCCGAAATACTCCCTCTCTACTCTCTGTTATTTTTATTTTATCTAGCTTGGCAAGTGAACTTTAGTTTGCACAAGATGTGTACTGAATAGACGTTTAAATAAGCTCTCATTCAAATGTCCGGTACATGAATTAATTTAGGACCAAATTCAAACCAATGTCTCAGCTTTTTAGTTTACCGAGTTTGCAGGTGTTCTTTCCCGAGGCAAATGTGCAGAAAAAGTAGTCAAAAAGTGCATTTTCCGAGGCAAATGTGCAGAAAAAGTGGTCAAAAAGTGATAAAATTTTGTTCCTTATGCAAGCCGGTAGAGGCTATAACGGTTTTAAAAAAAAAAAAAAAAAAATTTTGTTTTTTTACAGTAGGTAGAGAGGCTATAACGGTTTTTAAAAAAAAAAAAAAAAATTTGTTTTTTATGCAAGCCGGTAGAAGCTATAACGGTTTTAAAAAAAAAAAAAAATATTTGTTTTTTATGCAAGCCGGTAGAGGCTATAACGGTTGAAAAAAAAAAAAAAAAAAATATTTGTTTTTTATGCAAGCCGGTAGAAGCTATAACGGTTTAAAAAAAAAAAAAAAAAATTTGTTTTTTATGCAAGCCGGTAGAGGCTATAACGGCTGTGAATAAATCAATTTTTCGCTGCTAGCTAGACTCGAACTCGAGACCTCATGCACCAATACCTCGTCATATGACCACCCGAGCACCACGGGCCTAGCTGTCATATCTTACCTTGGATTTGAATATATCTTTAAACATTCCATCTCCCCCCAAATTAAATTTCTCATTATTTTATTATAATTTTTTACGATTATTATTGTTATTCTATTATAATTATTGAATTGAGTACAAAGCCGTTCCAAATTCTAGCGGCTTATGTACTTTTTATTATTTTTTTATCATTATTATCATCATTATTATTATTATTATTATTATAAACAATGTCTGGTGAATAAGTAGTCAAACATAATAATACAACACTATGGGAATAGAACAAAGCTGACATTGATTATATGGGAAAAGTACATTAGTTTGACTTCTTGAGCATTAACCGCTACTAAATTGTCTTGGTGATCTTTTACCTTTAAATATTGTCTAGGAAGCTGCTATATTATCAAGTTATCTTCTTATCCTTCCATAGAATTTGTTCTCTGATATTATTATCTCTTTTCTCCTCTACTCATAATTTGTTTCATCTGGTTGCCCACTTTCACTTCAGAAAATCAAGTTGAAGTTCTGATCGAGCAAAATTCATCACTATTATTGACAAGTAAGTTTTTCAAAATGTCATATAATACATCTGAATTTGTTAGTGAAGTTGATGATAATAAATCGATATTGTTAAAATACGTTGGTTTGTTATTTTATACGTTGGAAGAGGTTGAATATTTTATAGATCATATGCTCATAAAAATGGATTTGAGATTAGAATTGCAACTAAGTCATAAACATGCTAATCTGAATGATATCGGATCTAGGCGGTATGTATGTAAGAAAGCCAGTACACCATTTGTTGGCAAGAGTTTACGATGATGAAGATAGTAGTAATAAAATAACTAGACGAGAGACTCTATAGGATTTAACAATGTGCAAAGCTAGAATATATATTGTCCACAATAAGAAAGAGGACAATTCATGATATCTCATTGTTGAATTAGAGCACAATCATCACTTAGTGACCCCCACCAAAGTACATTTGATCGAGACTCACAGAAATATTACTCCTGTTGCAAGAACTTTAATTGACACTTTAAATAAGTCCGGTATTGGTCCTAGTAAGATGATGAATGTTTTGAGCACAATGGGAGGTGGGTTGCAAAATGTTCCTTTCTCTACTACTAATGTTGAGAATGTGGTGCGAGATTTAAGGCGTGATTCTGCAGATGAAAACGATGCACAAGCTGCTGTCAATCATTTGAACAAACTTGCATCCAGAAGTGCCAGCAAATTTTTTTTCCGAGTGAAATCCGGTGAAAACAACCGCATAGCTTCAGATTACGTGGGTTGGACGCCCGATCAAGGTTTATATATCAACGGTTTGAGACGCGTTGTGACATTTGATAGTACATCTGGGACAAATAAGTATGGCATGCCGTTTGTTCCATTTGCCGGGTCAACCACCATTATCGGTCTATATTGTTTGGATTTGCTTCATTATTTAGAGATGAGACAGAGGACACTTTCGTTTGGGTATTACAGACATGGCTTGAAGCCATGGACTACAAGGCACCTACAACCATCATCACTGATCAAGACAGAGCTATGAGTAATGCTATTGCTATGGTACTTCCAACTACTTATCATTTATTGTGTTCTTGGCATATTAGCAATAAATTTCTGAAAAATTGTGATCATGTTTATTATGAGCACCCATCGTTCAAAAATGATTTTAACAATTTGTGTGTATAACTCATTGTCATTCATCGAGGAATTTGAAGAGCGTTGGCATATTCGATAAGTTCCTATGAATTGTATACTAATGAATGGCTTGGAAGTTTGTATGATGTACTGACGAAATGGATTCCAAAGATATACAAAGAGATATTTTGCTTGAATGAATGACTACCGGCTGGAAGAAGCGAGAGCATGAATGCCTTTTTGATGAGTATGTTAATGCATCAACAGGTATGCTATATTTTTGTACCGCAGAGTCAAAAGGTCAGTAGAAAGAGCGGTTTATCGAGGAGAGGAAGGCCGACTACATAACAAAACATCGTAAAAGGATTATGGTACTCGGTTCATCTTTAGAAGTTCATGCCGCACAAGTGTACACAAAGAGATGTTTAGGCGTTTCCAACGTCAATTAAATCGATTCCATGAAATACAATGTTCGTAAACTTAGTGAGTTGTGTGTCACCGATACTAAGGTTTATGCACGGTGTATAATGCGAAGATGCAATCGAAAGTGGTGGAAGATATAAAGAAGTTGTCAACAATCGACAATTTGGGATCTTTATATGTAATCGCCAAATGTTTTCTCACTCTGGTGAAATTATGCAGCACATCTTGAGATATTTCATAGCAAAGAGTATTTCACAAATACCGACCGATATGATCCTTCATCGGTGGACAAGAGACGCGAACAAAAGCAATGGTGAAGACTTACTCTTTAACTCCACATCTGGCTGACTTGAACAAAATCAAGCAATGCGCTATAATCATTTGATGAGTGATTACCAGAAGTTAGCGAGCAAAGCAGCTTGCTCAGTCCGAGGTTACAAAACTGTTCTTAAACTGAATGCACGAGGAAAAGAGTTGGTTGACCAGTATGATCCGGATGAGAATATTACTGAACTGGCAGATGACGACATTGATTGCACAGTTGGAGATCCAAATCATGATATGGGATACGATAATGACGATGAAGATGCAGAGGTGGAAGAAGAAGAAGAGTATTTGCCGCCTAATATTTCTCAAACAAAGGGCCGCAAAAAACAATCAAGATTCAAGAGTGCACTCGAGAAAATCATTCCTTCTAAAACTCATCGAAAATGTGCAATTTGTGGCTTTGAAACCAAACCACGATAAGCGAAATCACTATCGAGTGCTAGGGATTCTGAGCCAAAAAATAGGCGTCGGTTGTATTAATCATTCTATGTTTTTTATTTTATGAAAATGAAGATGTAATATGAATTATTCCTCTTAATGTTATGCAAATACTAGTATTGGTATAATATGTACTTCTAATATTGATACTCACATTATTATTATTATTATTATTATTATTATTATTATTATTATTATAATAATACTTCACTACTTTTATAAATTCGATAAGTAAATTAATTTCACGAAATGACTTGAAAAATTATCATCATTACTTATTAGACTAATTGAACTAGTTTTATTAATAATAAAATCATTTCTTAATAATAAAATCATTGCTTAATATATAAAATCATTACTAATAATCATTGCTTAATAATAAAATTATTAATACTAATAATACAAGATTTATAATGATCATTATTTATATTTTATTAAAGAATGATATTTATTTTTAATATATTAATAATCTTTTTATTGATATTATTACAAAGATAAGAAAACATATTAAAGGGGATAATAATAAATATAGATATTAACTTATTTCTATTTAGAAAAATCCAATTAATAATATAGATTTATTAATAATAATAAATCGTAATATAGTAGTAATGCAAGAATATAGATTTTGGGGGATGGTGAAGTTTTTCTATAAGTATATATCCTTGGTTAAACTTAGCAGCTAGGCCAGTGGTGGTGCTCGGGTGGTCATATGACGAGGTATTGGTGCATGAGGTTGCGAGTTCGAATGCTCAAAGAGATTACTAGTTGGTATATCCAAATTTTTTTCCTTCACCTTGGTAGTGATAAATTATAATTAAGTAGTTATTTTTTTTTTTTTATTTTATTTTAATTTGCTGAGTCATAACATATAATGGAGAAAAGAAGGAAAAAAATAAAAAAAAAATATTAAGCCGGTACAAGCTCTACCGGCCGGAAATAAAAAAAAAAAAAAAGTATAAAAGCATAAGTCCAAGCTCCTTAGTAGAAAATAAAAAATAAAATAAAAAAAAAATGAAATAAAAACATTTGTTATAAAAACATTTGTTAAAAACATTTTTTTTTATAACAAATGTTTTTATTTTTGTTATAAAATATGTTATAAAAACATTTGTTAAAAACATTTTTTATTTTTTACAAGCCGTAAGAGCTTGTTACGGTTTATATATATATATATATATTTTTTTTTAAGCCGTAAGAGCTTGTTACGGTTTAGGATATTTTTTTTTTTTTTTTTTTTATGTAGTAAGAGCTTATTACGGTTTGAATTTTTTTTTTTTTTTTTTTTTTTTTGTAGTAAGAGCTTGTTACGGTTTAGGATTTTTTTTTTTTTTATACGTATACAAGCATGTCGTTGTATGCTAGGTTGTATTATTTAATATTAAAGTTGGTTTAAGTTAAACAAACTGACAACATGTTGACTTTGGTGGGGTCCTCATATTAAAATAAAAGCTAGAATTACAAGTTGTTACTAATTTGGGTATATTTATGTTTCAATCTCACCTTCCAATAAGTTTATCAACGGTCAAAAGGGGTGTACAGACAAGACACTCTATGCAAGCAAATCCTATCAATTTATGGATGGCTCTATATATATATATATATATATATATATATATATATATATATTAAACTTAACTACTTCAGTGTGGAGAAATTATATTGGATTTAGAAAAGTATGTATATATAGTTATAATTTTTATTCTTAACAGATTTTTTTTTCCCGAATTTGACCTACTGAACTATGTGACTGGATCCACTATGCTCATAGCTTTATTTAAATTTGAGAATAGAAAGTGTTTTAAATTTAAAAGCATGAGAAGTTCCAAACTTCTGATATCTTTTCTTGAAATTAAGTAGCACGTGTATATAGGAAAAGTATAACATTGGTATTTAGCCATGGCTAAAAGTAAGAGATGCAATTCCCAGTCTATACAGTATGCATACCCATAATACACGCTGCAATATAAAGTTAATACATAATTTCACTCTTTTATTAAAATTCTCTTATTTTTGTGGTTACAGATAAATACAATTGGCCTTGAAGCTGCACTATGTTGAAAGCTATTTGGATCATAATGGTGCATGATATAAGGCAAAGATGGGTACCATATATAGGGTACTTGACTAATCGAGATTTCTACCAGTTAGATATATTTGTACTGATTTTATCATCCAAATTTGCTTCTATGCTTTCTTTTTTTATGTTGAATTATGTTGCTGATGGAGTAGAATCAGCTGGATTAGCCTCTATGAAACTTCGATCCGAATTGTTTATCTTGTTCGTATAATTGGTTGTTTATCTTTAATGTGGCGTTTTAAAGTGATTTAATCATTTATCTTTTTGTGAGCGTCTGTAATTTTTGTTATGGCATCTACTATTTGATCATCTGTATTGGTTGTAATGTCCTTTCAATATTTGTTGTGTGAGCAATACATGATATAATTTTAGATGATGAACATGCATATGCATGATATAATTTAACATTTCATTTTTAAGTTTCTTGAAATATATTTCTTAGTAGTATTAGGTAGTAGGTATAAATAGTTTTTTAGGTTGTTATTATTATTTCAAAAATACAATTATTTGATTGTTTTTTATCGGGCTAAATACAGTTTACTACATGAAGTACCATCATATTCATGATTAGGCTCCCAAATAATTTGGGTTTACACTTTATACCTAAATTTCAGAATCCTGTCAAAATTGGTCTAAATACCTAATTTTCCGGACAGATAAGAATTGTATACAATTTGATCGTATAGAATACGGGCTATTAACACTCATGTTACATCAAGTACTACCAAATTCACAGTTTACTACATCAAGTACCTAATTAATATAAAATTTGTATAAATACTACTATTTTGACGTATTAAATCTATATAAATGCTTATAAATAATTATTATATGTTAAATTGTTAAAATTAAATATTAATACAAAGATTAACATATACAATTTTTTTTTATTTTAAATTTTTTTAAAAAAAAAAGTTAATTACCAAAAAAATCAATAAATTTTTAAACATACAAATTATATTTTTAACACGAATTAAATAACATTAAAAATTTTACCCATTGACAAAAGTGCCCAAAATTTAATAAATTAAATAATACCCTTTTTATATTGGAAGAGCATACAAAAGGAGGAGAAAAAAATTAAAAAAGAAAAAGAGCTAGAAAAATGACCTATTTGCTCTCTCTCTCTCTCTCTCTCTCTCTCTCTCTCTCTCTCTCTCTCTCTTCTCTCCCTTTTTCCTAATCCTTCAAATTATTTTGTTCCTTCAAATTTGAAAATTTTAACAAATTGTATGTAAAAATTTTGCATCTTAAATCTTGAAAATTATAAATTATATCATAAATTATAAATTTTACGTCATAAATTTTACAAATTGTATGTATAAATTTTATAACTTAAATCTTGTAAATTATACATTATATCATAAATTATAAATTTTACGTCTTAAATTTAACAAATTGTATGTATAAATTTTACAACTTAAATCTTGCAAATTATAAATTATATCATAAATTAATAAGTTTACGTCTTAAATTTTACAAATTATATTTATAATTTTATTAATAAATATTTATAATTTTAAATTATATTTATAATTTTATACCATATTTCTACTATATTAGTTACTATTTTAAAGGGATAAAAAATATTATATTTATACTTTTAATTTAGTTTTCTTTGGGGTCCGAATATCATGAATATATGGTGGTAATTGATGTATCGGAACTTTAAATAGCTCTTTTTAAAATTAAGTCAAACTGTATATTTATACGCTCAGCTGTTATTAAATACACAAAATCCGATCAAATTCTTGGGTGGGTCAGGTATTTCGGCCAATTTTGGCCGGATTCAAGAATTGGGGGCTAAATTATATAATTAGGCACTTGATATAATAAATTGTAAGTCCAAATTTTTTTGGGACCGAATTATGAATTTGATGATACTTCAGAAGTGTACTTAGCTTTTTTTTTTTTTTTTTATCATTCAAGGACCTTCATTCTCCTATTACACTGTATCAATTGGTATCAAAGCCGGTTGTTCACCTGAATGAATATAATCCGTTGATCATAAAAGCAGACATAACTCACTTCCTAAGTTGTTAAGGAGAAAGATGACTAACCTAGTTGAACTTGGAGTTCTTTCCTCCTATCAGGCTTATATCTTTCGTCCTAGGGATTAGTTAATGCTAGTCTCTCTTATCATTTAAACCACTAATTACTGTCGTTGAAATCTCATCTCTACCCTAGTCTTCGACGGAAATCAAGCAACTTCGCCATTGGCCAATTGATTGTCACAAACACCAACCAGTAGGAAAGAAAAAAAAAGGTCTTTGATTGAAGCCTAACCTTAAACGCGTTGCATGTAATTGATAAAATCAGATTTTTTAGACCAGAGAGACTCAAGTATTTTACAGACAAGAGTCAGATTAAGAGCCAAAAGACTATGCAGTTGTATCATGTAAACATCTCCGCTTAGGAATTTACCCATTTAAAAATGCGTTATTGATATCAATCTAATAAAGGACCTGCAAGAATAAAGAAAATGCAAGTGTCAAGTGTCAATACAGGTCAGATAGTTGTAGCCTTGATTAACAATGTAAAGATAAGGTCTTAATATTTATTCATATTCAATACCTTCCTATTGATGTATCCTTCGTAAAGTTATCGTGAATTAAAATGATTTAGAGAGACATTAGCTTCCTATTTCATTCGATTAATCCATTGACAATTGAATATATGTTTTGATGAGATAGAGAGCCGGAACAAGTAACCAAGTACCATTTTGAATAAGTACATGTTATTTATCTTTTATCCAACATAGTTTGTAATTCATTAATGGTGTCGTATTTGAGTCCAATTTTGATGTCACATTTTTGTCCCACTCTTTTGCATTAATTGTTATCTCCTACTCTTAATTAGCTCTTTATCTACAATTATTTTGTAACTGAATAAAAAATTACTTGGAGAGCAATACAAGGGGTGAAATAACAAATGAGACAAGAAATAAGAAAATACGTTAAAAATTGTAATATTTGGTAGTTCACAATTTATATGTGTTTTTAGCAGCGTGTTGAGGTTTAATTTATTTGTTTGATAAAAGTTTATCAATGATATGATTAATTTTGCAGCACTTTAATACTAGAAATTTGCAGAACTTAAATACTAGAATTTAAAACAAACTTGTTACAAGTGCATAATTCAAAATAACAACATCAACCAATAGTTCTTCAAGTTTACTTTGCCATAATAAAGTAAAGGAGAAACAACAACCGCCACAAAGGGAAATGAAGGAGAAGCTAGTTTGGAACTAAAGGGGGGCAGCAACAAAGGCTTCAAACTCTAGCCGGAGACGCTTCATCTCATCATTGATGCGTTCATTTTCTGATTCCCAAAAAGCAATCTTTGTGTCATTTTTCTCCTTCTTTGCTACTAACCATGCTCGCTCTTTTTGTAACAACGATATCTCTTTGTCGATCTCTTCAACAGATCTGGATTTCCCTTGAAACTCTTCACGATTTTCCTTCATTTTTCAAAACCAAATGAATTAAACCAGAAATAAAAAACATGATAGATACTTGCATACCAAATTCTTCATGATATAATCCAAAATTAGATAATTTAGATAAATATATTTTTTTCCGAAAACCTAGTAATTTGCAAATTCTCAAGTAGTGCAATATTACCGATACAAAATTAGGGCATAAAACATTAATTAATAAATATATCAAAAATACTTTTAAAATATCAACTTTCTGGGAAATATCAAATGTGTTTTGAGGGTTGGAAACTCCTCACCAAACCTAGAATGGAAAAAAAAAACCCATCTATATATAATCAATAAATTCATACCCTTCAAAACAAGTCATAACTCTAAGAATTAGAATTCTTCATTAGCTATATCAGATATACTCTATATATATAATATAACAAGAAGAAAACCCTACAAAAAAAAACTATAATTATCACCTGAAGAACATCAACAACTTTTAGTTTTCTATCCATTATCAGTAATTCACCACCAAGTTTTATTTCTAATTAAGTGTGAGAAACTGCAAAGGGAAGGCCCTAATTTATAGAAGAGGTTTCACCGTTTCGGAAATAATACGCGACCGTTGTCTGGCTTCTTTCCCCAAAAAACCTATCTACACTATCGTTGCTCACGTGTGGGCCCCATTAAGGCTCAAAATAAATGCATGATAAACCATTAGATTTGGACGATTGTGTTTTCTTAATGTAATTATTACTAATATTTTCCAAAATGTGATTGGTCATAACATAATAAATTGACTTTCCTTATGGGGTAATAATTCGTCTCTCCTAAATTTGAATGCAGTTAATTGAGGTTATTTGGGTCGGTGCGGATAATATATAAAATATTTCAATTTTTTAATTTAAGAATATCAGATACTAGTAATTGCTCGTGTTCGAAGGCATGGCGTAACGAAAAATTAAATTAAAATTTTAAAAATATTATATTACCTAAAGACTATTTTGTAACCTAAATTAATTTACAATTAGACATAACAATTATCATAATTCACTACATCACCACAATAATTAATTCTCCTTTAAAAATAGATATTCAGAAAAATTCTAAACATGCCTACAAATCTTACAATTATCAATAACAATTATCATAATTCATCACACCACCACATTATTATTATTATTATTATTATTATTATTATTATTATTATTATTATTATTATTATTATTATTATTATTTATTTATTTATTATTCTTATTATTGTTATTGTAATTATTATTATTATTATTATTATTATTATTATAATTATTATTGTTATTATTATTATTATTGTTATTATTATTATTATTGTTATTATTATTATTGTTATTATTATTGTTATTATAATTATTGTTATTATTATTATTATTATCATCATTATTATTATGTTATTATTGTTATTATTACTATTATTATAATAATTATTATAATAATAAATATTTTAATTTTTAATTTTAATTTTAATTTTATTATAATTATAATTATTATTATTTTAAATTAAAATTAGAATGAATCTGAGTCGTACTTGTGCTTTTCCGCCCAAATTCAAAATGGGTTATGTTTTATTATATAGATTACTCTTTCTATTTCTCCTTTATTTTATATTTTTTTTTAAACTTGAGTAGTATAATATAATCACATAATTAATTAAGGTGATGTTTGATTAAATCTTATTACCTCTTAACAAGTCACCTCTTATTCATTAAGAGACATGAAGTTGTTTGATAAAAAAAAAATTACCTCTAAATTGTTAAGACAAAAAATAAAATCTAAACTACAGTTGGATCCGAACAAAATTAATTATTTTTTGGACAAAAATAACCTCTTTAATATTATAAATTTCTTTTTGTATCACTCTCCCTCCCAGATGTCCAAAAATGATCGTAACTATTTTCCTCCTTTTCCTCATCTTCGACTTGCCCATAGTCAGACCACCACCATACCACCATCAACCCATCGGCCATCACCATTACCATCATCATCTTCGACTAATGGTAAAATACTCTTATCGTACTCCCAGCGATACTCTGATCTGTACTGATGCTTCACTTCCTCCATGAGTGCCCAGTAATATTGGTCTTTGTATACCTCTGCGAGTTCCTTGAGCTGGCGAGACCGTCGACTCATTACCTCTCTCTATCTGAGTCAGAAACTCAAACTTGGACAAGAACGAGTCTTCGTCGATCTCCATTTGTGATGAGTTGGTGATGGCCTCGGCCATATCTGAGTCGATGTGGGTTGGATTGTTCTGTGATTTGGTAATGGATTTAGGGTTGGGGTTTGTGGAATTGGGGTTGGCGAAATTGAGGTTGAATGTTCTTGACAGTGGCCATGTTTAGGGGAATAATCAAACATTAAAATAAAATTAAGGAAATTTTGAGTATTATATATTTTATTTTCTCACATTTTTGTTGAAGACAAATATAGTGGGTGGAAGGTTAAAATGGTAAAATAATGTTATTCAAACATTTTGAAAAAATTAATTATCAAATAATATTTTTTCATTCAGACACAATTTTGAACAGATGCTCTATATTATTCAAATGTCTAAACTATTCAAGTTTTAACACTCGGTTTTATCAAACACCACCTAAATCAAGTATATGATCAGCATCGCTATATCTTACAGATAATCAATCAAAAAAATGAGCAAACAAATTTCACATTATAAAAGAAATACATGTACACTTCACATTAGGGATGACAAATTGAACCAAAACCAAACTAACTAAAATCGATCAAATCATATTGAGTCGATCGGTTTTTACTCTAACAAATAACTTGGTTGGTGCGATTTTTGAGCAAAATAAATAAAACAGTACTATCCCTATAATAAATTTAAAATCTAACAAATATTACTATCTTTTACTAATTTCAAGATTTACTTTCAAAATATATTTTTTACATTGGTAAAAAGTCAGTTACTCTGCAAGAAAAAGAAAAAAAATTCTCTAAAGTTAAAATCATACCCTTCAAAATCAGGAATAATTCATAAAACTAGAAATACTTCATTTTAGCTATATTGGATACAATCTAAAATATAAATGAATAAACAATCAACGCAAAAATAAAAGTATAATTGTCAAGAAGAACATCAACACCTTTTATTTGACAATCCCTTATAAGTAAAATAATTCACCAACTACTTTTTTATTTGTCTTGTGATTCGTTTTTTTTCCCTTGAAAACCTATCTACATTAATTATCAGGGCAAAGGGTCAAAAATGCCCATGACTTTTACCGCGATGTCTACCGAGCACCCTATACTTTTTTTGTCCAAAAGTACCCTTAATGTTATATTTTTTGGGTTGCTCGTACCCCTACCGTTAACAGATCTGCCAACTAGACAAACGGGGTTAAAATGTCGATGATGTAGCTGACACATGGAGACTTAAATATAAAAAATATTCTAAATAAAACAATATATATCATTTAATAAAAAAAATACTAAAATAAAAAAAAAAAAAAGCATAACATATTTACATCATTTAATCAAAATACTAAAATTCAAATTATTTTGTTAACTAATCAAAACAATTCATTAAATAAAATAAGTTGTATAACATATTTATATCATTTAATAAAAATATTAAAATTCAAAACATAACATATTTACATCAAATACTAAAAATACTAATTAAAAAATACTAAAATGCTAATTAAAAAAAATATTCTAAAATACTAAAAAATCAACTTTAAAAATACTAAAATTCAAAAAAATACTAAAATTCAAATTATTTTGTTAATTAATCAAAACAACAAAAATTCAAATTACATCATTAAAATAATAAAATCATAAAATATTTACATCATTTACATCATAACATAAAATTCAAATTATTTGGTTAATTAATCAAAACAACTAATTAAATAAAATAAGTTTTTTTAGTATAAATTAAGAATAACCATTTTTTTAGCAAGCAAATACCCCATCAAACTATAATGTTGCCTCCATTTTGCGATTCATGATCTTTGATTTAGGTTTAGAAGATGGATGATGAGAGATAAATTCAAGGGTTTTATGAAGAAAGTCAAAATTCCATTCTCATCTTCTCCTTCTGGTAAATTCAAAGGCCAAGGAAGAGTCTTGGGTTCTTCGTCTTCTTCTTTGGCTCCTTCCAATCCAATTCTCAGTTCTACCCCAAATTGCCATCTACCACCAATAAATCCACCACCATGCACCGCTGCCTCTCAAAATCAATCCATCAATAGATCCACTACCCCCACCACGACGAGATCCACCCGATCTACAACCGCCGTTAATACCACCACCACAACTGACAACACCACCATATCCCAAATCGAAAAAAGCAAAGAAAAGAAGATTTTGGGTCTTCTTCTTCCTTTTCTTTGTTCTTCGTTCTTCTATCATCCCTCATAATGAATATTAGCTCGAAAATAAATCTTAATAAACATCCAGATCTGATTTTGATCCCTTCATTATTTGAATGTTAGTTGGAAAATAAATGTTAAAAATATCCAGATCTGATTTTGAAGGTGTAAATTTGTTTTTCAAAAATAAAAATTTTCTCAATCTTGATCTAGATTTCTTGTGTACTCAAGATTTTTTTATTTGAGATTACTGGTTGTGCTTCGAACCTTCGATGGTTTGGGATTGTTCAGGATGCTTTGCCTTCGAGACTTCGGTGTTGTGGTGGGTCGACGGTGGCGGAGTGTTGGTTGGTGGTGTTAGGATTTTGTAGACTACGAATTTATCAAGAGGAAGAAGACTGCATTAATTTTTGTATTAATTAATTTAGGGTTATTTGTATTAATTAATTCAAGAGGGAAAATTTTTGTTATTTGTGTTAATGAATTAAATATAAATATAAATATTTTTTTTTTTATTAAATATAAATATTTATTTTGTTTTAAAGAAAAATAAATAAATAAATAATAGAAATTGGAATTTTAAATTATTTGTGTTAATGATTTTTTGTACACATCAGCAATATATTTCCACGTGTCGGCCATATCATAGAGGGTTTAACACCCGTTTATCAAGGTGGCAGATTCGTTAACGAAAGGGGCACGTTTGACTTGAAATTTGTAACGTCAAGAGTATTTTTGGAAAAAAAATTAGTTTATGGTGTTCGGTAGACCTCGGGGTAAAAGTCAGGGGCATTTTTGAACCTTATCCCTTAATTATCTTTGCTCGTGTCATGTGTGGACCACATTCAGGGTTAAAATAAATGCATACCAGCTTCTTAATGAGATATAGAAAATTCTTTACCTAATCGAATTAATTATACATTCCAAAAATGTAAAAAGTTGCAACCATGTTTTAAAAATTGGGCCGGACCGCTAGTTCGACTTGTAAAAATAGGAATCGATTGGCATTTCGGTCCAATTTGAACAAAAAATTAGTTTTGTGAAAGTAGTATGTATACAAGCCAATCATGTATAATGATAAAGCATATACTTTGTAAACAATCTTATTTATTTATTAATAAAGATATTCATTTATTTAATATGTGATAAACTCATAGTTTTAAGCAATGCTTTTAGAATCATGATGAGATTATGCTAATGAGATCTAAATTCTTAGATATCTTAAAACTAAAATAGTTCCCAATCGTTGAATTACTAAAAAAGGGGATTAGTGAATCTGGATAGATTGATACATACATTGCTGCTCATTGGATGAGGATGATTGATCTCATGATCATTTATGTGGAGACACTAAAACAAGTATGTAGGTGCTTATTAGAGAATAAGTTCATTGAACGTTGCTCGCTAAGTAATACCTAATGGAGTTTTACTTGCCTGTCAATACTGTGACGCCCCCAAAATAGGTATACATCACCCATTCTGAGTTGTCAATACATGGTACAGAAACAACTACAACTTTTATTATTACAACAGTAAAACTGTGAGTTTGAATACAAATATTATCTTCTAGACAATATCTATACTCAAATAAATCCTCATCACATTTATTGATACATTATTTTACGAAAATGGTGAGGACTACTAAACAACTCTCTCTAGAACCTTCATTCCAAACCCCGACTCGTACTCGCTATATTCTCGCCTCCGAGAAGAAAAATGGAACAAAAGGAAAAGGGTGAGCTCAACTAGCTCAAGAAAGAATATTATGACTAAGTTAATATACAACAAATTATCGTTAGTCTTCAACAGGAAAAATCTAATAGAATACAATAGACAACAAATTTTAAGTCAATATTCATAAGCTGAAATAATAATTCATTAGAAGAGTTAAGTAGAGAATGCAAACTACTATCTTCTATGTATGAATTTAAAAGTTCATCGCTCATCTTTTATCCCCGTAACATCAATCAATATACATCCGAATCAAATATTCATCTTTGCACCACAGCCAAAGATATTCATCGATTGGTCATGTTCATCTAAACATCTCATTCATCTTTGCACTACTACCAAAGATATTCTTCAGAAATCATTCATCTTTGCACTACACAGCCAAAGATATTCAATAATATCATCATTTAAGACTAAGGATGATGAAAATATTTTAAAGAAACGAATCCAATTGAAACAAAATGACAAGGATTAAGGATTAAGGATTCAGTACTTTGTTTTATTCACGCCCAAAAATACCTCAAAATAATCGCAGTGGTGTAAAATTCAAGAATGATCAAAACATGGATACAATCAAAGCTAGTATCCGAATAGATATTTTGGACAAAAAGAAGAAATTTTATTTTTCGTTGAATAGTGTCAGATATCGTGAATAGTCGTGATATCGTGAATAGTAACTCGACACCAAAAGATAGAAATTCCACAAAAAAAACATCTTCACGCTTAATGAATAGTAACTTCGTGAATAGTAACTCATGAATAGTAACTCGTGAGTAGTAACTCATGAATAGTTACCCCGACATAAAAAGTTCAAATTTGATAAAAAGTTCCAACCAATATTTCAAAGATAATGATATTGAAGAAATAATATCATTTGAGAAGAAAATAACATCCCTTACCTCGAAAGATTAGTACTTCTAGCTGGAATACCGGGTATAGTGCTGAAGGGAACTTGCACCGTCTAACAAAACTCAAAGTATACTCAAAATACTCACAAGAATATGCTCGATAATATAGAGAGAGAAAACTTCAGTTTCTGGTGTGATTTTCAATTCTAACCTAAGCACCCTATTTATAGGAAAATGCTTAGAACACCAAAGCAGAAAATTTAATAAAATATTAATATATATTATAAATTTCCTTAGCCCATCTTTGAAGATCTGATTTCAGAAATTAATATCACATCTTAGCCCACTTAAATGCAAAAAAACGTTTTTCTTTAAAATAATAATTAAAACTTCCAAAAATCAATTATTTTGGAGCTTCAGAACTTCAATAATTCACAATAAATAGCCCTTTCATCAGAAAATTCGAATATCGCGAGTTTTTATAGGAAATTCAATTCTCTACAACTTTGCAGAAGAAAGTTTTTCCGAATTCCAAACAAAAATTGACCGAAATCCACAAACGGACAATTTTACAGGCTATAATCAAATTTCAGTCAATAAATGGGGTCCACCGACATGTTTAACATGTTTTAAACATTTATTGCAACAAAAATACTCTTCCTCCTCGTATACTCATATATCCCACATTCGTTGTAAAAATATCACCATTATTATATTATTAAAATATAATAATATATTTAAATGAATTATTTTATCAGAAAAAGATAAAATTTCAATTTTCAACAATTGTCACATTAAAAAATTTTCCCATCTATATCCACATAAAATTAATATTTTTCCCCATCATATGAATCAATAATTAATTATTCACAAATAATATTACAGAATCACAATATTGACAACCAGTGCGGTTCCTGTGAAAGAGGGGCTTTCAATAAGAATTTCTCCTTCTTGGCGCCGCAATAAGGTGACCAAACCTCTCCTTAGATGTAACTTTCTAGACATTGCCAATAATGTTATCTAATAATATTATTCAGATAATATGAATTATTGCTTCGATAATGAAAATCATCGATAATGACAATTATCAAACAACAAAGAATATAAAATATCAATATGAAGAATTATTAACTCAATAAAATAATCGAATAAAGAATTATCGTAACCATTATTGAGTAGTGCCTTCTTCACGTAAGAATCAATAATTGGTGCAATACCGTAAAGCTACTCTCTTGTGTTTTAACCAATTAGAGTATTTTAACAAAGATAATTGGTAACAACTACGCCTAGTTATTTTTAACCAATTTATATTTGTCGCTTTCTTCATCCAATCGCTTCCGTTATGGGGCCCACATTACGGTCGCTGCTTGTCGCATCGAATATTCCTGACAAAGATTGAATATTCCACGACCAAACGAATATTTTATAACCACTTGCTTATTTTGAAGTATTTGCGTATTTTACCCCTAACTATCCACATTAATCAAATCAACCCTTACTATTTTAAAATAATAAATAGAGAAAATTAAATTTCATTAATAATAAGTTGGGGTCTTACAAATACACTACAAGAAAATGCCTTAAGACCGACAGAAATATTATCGACGGACGATATTCAGTCGACCTTACTGTAATTTCGATAGAATATTCCTTCGAGAATCGTTCCCTCAGAAATATTGTACCTTCGACGGAATTCAGTCGGGATAACGCTACTCCAAGGGCGCCAACATTTTACGCCAATGCGAATTATAATTTAGACGGAATCATATTTATAATCAATGAAATATCCGTCAGAAATATAGTAATCTCGAGTGAAGTAATTTTGACGGATGTTTCATCGAGAATAGTCAATTTTAAAACCGATGGTCAGACCCTTCTTCCTCTTATTTCTTTCTCTCTCTAGCGGCGGCATAATTTCTCAACCTCTCTATCCAACACCTCCTCCCTCCGTCGTTATGTCGCCCCCTTGCTGACAACATCTTCTCTCTCTCACACAGTATATATAGATCGATTAGGGTAAAACCCTTGTTCTCACAGTTCATCTAGCTTCCTTTCTCTGTCACGATTGAAGGTAGCTTTTCGGCGACGTCGTGGGTATCGACGGCGGCATTGTGGGTATCTCCTCTCTCCTATCTTTAGCATTCAAATCAATTGAGGTACACAATTTCTATCTTCAATTAATTGTGTTAAGGTTTGAATATTATATAGGCTATATATGCAATTGATTTTGAGGATGAATGTTTAAATTGAGTTTTATATTTAATTTAGGGTTTAATTTGGTTTGGTATGAAATTGATATTGAGGCTGAGATGTTCAATTTCGGTTTACTGTATTTATTTATTTAACAATGAAATGTACCCTTCAAATTAGTGTTTAATTTGTGCCAAGGCAGTTATAATGTCCATAATTAGTGTGATTAATTTGTTATTTGATATTGAAGAGATGTGTTCAACAATGTGATTGGCTTTGATTATGGAAAGGAATTGCAACATGAATGTTCTGGATGTATACTGAATGTATCAATTGAGTTTATATTTTATATACTCACATGTTCAGTAAGTGTTTGATTTGTAAGGTTTTGTGAAAATCAAAGTAGCAATCCAATTGCAAAAATTAGCGGAAGCAAAGTAAAATCAGATTTTAATTTTTTTTTCACAAACCAATTACCCGGATCATCCTTTATGCATATTATTAATTAAAACGAAGAACAAGAAGTTATAGAATTATACCCTTGTAGATACTAGCTTCCACAGATACGAGTTTAACTCCTACTTCTCCGCGATCTCCTTGAATCTTCAGGTATATTCCTTTCTTTGATCAATGTTAGCCACCCAAGTGTATGATATCTAAATGTGATCCACCAAGGAAGAAGACTTTTCAAGAAGAAGGGTGTATTGGCTTATACCCTAGTTTTTCCTATCTCTATAGAAAAAGGGACGTACTCTCCAACTTTTGGAATTACATATACTTGATATCTGATATAAGACTCCTCTTATAAAGATATTATGTAACCCTATTTAATTAAAATAAGATATTATTTATTTAATTAAACTCCTTTAATTAATTGGGCTCCCTAATTTTATTAGGGATAATTAATTAAACTCCTTTAACTAATTTTGCCTCCTAATCCTATTAGAAATAAATGAGAGTACTTATATTAAATTAATCCTAAACTCTTTTAGAAATTAAAATTAAAATTAAAATTAATAATAGTTATAATAATATTAATAAGACTCCTCTTATTAATTTATATTTAATATTTCAAAATATTAAATAATAAATATTAAGCTATTTAATTTACTCTATCACCATAGATTAAATTAAATATACTTTAATATATTATTACGATTATGTCATTTGTAAGACCCAAACTTTTATAAATAAAGATGAATTTTTCTATAAATATTATTTTTGAATATTATGGAATAAATTTGATATAATGTTATAGTTGTGGGTAATATTTATAAATTTTGCAAAGTATGCAAGTTGTTATAAAATATTCGTTTGGTCTGGGAATATTCTTTTGTTAGGAATATTAAATGCATAATGGCTCAATCATTGGTGGACCCCACAACATTATTGTCGGATTGAGAAAACGACAAAAATATTTTTATAAAAATAACTTGGCGGAGGTGTTACCGTTAAAACTGTTGAACTACCCGGTGGTAAAGTACAAGAATACTGCCGTGGTTGCATAGTAGACACTGCAGTATTGATTATTGATGCTTACGTGAAAAGTCACTCACCTATGCTCAATTATTGCTACGAGAATTCTTCGCATCATATCTCTTATATTATTGATTCAATTATTGTCACAGATCATCTCGTATAATATGTTATAGTATTAAATCAATAATTGAGACGACAAGTTATAAATGATTAATAATTGTTGAAAGATTAAATATGTGTTGATGAAAAAAAATGATTTGTGGTAAGTTTGATTTTTTTATGGGGGCTCGTATATGTCATCATCTAAGAGTCTCTTCACAATAGTATTTACCTTCGTCAATAGTAATTACCTTCGTCGATAGTAATTACCCTTGTGAATAGTATTTACCTTCGTCGATAGTAATTACCTTCGTCAATAGTAATTACCCTTATGAATAGTATTTACCTTCGTTAATAGTATTTACCTTCGTTAATAGTAATTACCTTTACCGGACGTCGAACCACTTGTCGTTTCACATTACAAAGGCCGAACCACTTGTCGCTTCACACACAAAGAGGCCAAACCGATTCGTCGAGCCACTTGCCTTTTCACACTGGCAGCGGTGCTAAGCTAGAAATCTTCTATAAATAGAGGCCTAGGGCTTCATTATTTTTCACTTAATTCATTCAAGCTTATAGAGAGAAAGTATAGAGAGAATAAGAGAGAAAGAAGAAGAGTATTTTGTTACTACACCTTCTGCGAGATTCAATCTCCTACCAAATGTAAGGGTGTTATTCTTTCTTATTCATGAAGAGAACTGTTGTTATTCCATTGCTTATTATTACATTGGAATAACTTTTGTATAAGTGGTTTACCCTATACTTGGTGACATTCTTCTATTATTCTCGTTGGAACATCCCTGTCTGTGTGTGTTTTACAGGACTGGTTCCGTCTTTATTATTATTCGTTGGAATAACTTTGTATAAGTGGTTTACCCTATACTTGGTGACATTCTTCTATTATTCATTGGAACATCCATGCGTGTGTTTTACAGGACTGGTTAAAATCTTTATTATTCATTGGAATATCCTATCTCGTGTGTTTTACACCGGATCTGGTTCCATCTTTATTATTCATGTTGGAACATCCTGCTTGGCGGTGTGAATTTCACGACTGGTTCCGTTATTTATTATTACATTGGAATAACGTCTATGCATGCGGTCTATCGCATGCATGGTGATTTCTTTTGTTATTCCATCCTTTATTATACCCGGTTGGTTAAAACTTTGACTTCTATACTCCATGAAATTAGTAGAATATCCTTGATATTTGCGTTTCATCCAAAGATATCTTTTCATGGAAATATTCTTCCGATCATTCTTGAATTTTACTAATTTGGACGTTAATAATTCTGGATAAAATAATTCTTGAACTTGTTTTATTGAATTCTTATATCATTGTCATCATCCTCATGTTTATATTTTTTTTAAAGTCATCATGGCTTTTGTAGTGCATAGATGGACTTGGTATGATTATGACCGAGAGACTATTCGGTGTAATCATGACCGTAATGTTACAAATGATGTGGTAAAAATCCTCGGGTCAGTAGTAGTGCATTGATGGACGATTGTTGGCATGATCATGACCATTAATGAATACACAAATATTCTTGGCCCGTAGTGCATGAATAATTGTGGTCGTGATACTAAAGAATATCCTTGGTAGAAAGTGCGGGGGTGATTCGATGATGTGAAATATTTATTAAAGTTTAGTCTCACTATAAACAAAGTGATGAAAAACCTTTTAAAACCTAAAAGATAGTAGACTTTATTTTCTACTTGACTCTTTTAATGGATTGCGATATTCATTGCGCATTAAAGCTGGTTGTCTATTGTATTTTATCGGTTTAACATTATTGAAGACTATTGATAATTTATTCTCGCATTATCTTAGTCATAATATTTCTTCTTTGGGCTAGTTGAGCTCACCCTTTCTTTTCCTTCGTTTCTTGTGAAATGATAATATAGCTGGGACGAGTCGGGGAAACGAGTGATGGTCCTGAAGATAGCATTAGTAGTCCTCACTATTCTGTAAAATAGTGTGATAATAACTGTAATGAGGACTTTTTATTTGAGTTTGTATAATATCTAGTAAACGATATTTGTATTTAAACTCACAGTTTATGTCGTATTGTACACGACAGTTATGTTAATAAGTTGTTTTTAAATTCTGTACCATGTAAGTGTCGACCCAAGATGGGTGATGTATACCTAATTTTGGGGGCGTCACAGTTGGTATCAGAGCTTAGGGATATGATCCCTGGCTAAGATGTGAGAATAGTACTAGGAGGGGAGAGACGGGGAATACCTTCGCTAGTATGACCTACCTAAGTTTATGTGATATTTTATTGGTTGGTCAGAAGATAGGGATAATTTGTTACATGTCAATTAACCTTTTGTTTTGTGGCAGTATCTGAAAATGACATCTGAGAATGTTGAGAATAGCAATGGAGCGCAGGCGATTGTTGATTCACCACATATCAATAATCAGGATAATGTGCATCAGGAAGGCGACAATCCTCATGTAAACAACAACCCGACCAAATGACGAATGATCAAATGTTTGAGGCTTTATGCAATTTATGCAACAATGAAAGAGAGCGACTCCCGCCCAAAACGTAGGTGGAAACACGGAAAACTCTCGAAGCGGTCACCGCTAAACAATTTAAGGAGCTGGGACCACCGGAGTTTAAGGGAGAGCCAAAACCACTTCTAGCGGAAGCATGGATAAAGCAGATTACCAAGATATTTGATGTCTTGGGATGCTCCGAGGAGCAAAAGGTTCCCTTTTCAGCGCTTTATGTTGTTTGGCGAGAGGCGGACATTGGTGGGAATCGTAAACGTACTCAACCAAATTGCATCTTGAAGATATCTTGGGAGAAGTTCCAGAGTCGTTCAACGACAAATACTTTCCGAAAGTATTCGCCACATGAAGGAGGTGGAGTTTATCAAGTTGGAACAAAATAATATGGACCGTGTCGCAATACGAGGCAAAATTTGCGGAGTTATCACGGTTCGTCCCACTTGGTGGATAATGAAGAGAGAATGGCGAATGTTTTTAAGAGGTTTGAAGTTTAGGAGATACGTCAACATCTTATTTCTCATAAAGCGTGTTTGTATTCGAGATGTTGTAAATAGGGCTCGATTAGTGGGAGCGATAATGAGTCAACGCAACTAAAAGAGAGCAGCGGCAAAATTATAATACCGCCGAGAATAGTCATCGAGGTGACAACAAGCGTGAGAGGAATCAACAAAGGCGAGATATGGTAACCACTTCGGTGGTAATCAGGCCAAAACAATAAGAATGGACATTTCAAGAAAAGGAGATTCAACAATGATGGAAAGACGTCAGCACCAGCACCCATTGTTAAGGAAGGAGAAAGACCACCTATCATATGCTTCAAATGCGGAGGAGAGGGACACATCAGTCCAAACTGCGTCATGCCGTCCAAAGCATGTTATAATTGTGGAAGAGAAGGTCACTTAGCTCGATTTTGTCGTTTACCGAAGACAAATTCAGCTAGGATGGAGGCACCAAAGGCCATCCCAGAAAATTCAAAACCAGTAGTGCAAGGGAGAGCATTTGTTGTGACCTCCCAAAGAGCAAGGAATCCGAATGAGGTCATCACGGGTAAGCTTATCATAAACTCTAATGAAGTCTATACTTTATTTGATACCGGTTCTACCCATTCTTTTATTTCTCCTACTTGCGCTCATCGATTAAATTTGACTCCGGAGAAATTAGACTTTGACTTATCTGTGGAAACTCCGTTGGGAGAAACCTTCATTACATCCATTGTTTATAAGTCTTGTTTGGTTCAAATCGGTACCCTCACATTACCTGTCGATCTTATTTCATTAAAAATACTTGCATTTGACGTGATTCTAGGGATTGATTGGTTAACTACTTATCATGCAAAAATTGATTGTTTTCGTAAGGTTGTTAGCTTTCATATTCCTAACCAACCTATTATGCGAATTCAAACGACCAAACCATTAAAATCAATCACGGTCATCTCAAGCCATAAAGCTATTCGTTTATTGAAAAACGGATGTCAAGCTTTCTTAGCTCATGTCACGATTTAAATAAAATACGCCGCTTTTAAACGATATTCCTATTGTTAATAAATTCCCTGACGTATTCCCCGAAGAACTTCCTGGCCTACCCCCAGAGCGTGAAATTGAATTTTGTATCGACCTTGAACCCGGTACAAAACCTATTTCCAAAGCCCCATATCGAATGGCTCCTATTGAACTTCAGGAGTTAAAGACCCAACTGCAGGAATTGTTAGACATTGGCTTTATTCGTCCTAGTACTTCTCCTTGGGGTGCTCTGTTTATTCGTGAAGAAGAAGAAAGATGGGAGTATGCGACTTTGTATTGATTATCGGGAGTTGAATCACGTCACCATCAAAAAATAGGTATCCATTGCCACGTATTGATGACTGTTTGACCCGATTGCAAGGAGCCAAATTCTTTTCAAAGATTGATCTTCGTTAGGATATCACCAATTGAAGATTAGAATCACGACATTCCAAAGACGGCTTTCGAGAACTCGATGCGGGCATTATGAATTCCTAGTCATGTCCTTTGGATTGACTAATGCTCCCGCCGCCTTCATGGATATGATGAACCGAGTATTCAAGGAATATTTAGATCACTTTGTGGTCGTCTTTATTGATGACATCCTTATTTATTCCAAAAGCCGTGAAGATCATGAGCAACACTTGAGGTCGACACTCCAAAAGCTTCGTGAATATAAGCTTTATGCCAAGTTGAAGAAATCACGAGTTCGGCTTGAAGAAGTAGCATTCCTTGGGCACGTGGTATCAAGTCATGGAATATCCGTTGACCCAAAGAAAGATTGAAGCTATTCAAAGTCGGGAACAACCTAAATCGATGGACCAAGCACGTAGCTTTCTCGGTTTAGAATTTGGTTATTATCGGAGATTCGTGGAAGGATTTTCTCGAATCGCTATTCCATCGACTTCATTTGACTTTGGAAGATACAAAGTTCGGTTGGAGCAAAGAATGTGAGAAGAGTTTTCAAGAACTCAAGAGGAGACTTATTTCAAAGACTGCTCGACAATACCATCTGGCTCGAGAGGATTTGTCATCTGATGATGCTTGGGCAAAGGGTTGGGATGTGTTCTCATGCAACATGGAAAAGTAATAGTTTATGCCTCGCGACAACTCAAAGAATATGAGAGGAATTATCCTACTCATGATCTAGAGTTAGCAATTGTTGTCTTTGCACTTAAAATTTGGAGGCATTACTTGTATATGGGAGAAAGTGGAGATCTTTACGGATCATAAAAGCCTCAAATATTTCTTCACTCAAAAGGAACTCAACATGCGACAACGACGTTGGCTTGAAGCGTTGAAAGATTATGATCATACCATCCAATACCATCTCGAAAAGCGAACGTGGTAGGCGACGCATTGAGTAGAAAATCATATGCAAGTACGAAAGCGATATTGTCGTACGAAAGGCCCATTTTGTGTGACTTGCAAAGGATGGAGATAGAATTAAAGACTCGAGGGACGCATGTGATGATAGCGAGTATCTGAGTAGAACCGACTTTAATTGATAAAGTTAAAGTCGCTGCTCGAGCACTGAGACACGGAGTGATGCGTATGAGGAAGAAAGTGCAAGAAGGTGCTATCAGGAAGCAAGAATCGATGAAGAAGGAATACTTGAGTCAACTCCGGACTTTGTGTTCCTAACGACCACGATTTAAAGTATAATATCATGATGGAGGCACACAACACACCATTTGCAATCCATCTCGGGAGTACCAAATGTATCATGATATTCGCCATACATTTTGGTGGAGCAATATGAAGAGAGAGATAGCATTTATTTATCTCAAGGTGTCTAACTTGTCAACGAGTTAAAGCGGAGCATCAAGTACCAAAAGGTCCATTGCAACCACTTGAAATTCCAGAATGGAAGTGGGAGCACATTACCATGGATTTCATTCACGGTCTTCCTAAGGTTTCTCAAGGCATTGATGCGATTTGGGTCATTGTTGATAGGTTGACCAAGTCCGCTCATTTCTTACCGATATCGAGAAACTTATACACTTGAACGTCTTGCTCAGTATGTACATAAACGAGATTGTAAGGCGCATGGTATGCCCGGTATCCATAGTTTTCGATCGAGACCCAAGATTCACTTCACGATTTTGGGTTAGTTTGCAAAAAGCTATGGGCACGGACTTACGATTTAGCTTCGGCATATCATCCTCGATCGGACGGACAATCGGAGAGGACTATTCAAACTCTTGAAGATCTATTAAGACTCGTGTCCTTGATTTCAAGGGAGTTGGGACAAGTTCTTACCATTGGTGGAGTTTTTCCTACAACAACAAGTTATCAAGCAAGTATTGGCATGGCTCCATTGAGCGTTGTATGGAAGAAAGTGTCGTTCTCCAAGATCTTTGGGATGAGGTGGGTGAAGCAACGTTGTTGGGGACCGGGAGTTGGTACGTATGACTACGGAAAAGATTCAAACGATCCGACAACGTATAAAAACCTCACAAAATCGACTAAAGAGTTATGCTGATCTTCATCGAAAGGACGTGGAATTCGATATAGGAGATCATGTGTTGTTAAGAGTTGCTCCATGGAAAGGAGTTACAAGATTTGGAAGGAGAGGAAAACTTAATCCTCGATTCATCGGTCCATTTTAATCCTCGATCGAGTAGGAAACTGTGGCCTATAGACTCGCTTTACCGCCAAATATGTCTCGTGTTCATAACGTTTTTCACATATCTATGTTACGTAAATATGTGAAAGACCCGAACCATATTATTGAGTTAGAACCAGGACGAAATAGCGGAAGATTTGACGTATGAAGAGGTTCTGTTCAAATTTTGGATAAGAAGGAACATATTCTACGCTCCAAGGTTATACCTCAAGTCAAAGTTTTATGGAGGAACCACGATGTTGAGGAAATGACTTGGGAGTTAGAATCTGAAATGAAATCAAGGTATCCTTACCTCTTCGACATACAGTATCGTACCCTAATTTCGAGGGGCTTAAATTTCATAAGAAGGGAGGTTGTAAGACCCTGACTTTTATAAATAAAGATGAATTTTTCTATAAATATTATTTTTGAATATTATGGAATAAATTTGATATAATGTTATAGTTGTGGGTAATATTTATAAATTTTGCAAAGTATGCAAGTTGTTATAAAATATTCGTTTGGTGGGGAATATTCTTTTTGTTAGGGAATATTCGCATAATGGCTCAATCATTGGTGGACCCCACAACATTATTGTCGGATTGAGAAAGCGACAAAAAATATTTTTATAAAAATAACTACGGAGGTGTTACCGTTAAAACTGTTGAACTACCCGGTGGTAAAAGTACGATGTCTGGCGTGTGGTTGCATAGTAGCACACGGTATTGATTATTGATGCTTACGTGAAAAGTCACTTTCAAATTTATGCTCAATTATTGCTACTGATAATTCTTTGCATCATATCTCTTATATTATTGATTCAATTATTGTCACAGTATCATCTGTATAATATGTTATAGTATTAAATCAATAATTGAGACGACAAGTTATAAATGATTAATAATTGTTGAAAGATTAAATATGTGTTGATGAAAAAAAAAAATGATTTGTGGTAAGTTTGATTATTTTATGGGGGGCTCATATGTCATCATCTAAGAGTCTCTTCGTCAATAGTATTTACCTTCGTCAATAGTAATTACCTTCGTCAATAGTAATTACCTTGTGAATAGTATTTACCTTCGTCAATAGTAATTACCTTCGTCAATAGTAATTACCCTTATGAATAGTATTTACCTTCGTCAATAGTATTTACCTTCGTTAATAGTAATTACCTTTACCAGACGTCGAACCACTTGTCGTTTCACATTACAAAGGCCGAACCACTTGTCGTTTCACATTACAAAGCGCCAAACCGATTAAATCAAGCCACTTGCCTTTTCACACGGCGGGTGCTAAGCTAGAAATCTTCTATAAATAGAGGCCTAGGGCTTCATTATTTTCACTTAATTCATTCAAGCTATAGAGAGAAAGTATAGAGAGAATAAGAGAGAAAGAAGAAGAGTATTTTGTTACTACACGCTTCATAAAGATTCAATCTCCTACCAAATGTAAGGGTGTTATTCTTTCTTATTCATGAAGAGAAGCTGTTGTTATTCCATTGCTTATTATTACATTGGAATAACTTTGTATAAGTGGTTTACCCTATACTTGGTGACATTCTTCTATTATTACATTGGAACATCCATGCTCGTGTGTTTTTACACAGGACTGGTTAAAATCTTTATTATTATTACATTGGAACATCCATGCATGTGTTTTACAGGACTGGTTAAAATCTTTATTATTCTCATTGGAATAACTTTTGTATAAGTGGTTTACCCTATACTTGGTGACATTCTTCTATTATACGTTGGAACATCCGTGCACGTGTGTTTTACAGGACACTGGTTAAAATCTTTATTATTCATTGGAATATCCTATTCGTGTGTTTTACACCGGATGGTTCCATCTTTATTATTCATTGGAACATCCTGCTGGGTGTGAATTTCACGACACTGGTTCCGTTATTTATTATTCTCGTTGGAATAACTTTGTCGTGCGGTTACATCGCATGCATGGTGATTTCTTTTGTTATTCCATCCTTTATTATACCCGGTTAGTTAAAACTTTGACTTCTATACTCCATGAAATTAGTAGAATATCCTTGATATTTGCGTTTCATCCAAAGATATCTTTTCATGGAAATATTCTTCCGATCATTCTTGAATTTTACTAATTTGGACGTTAATAATTCTCGGATAAAATAATTCTTGAACTTGTTTTATTGAATTCTTATATCATTGTCATCATCCTCATGTGTTTATATTTTTTTTAAAGTCATCGTGGCTTTTGTAGTGCATAGATGGACTTGGTATGATTATGACGAGAGACTATTCGATTGTAATCATGACCGTAATGTTACAAATGATGTGGTAAAAATCCTCGGTGGCAGTAGTGCATTGATGGACCGATTGTTGGCATGATCATGACCATTAATGAATACACAAATATTCTTGCCCGTAGTGCATGAATAATTGTGGTCGTGATACTAAAGAATATCCTTGTCAGAAAAGTGTGGGGTGATTCGATGATGTGAAATATTTATTAAAAGTTGAGTCTCACTATAAATGATGATGAAAACCTTTTAAAACCTAAAAGATAGTAGACTTTATTTTCTACTTGACTCTTTTAATGGATTCAGATATTCATGCAGCTTAAAACGGGTTGTCTATTGTATTTTATCGGTTTAACATTATTGAAGACTATTGATAATTTATTTCGCATTATCTTAGTCATAATATTATTTCTTCTTTGGGCTAGTTGAGCTCACCCTTTCTTTCACCGTTTCTTCTTGAAATGATAATATATTTGGGACGAGCCGAGTCGGAAGCAGTGATGGTCCGAAGATAGCATTAGTAGTCCTCACTATTATTCGTAAAATAGTGTGATAATAACTGTAATGAGGACTTTTTATTTGAGTTTGTATAATATCTAGTAAACGATATTTGTATTTAAACTCACGATTTATGTCGTATTGCATACCTACGCTTATGTTAATAAGTTGTTTTTAAATTCTGTACCATGTAAGTGTCGACCCAAGATGGGTGATGTATACCTAATTTTGGGGGCGTCACATCATTAACTTCTTAAATACTTTAATTTCGACTGATGTTCGTCGAACATTTATGTATCCCATTGGCGCCAATGTTCCCGCCAGCGCGAATATTATTTTCGACTGAATATGATGTATTCCGACGGAAGAGTCAGTCGAAGATACCTTAAGTACGACGAATGTATGTACGATGAACTTTCCGTCGAAGATAATCCTAAAATCTAATTAATCGGTACGTCTTCCCGGCCCCCTCGTTTCTGTAGACCTTAATATAATCTCATTTCTCTCTTTCTCTCTCTCTCTCATTTCTCTAGATCTAGCTCTCAACCACCTCTTCGCCGAGACTTCACTGCTCTCACGCCACCACTATCGCCGCCACCACCACGTACTGCCACCACCACCACCACCACCACGTACTGCCACCACCACCACCACCACCATCACTGTCGATCGGTTCCACCACCAGTAGACGCCACCAACACCGTCGGTTGAACCACCATCACTGACACCACCAGCAGCCACCACCGTCGGTTAGTTGCACATTAATTCAATTTCAAGGTTAGTTTTTTGCCAAGTATTAGATTTTTAGGGTTAATTTGTTGCAAATTATGAAATTTGTGGCTTAATTTGTTTTAAGTTTAGTTTAATTTGAGTTTGAATATGAGATTAACCCAATTTGGATAATATGTTGTTGCTGTGAATTTGTGGATGTATATTATTTGAAATTGGAATTTTGATTTTTGGGTTTGTGGAATTTTATTATTTAAGTGCATATTATTTGGAATTTGGAAATTGCAGAATATTGATATCAAATTTGGGTTCCTTATCATAATGTAACTGATTTTAGGACTGTTTTTAATCTTGATATATTTGTTATTTACGACTGAATTTATGATGTAAATTTCGCCGTAATTATGAAATTGCAAACTTGCATGTATTGTATTAGTAATTAGTTTTCCAATATTAATAAATCATAAACTAAGTACCATTTACTTAGTTTCTTACTACTAAAATAAAATAAAGTAAATATAATTTAATTTAGTTTATTAAATAAAATAAATTTTAAAAATAAAATAAATAACGTAATATAATACAAAATAAAATAAAATAAAAATTAAATTAATTTGAATAAAATAAAAAACTTTGATTTAATCTAATAAATAAAATACAATTCAATAAAAAATAAAATAAAATAAATTTAATTTAAATAATCTAAATTAAATTAAATTAAATTTAAAATAAATTTAATTTAATTAATTTAATTTAATTTAATAAAAACATTAAAATTTATATAATATATATATAATACAAAATAAAATAAAAGTAATAAAAATTTAATTTAATTTAGTTTAATAAATAAAATAAAATAAAATGATTTAATTTAATTTAATTTAATAAAGTAAATTTAATAAATAAATAAGCCAATTATATAATATACTACAAATTAAAATAAAAAAAATATATAAGTAGTCTGTATAGATTCCAAATAACAATTTTCATAAACTAAGTACCACTTACTTAGTTTATCATCATTAGCAAAATAGTAGTTTATAGCTAGAAGTAAATGTCGAACAGTAGTATCTATAGATTCCAAATAACAATTCTCATAAACTAAGCACCACTTACTTAGTTTATCATCATTGGCAAAATAAACTAAGTATAGTCAGAAGTGAATGTCGAACAGTAGTCTCTATAGATTCCAAATAATTAACAATTCTCATAAACTAAGTACCACTTACTTAGTTTATTATCATTGGAACAATAAACTAAGTAGCATTTGCTTAGTTTGCCACAATTTTCAATATATAAATGCAATAATACTCTCTCTTCATATATGTACTCTTTCTTGTATGCATGTTTTGACATAGCAGTTGCAACTAAATAGTACTCCAACCGGTTCCTAGGCAACAATTAAAAAAAAGGGGGTCGTAGTTCCTGTTTGTGTCCTATACTCGAATAATAAAGGTAATTGAATTACTGCAGACATTCCTCACTGTTCCATCATAACAGATAGCAACATCCAGAAGGAGTGCCAGTAAGTTGTTGAACTTTGTTCAATAGCGTAATGGAACTCCTTCAGGATGTCATCATCTGTTATGATGGAACAAATGAGGAATGATCGATAATTAATTAACTTTATTATTTGAGTATAGACACAACAGAACAGAACTACCCTCTTTTTTGTCGATTCTTAAACTCAAGTAGAGATTCCACATAAATTCTCTTAAACTATGTACTATACTTTGAAACTTAGAAACCCGTTTGACATACACTCAATAGGGGTGAATGTCGAACAGTCCCCAGTTTGGGACTGTTATTGGATGTTATATCTCTCACTTAGGCCGGTGCAAATACAAAACGGTACATTTTTTGTTATTTTGAGGATTAATCGACTGTTATCTCTATATGTTCTCCGAGTGCTTACTTAGATTAAGTTATCTTAGTCTATTTCGTGTGCTTGGAGACCATGGGGAGGTGCTGCTGAATTTTTTTTGAAACTCATGAAACGTACTCAACGTGTTTGTACTAGTGACGAGACACATCCAATAATGGGATAGAAGCCTTACCCCTGTCCTGTAGAGATACTAGGTAAATCTAATTCACGTATGAATATCCAAATTAACTTAATGTGTACTTCTGTGTAGTTAAAAATGTCAGTCGACCGGAGTTGGATGTACCGTAGGATACCCATTGATGGGAGGGGATTAGTCTCAGCTTATCGTATTGGGGTTTTAGATTTCTTGACCAAAGCACTAGAACACACGGATGATCCGCACGGGAAGATGCGATGCCCGTGTGTCAAGTGTAAAAATCTGATTTGGAAGAAAGTTAACGAGATTAAATTTGACTTATTTTCTCATGGATTTGTAGATGGGTACTTCGTATGGACTCATCACGGGGAATCAGAAGTGATTGAAAATATTGTGGAACAACCAATTCCATGGGATTCATACGTTGAAAACAATGATCCAGTTGAGATGTTGGTTGATGCTTATGGCCCTACTACTATTGACTGGGCTGAATATGAACCTTCTTCAAGCAGTGCGAAACAAGTGCCAAATGATACAGCTGTTTCCTTTTACAAATTGCTATTTGAATCTGGGGTCGCGTTATATTCGGGAAATGATACGAACACCAAGCTTTCTGCAGTGACGAAGCTCTTACACTTCAAGAATGAGCACGACTGTAGTGAGAGAGGTTTCAACAATTTGCTCGCTATAATTGGACAGTTCTTACCCAAGGATCATACTCTTCCTGCGAATTATTACGAAGTGAAGAAGATGGTCAAGGGGTTAAATATGGGGTATCAGAAAATCGATGCTTGTGAGCAGGATTTCATGTTATACTATGGGGAGGACAGAGATAAGGGACAGTGTGATATATGCAGTTTATCACGCTACAAGGTTACAAAATGTGGGGGGAAGGAGAAACATGTTCCCAGGAAAATCTTACGATACTTTCCACTTGCGCCAAGACTTCAACGGCTATTCATGTCGTCTTATACGGCTCAACATATGAGTTGGCATCGAACAAGGGATGTCGTGCTCGTCGGTGACTCACCTAAGCGGATGGAGATGAATGGAAGAGATTTGATGTAAATTATCCTGAGTTTGCGGAAGAAGTTAGGAATGTTAGGCTTGGCATGGCTACTGATGGCTTTTGCCCTTTTAATAATTTTAGCCAGCCGTACTCAGTTTGGACAGTCATTATGGTCGCTTATAATCTTCCACCAGCAATGTGAATGAGGGATCCGTATTTATTTTTGACTTTACTCATTCTGGGGGATAAAAGTCCTACAAAAGATCTTAATGTGTACCTTCGACCGTTAGTGGATGAACTAAAGATGTTGTGGGAGACAGGTGTTCAGACGTATGATAAATCGATATGCGAGAATTTTGTGAAGAAAGCAGCCCTGTTATGGACTATCACTGACTTTCTGGCTCTTGGGATGGTTAGTGGTTGGTCAACTCACGGAAGTCATTCCGTCCATCCGGTGTGTATGGGGGATGTGCAAGGCAACCAGTTGTAGCATGGGCGGAAATGTAGTTTCTTTGGTACTGCTTGTAGATTCTTGCCTCTTGATCACAATTACAGAAAGATGTCTACACAGTTCAACAGAAAGATAGAGAAGAAGGGGGGTTGTTGGGTCTGTCGGGTGCAGTGAGGTCTTTGGAGTGGTTGAATCAACTTGATTTTCCTTTTTACGGGGAAGGAACACGATGAAATTGAGAGCGGTAAGATGCACGGAAGACTCATAATTGGACACATTTGCCTATATGGTTTGAGTTGCCGTATTGGGGCACACTTTCAGTTCGTCACTGTATAGATGTCATGCATACCGAAAAGAATGTTTTCAAGAACTTGTTTTACACCGTGTTAGATGCGAGTGGTAAAACTAAAGACAAAGACAATGCTCGAAAAGATTTAGAGGCATTGAACATTAGGCCAGAATTATGGCTTCGCCCTAACACTACGAAACCTAAAGCTCCATTTAGTCTTACTAAGCAACAAGTTGAAGACGTCTGTAAGTGGGTTAGTGGGTTGAAGCTCCCAGATGGATATGCGTCGAACAAAACACGTTATTGTAAGGTTGAGCTATTGAAAATTTCTAGATTCAAGAGTCACGATTGTCATGTATTCATGCAGAAGTTGATTCCAATTTCATTTCGTGAGATGTTACCCAGAAAAGTTATGGATGCATTGACCGAACTGTCAAATTTCTATCGAGATATTTGCTCAACTATAATTAAGCACAGTGATATCGAGCAGATGGAGAAGAATATTGTGCTTACCATGTGCAAGCTTGAAATGATCTTCCGTCCAAGATTTTTTGACTCGATGGAACATCTGCCTATTCATCTGTCGTATGAACTCAAACTTGGAGGACCGGTGCAATATCAGTGGATGTATCCTTTTGAGAGGTAATATATAAACTGCTATATATTTCTCTATCCTGCTCATATTAATAATACTTCACTAAGTCTGCATATTATTTTCGTAGGTATATGCACCGATTAAAACAAAAGGTCAAGAACAAAGCTCGTGTAGAGGGTTCTATTGCTGAACGATATACAGAGGAAGAGCTTGTCAACTTCTGCTCATTGTATTTTGACGATGTTGTCTCAACGAAGCACAACCGTTTAGGAAGGAATGAGGTTATTGGTCCAATGACTCATGCCGATGATGATGAGTTAGTCAGATTAATATCCCGGCTAAACCATTTTGTCCTGAGACTCTGACTTACTTAAACGACAAAGAGTTGAAGATTGTATCTACATACGTGCTTCTAAATATGCCCGAAGTATCATTATACATCACGTAAGTCTAAGCTTATTTGCTCCAGTTAGTACAATTTACAAGTGTAGTCATCTCTATATATGTTAAAGACATTTTACTAATATCGCAGTTCATTCGAAGAGGAAGCGTATGCTTCTAACCCAACTTTGACTGCAACAGACTTGGAAACATTCACTAATGCTAATTTCCAACAATGGTTTAAGAAAAGGGTTGAAGCGGAGAGTATTTCTGAGCGTTTTATAGATGTCCTCCAAGGACCTTATAATGTTGTTAGTTCTTTTCCTGGTTGCATCGTGAATGGGTATAGATTTAGAGTCGATGACTTGCATGAACTCACATAAGTCAATTCTGGGGTTCTGGTGTTAGGAAGCTGCTATCAAGATTCTGAGTCCAATTACTATGGTCGTTTACAGGATGTAGTTATGCTCAATTATCACGGTGGTAAAAAGGTAGTTACATTTAAGTGTAATTTGGTTTGATCTTTGAAAAGGGGTTAAAGTTGATCGTAATAGAATCACAATCGTGGATATCAAAGTCGATTGTTAAATTTCGATGATGATGTATGCGTGTTAGCAAGTCAAGTTACTCAAGTGTATTACGCCCTAATGTCGTAAATACTCGAAGCCCGGTACACGATGAGTCACTACTAAAACACACTCATTTAATGTCGATAACATGTTTGGTATGGATGAGGCGTTGCAAGAAGATGTGAGCAACCCATTGGTAGTAGTGTTCCATGTCTTTGAAGATGTGGTGAGTAATCGATGTCATTGAGCGTACCTAACGATGAGGATGTCGAGGCCACCGTATACATGAATGATTATGTAGTCGTTGAGGATGATAATGATGACGATAAATGGATCCCGAAACGGCGAGGATGAGGAAGATACCGAATCGAGAATGATATATACGTTGATTCGATGGGTTTGATGGCGTGCGTAATTGAAAATGAGCTTTCATATTAGTCCTTACCACATATTGTTAAACCTTACATATTCGTAATCTACCAATTTTGTTATTCATAGTAGGATATTCATGGCTAGACATATAGTGGTGGAGGTCGTAGAGGTGGTGGGCGATCCCAGATCGGAGGCGGTAGCCACAATGATGTGGATTATTTATTAAAGCGATTCAAATGATAAAAGTGATGAAAAACCTTTTAAATCATAGAAGATAGTAGATTTTATTCTCTACTTGACTCTTCTAATGGATTGCTTATTCATTGTAGTTTTGATCTAAAACTTGTTGTCTATTATATTCTATCGGTTGTTATATTGTTGAAGGCTATTGATAATTTATTACGCATTATCTTAGTCATAATATTTCTCATTGGGCTAGTTGAGCTCACCCTTTTCTTTTCTTTGTTCTCTTCGTGAAATGAGAACGTAGATGGGACTAGTCGGGAGCAGAGTGATGGTCCTAGATGTTTGCATTAGTAGTCCTCACTATTCTGTGAAATAGTGTGATAATAATTGTAATGAGGACTCCTTTTGAGTTTGTATACTCTCTAGTAGACAATATTTGTATTCAAACTCACAGTTTATGTTTTGTCGTATTGTACACGACAATTGTATTATTAAGTTGTATTTGAATTATGTACTATGTATCTGGCGACTCAAGATGGGTGATGTATACCTGTTTTGGGGGTGTCACACTCTTTGTCTACTTTGATTATTAACTATACTTAGTTAATTTACCACTTTGTCACATAATTTATACTACATGAATAACAAGCTAATAATTCGATCCACATGTAATTATGTTATTTACATGTTAAACATCTATTTTAAATCTCATTATACTTCTAACATTTTTACATGTTCATTACATTAAGTTAACAATACATTGCTAGACTTAACACTTTAAAAATTACATTTACGAACTATTATGCGAGAAGTGCATCTTGCACCATGTATGTTTATACTAGGTCTTGGCGTTATTGCTTATTACGGACACTTTTTACTGGCACATGCGGGTCTTAAGGCGTTGGACTTGCGTTGCGGCGCGGCGAACCAGAAACTGTTCTGCAATTCGCGAAAATTGCAGAACACAGCCAAAAATTCCAATTAAATTATCACTACACGAATTTAATCATACCCACATGTTAGAATTCGTATATAATCATTACCCAACATTTATAAAGTGATTTTAACCCATTAAAACATGTAATCACAGAGTTTAAGCATGCAATTTCACTGACTTTGATGTTCTTGAAGGTTTTGAAAATAAAACATGAAAATTGTCACTACAGATTCGTTATAACACCGAATCCGTTTATTTAAACTTTGGTCTCTTCGTATCAACATGCATAACAACATGGGTTTCAAGTACCCGGATTTGGGGGCTTTACACCTTCAATGTCTTCAAAGCCATGAAGTTTCCAGCAGATGAAGAAGAATGTTTTTGGGTTGATTCGGTGGATTGGGTCTTAAATGATAAGGAACAAAATTTGGTGAACTATGAACCGTTGAGGTGTGTAACTGGTGAAAATTTAGATTTGAAGGTCCAGCCATTATCAAAAGTAAGAGATATTAAAGCAAGGGGTGAGGTGGACAAACATGAAAGCACCTCAACTCTGTCTTCAACTTGAGATTCAGAGACAGTCAAGCTAATTGACTATAACTTAGCGCTTGATGGGAGGCAACCCATTACGTATATCTCTATTGGCTTTTTATTTATTCAGTTTAGATTATTTTAGTTGGTTCATCTTTATTTCATTATTGATAGTTTGTCTGATTTGCATAATTGAGTGTGTAGCAAGATCTGCATTGAGAAAGTTTGAAATAGGTAAAAATTTCTTTAGTCATTGATTCATGTTTTGGCAGTGTGAATTACTATCTGTATAGGTATCAGCAATTGAAGGCATCACTGATATGCAGATTGGAGTTGAACATTAGCAAAGGCGGAGATATCGAGGATCGCGCTTGATCGCAAGGAATGCAATATAAATGCAACCACCGCTTGTACCGATCACCGATCATAGCCCAATTCATACTCGCGCACCCGCGCACGAAACACATTGAATACCTGCACGGCCGTGCGCGACACCGGACTGAGACAATTTTTTAAATTTTAAAAAACGAGTTGGGGACCATTTGGGCTCTCATTTGAAATCATAACAGAAGCGCAATCATCTCAGTCTCCATAGCGCACGTCTCTTCCTCTCTATCAGTTACAATATCGAAGCCATCAATCTCTCCACCACGTAATCATCCACGATTTCTTCCACGTTCCATATCTACTCAACTTCTACATTGCAGTATAAAACTAGGGCTTCTGATTTGGTTGGGCAGAAACAAACTTGGGGGTAATCTCATCATTGGTTCTTCTTCATTATCATCTATGCTATCTTTATCAATTGCAAATGGGTCCAAAAAGAGCACGATCTTCTTCTTCATCATCGTCGTCCTCTAGCAGTCAAGGGGAGGATATGGTTGATCACACCAACTTTCTGGATTTGGAAGCCCAGCAGGAGTATTACCGAATCGTGACCAAAACCTTTGTGAATGAAAGAGGGTTCAAACCTGAAGGGCAAGATGGTCAGCTATGTGACATGATTCACGAAAGAGGATAGCTTGGATTGACTGCCACGCCCATGTTTATCCCAATGGGAATTATCAGAGAATTTTATGCGAATGCGAAAGCAACCATGAGTGGGTTATCCGTGGTGCACGGCGTGCAAGTGGATTTCAGACCTCCTACAATCAGGGCAGTTTTCAGGTTAACTGACACACCACCAACGGGGTTTGTGAATTGGGTAAAGGTGCATATATGGAAACAGACTTGGAATTGGTTATTGTTGAATTGTGCGTGCCTGGCACAAAGTGGAATTATAAAGTCGGCACGAATCAGCCTCGCATATTTCCCGCCGCAGCTTTGAATCGATATGCTAAGGCATGGAATTTGTTCATATGTGCCAAACTAGTTCCTTCGTCTCATCAGCACGACATCACAGCGAAAAGAGAAATCATTTTATGGGGAATTATCACCGGAAAATATATCAATGTGGGTCATCTCATCCATCAGAATATGTTGCGCTATCTGCGGGGGAACACTATAGGGAGCATTCCACACGCGTCAGTTATAGCTATGCTGTGTGCTAATCAGGGCTACCATTGGGACAATGAGCAAATGCAGAACCCAAGCTAGGATATCACCCACGCCACCATTGAAAAATTTGAGGATTGGGCAGGCGGTGTACCACACCTACGCGGACGAGGATTTATTATCCAGCCCATTTTCCCAGAGCCACCACAGCAGACCCCTCAGACAGATGAGGCAGGCCCGTCCACGCAAGCACCTGCTGCCCATGGTGATCTCCAGCTCCGAAGGTTGGAGCGAAAAGTCGATGCCATGTACGATAATTTTGAAGCGTTCGCGACGGGACTCACGAGGGCCTTGGCTGAGGCTTTTGCACTGCAAGGAACGATGCTAGAGTGGCTTCAGTTTGGGACAGCAGTGCCATATCCATCACCAGATTCACCACCCGAGGGGGGTGGTACCACTGATCATTAGGGGAGTTTTCTTTACCCTTTACCTTCATTCAATGGGGCATTGAATATTTTAAGTTTGGGGGTATTGGGGTAGTAGTATAGTAACATATAGTTTTTGCATGATTAGTTTAAATTTTTGCATCATATAGTTTATTTTTCCATATAGTTGCATGTTTATTTTCATGTTCATGTTTAGTTTGCATGTCTCACAAAGCCTAGCCTTATGGAAATTTTGTCTAGCCGATGATGATAGTGAATTTTGAAGATTTTTGAGTATTTTGGGATAACATGAGATGAGATATAATGTTTTACACAATGTAATTCATAATGCTGTTTAAATGCATTCGGTTTGTACGGACGTGTTCACAATCACTTGTAGGTATAAGAATTATGTGTTGTATTGCTCGATAGAAAATGTAGTTTTAAAAAGGGAAATATGTGGAAAGTGAACTTAGACGATTTAAAACATTGATTTTTAAACTTTGGGAAAACATGGGTATGCTATGTATATATAAAAAAAAGAAAAGAAAAGAAAAATAGCAATAACATGACTTGTCTTATTTTGGGGCCCTAGCTACTTGAGTAAGTACGCCCGTAGGGGTGTCTTAACAACTAGCGCCCTAAGGTCTTTCATGGTCTGGGAGTCGTTGGTTGAAAGCTCGCTAAAGGGTAGCAGTGTTTGCCTAATGAAATGAGGCATTGCACAGTCATGTGAAAAAAAGAAAAAGAAAAAGAAAAAGAAAACTAGAAATAAACACCGCGGGAAAGAGAGAAAAATCGCCCTCGTGAGTAGAAATTAAGCAGTTAAGCCCATTGTTGATTCTTAGTTTGCTTTAATATGTTGGAACAGTCTTTAGCATAAGTATACATGAGTCTTGATTTAGACTGTAATTTTCTGTTTTGAGCAATTTAACATGTGTATTCTTAGCTTAAATCAAGTTTTGGGTGAATACAACACACACACATCATATTTATAACATGTATGAATTATCTGAGTGTATGATATTATGCCTATGGTTCGGTTTGAATTTTTATTCTTGAATCTGGATAATTTGCTGAGGCATTTTGGACTAAATTTCTGTGATAGCTGGAACAACGTGAGACTAGTTGCATCATAATTTAGTTGCATAGCATGTAGTTGCATTTTTAGTGTTTTATGTGTATGCATTGCTTGAGGGCAAGCAACAGTTCAAGTTTGGGGGGTATTTGATAAGTGGGTTTTATACCTACTTATTGGATATCAATTCACGCAAACTACGTTTAACTTAAGTACATTTTAGTGTGTTTTTAGTTGCATTTTATTTATTTTGCATTGCATGTACTTAAAACTCCCTTTGGTGTAAAAGTGCAGGATATGGCATAATTTGGTGATGTAAATGGCATGAGGCTGTTGGATACATGACATGAGGATTAAGTGGAGCAGGAGACTAAGCATGGATGGACAAAGGAATGATCGTGAGCAGCGGTCGATTGCAGCAGACAGAACCGTAACTCAAAGTTACAGGAAGCCATTGCCGCATGGCTAAACATGCCATCACACGCGAGCCCGCGAGCGCCGACCACATTCGACCGGATACGGCACATCGCTGCAAATCGACGCTCGCCGCGAGAATTACTAAGGCGGTGGCAGACGGCGTTCATGCGACGATATTCTTCTTCCGAAATTTATTTATTTTAATTTCTAATTTTAAGGGTTGTAATTAATTAAAATGATTTGATCGTGTCGATTTATCATTCATTAGTTTTTACATATTTTCATATTGGTAACTCGTGTTTACACTCTGAGGGAGATTCCAACGTAGAACGAAGCCTAAACTCCAACTTTTCTAATTCTTCTTGGGATTTTCTATCATTGTGGCTAATTATTAGTATTTTGCTGGATATTATTGAGGACGTGCATGTTACGTTGGGTTTGTAATAAGCAATTGGGTTTCATCGATTCTTTCTTCTCTCTTTCAATTGTTTGTTTATTATCCATGTTTTGCCTTGATCCCATAATGGCTTTTGGTTCAGTCATAAACTAAACTCCATTATGGGATTCTAACGGATTTTAATATGTAGTTTAGTTGCATGCTTGAATGCTGGACTGTTTTACATATCATATGGGATTTCTATCATGGTTGTTTTGCATGTATGAATGCTTGATCACCATTCGTTTTCAGTACTTTTATGGAATTGACAATGAACATGCAAGTATGGATTGTAATCATGATAACATACGTATATGGGGCTGTTTTGTATGGCTTGTCTATTTCGTCAACCAGATAGACATATACTGTTTCACCGTATGAGTTAAAATAAGGGCTTGTGCTTAAATTCAATATGGTTGCAATTTCACATAGACATATAGTGATTTTAGTTATATTGATGATTATATGGAGTCTATCGCTTGTGGATACTATATAAGTAGGTCATAGTACATTGAAAAATGACTATGACTCTATTAGTGCTCTTGGCTACTTTCCTGTGATATGTGAACAATTCTTGCATGATAGTGGTGATTAGATAAAGTATTAAATGAAGTTAGGATCCCATTACTTTCAGATTTGATTTATTACATTTTTATTCTTGTTTTAGTCATTATTTGCAATTAGAGTAATTCACCAATTATATTCATTAGTTTGAGCATATAGATATAGTGATTTAATTGATGCATAGTGATTTGAATTAGACGACTTTCTATGTGTGATCGATGCTTTACTTACTATGTATTACTTGTTGACACATGTATGCTTGCATGTGTTAGAGCTCTTTTGTTAGAACTAAAAAAGGCAATGAATGACCGCCATCCATCTATACCTTGACTTCAACGCCCACACTCACAGGCGGCCTTTGCATGTTGGCATTGGCTTTACTCGGATTCTGAGTTTTCTCAATGGACATACTTCAAATCATCATAAATTTTTCATTTTAAGTAAGAATTAGTTTGTTTTCGATTCGTTAAACTCTTAGGTACTCATATACAGAGTAATTATAACACTTCAAAAAATTAACAATTCATTTTAAAGGTTCTAATTCAGTGTTCTTACTATATTTTCTAGTTTTAAACATATTTAGCGAATTCATTCACTACGAATTCGTTTCTCAACCAAATTGATTCATTTAACTTGCATTCTTTTCGTTTTTCAATATATTATCAACATCTACTATCAATTTATAGATTACAACATTGATTAACCCTCAATTTTGTCTCCAAAATAAGCCATAATGTACTTATTACACCTAAAAGTTCAATTCTTCTTATTTAACACATTTAGACGAATCTGATCCTCCCAAAACCTACTTATAGATGATATATAACAAATTATATATATCCATAAAAATATATTACCAATTCCTCATCAATTCAACCCACTAAAATAATTTACAATGAAGAACTCAAGAAATAAAATCTTAAGAAAGTAGGATTGAATTATCACCACTTTATTCCTTCCTTAGTTTAGATGAAGATTACTTGATTGCTCTTCTTCCCCTTCTTTGATCCATAGACTTTTGCTCTCAACTTTATAGAGAATTCTCTTTTCTCTTAATTTCTCTCTAAGTCTCTCTCTTTCTCTCTATAGTAATGTTCAGTCACTCAACAAACGGGAAAATAGAATAAGGAGCTATATATATATATAGAATTCAATACCCAAACAATAGTTTTTTCCAACATTTCAAACTAGCAGGAAGAAGAAGAAGATGCTGCACAAAGAAGATTTGGTGAAAAGCATTTCACTACTACTATTCAGCCCACTCCCCAGCCATCATTTGAATTCTATTGAGTTTGACATGGTAGGCTTAGGCCAATGGCCTACTCACGTGTATTAGAGAAATGGGACTCTCTAATTGGGACAAAAGCTTATAACTCAGCACTTTAGCAATTTGACTCATCTAGTAAATTTTCATAGCTTAATATTGCTACATTATATAAAGTTATGGGTACATATACACAAACATATATGTACACCCACATAAGTACATTCATACTTTAAATATACACCAATACATAATATCAGGTACCTTATGTACATTGGTTTAATTCAATTAATATTTTAATATAATTCAGTTGGGTACTCTCAACCCATTATTTTTCATAAAGTTTATTATCTCAAATACACTCAATTATTATAATCAAATATCTATTAACTTTATTCCATACTTTTAAAAATACGTTTAATTGATTCACCATGAATCATTATCACACAAGTCTAATTTATATTTGCTTAATAATTTACACTATTTAAGCTTATAGCCTTATATTATCACTATTCACATCACATTAAATTATTCCTAACATCTCATCTTATTTTTATACATGAAGCAAATTTTATTGCATTACATTGTATGCTCTTACAACACATGTAATTGTACATAATAATTAATAATAATATCATTTCCCCACTAATGTAATTGAATAAATCCTTAGTCCATCATTATGCCACGCTAGGCATATCTCAAAAGCTTACTTTAAACTCATTACCACATTTTAATATTCCTTTAATATAAAGTTTGTGTGACACACTTTACCTTAATGCTAAATTATTTAGCTTACTTTGAATAATTGCACACTTGTAATATATAGAACTACTATACTAGGCTTTATGAATTTTATACTCATAACACCTTTATTTAAGATAATTATCTCCTTAGAATAATTAGTATGTACAAAACTATAATTCTTCAATTCCTTTTCTTTCATAAATTTTCCCAACACATTTTCGGTTAATCATAACTTAGTTATTAACTTAATGCATAAATCTCTAACCAATATTTATTTATACTACACCAAAAATGGCCTCTAGTGAAGGACAAATCCTTCACAAGACATACTATATCACTCACAAATGTTTTATTGCGAAGAACTATTTTCTTCACATGATTACTCGTATTGGACCTCCTCGCAATTGGGTATCATTCGCTAAGTAGTAACTAAATGTTTTTTGGGGTTAAATGCTTTCTAGGTCATTGTACTATAGGTCGACTTACAAATGGGTCATTGAACTTTTTTTCTTCAATCAACTCATTTGAACTTTAGTTTACTAACAAAGCGTTACAAAAAGCCGTTTAAGTCGAAGTTGACTTATGAAGATGATGATATGGCGGTGACATCTGCAAAAAAAGCACATGTGGCGATTAGTATGCTGACGTAAGCGGTGATGATATGGATTTGGAAGAAAATTTTGATGAAAAAATGGAAAAAATATTTTAAAGTATAATATAAATTATACAAATTAAAAAAAAACAAGAAAATAAATAAATAAAATAATTACTTTTAATAAAAATTAAAACGCAGCTTTTTTTTAATTTTATTAAAAAAAATTAAAACGCATTTTTTTAAAAAATAAATATTTTTAATAAAAATTAAAATATGCAATTTTTTAATTAAAAATGTAGTTTTTTTAATAATAAAATGCAGTTTTTTAAAAAATAAATGCTTTTTTAATAAAAAAAAAAAAATTATTATTTTTTTTATAAAATGCACTTTTTTAATCTCTTAAACAATTTTTTAATTAAAAAATTCAATTTTTTAATAAAAAATTAATGATTAATTTTAAAATATTTTTAATTTAAAAATATTAAAATCTCTTAATTAAAAATATTTTAAAATTAATCATTAATTATTTAATTAAAAAATTGCATTTTAATTATTTTATTAAAAACTATATTTTTATTTTAATAAAAAGTTTGCATTTTTATTTTATTAAAAAATTTATTTTATTTAAAAAGGTGCGTTTTAAAAAACGCATTTAAAAAACTACATTATAAAAAAAAATCGCATTTTACAAAAAAATAATTCAATTTTTTTTTCTTTTATTAAAAACACTGCTTTTAAAAAAATCGCATTATTTTTATTAAAAAACTAAATTTTTTATTTTTATTAAAAATATTTATTTTTAAAAAATGCGTTTTAAATTTTTTTGAATAAAAATAAAAAAATTGCATTTTTTAATTTTTATTAAAAATAATTATTTTTATTTATTTATTTTCTTATTTTTTCTACTAATTTTATAATTTATATTATACTTTAAAATATTTTTTCCATTTTTCATCAAAATTTTCTTCCAAATCACATAATCACCGCCATCGTCAGCATACTCTTAATCGCCACATAAGCTTTTTTTGCACAAGTCACCGCCACATCATCACTCCGTTAAGTCAACTTTGACTTATCCGCTTTTTTAACGCCTTGTTAGTAAACTAAAGTTCAATGAGTCGATGTGAAGAAAAAAAAGTCAATGAACCATTTGTAAGTCGTCATTCCATAAAAGATGTTGACCTCAGAAAGCATTTAACCCAATTTTTTTTATGAAAGATATATTGTGAATAACTTTTTATTCACAAATTGTATTTGATAATGAAATATTGTTATTTAGTGAAAGATTGGTTTCCTTCACAAATAATATTTTAAGAATTACTATTTGAATTTAGTGAATAACTTTACTCCATCACAAATAGTATATTATGAAGAACAAATTTATTTAACGAGAGAAATTTGTCCTTCACTATTTTAAATTGAGAATCTTTCTTCAATTTAGTGAGAGAAAAATTCATTCATAAATTATAAATTTGTAAATAAAAATTAATTGGTAAATAATCAAAATTCATTGCAAATTATAATTAATTTTCAAATCAATGATTTCATATTTATTATTATTAATCTCTATAAGAAATAATAAATTTAATATTTTAAATAAATATAAATGTCATACTTGTTTCAAACTAATTGATAAACTAATACATAAAGAGCTAATAAAATCAATACTCTATATATAAATAGATAATGCCCGAGTCACCATAAGTACATAATTTGTTTTGTATCTTGGTCTCTTAAGAACCATTGTATCTACAATATTTATTAGAAATTGTTAAATCCACAACACTTTTTATTATTTCCACAATAAAAGTGTCGTTATAGATCCTATAGCGACAATTTTTACTGTCGCTATACATCTACATCGACTCTTTTGGTGTGGAAATAATAAAAAAATATTGTGGATTTAACAATTACCAATTTATAAACTAACATACAACAAACTAGAAGAAATAAAATGTCATGTTAGGTCCACTTCATCATCATTTTCTTCAAGGAAATCAATGTTGGGCATGTAAACTTCATGCTGCAAGAGAAACACCAAAATTCAGTGAAATGAGGAATAAGAAAAGAGGAAACTAGTAAACTGAAATTAAGAGAGAGAGATATTAACCATTAACTTGGTAAGTGATAATGTTTTTCAAACATATTGGCTGCCAATTTCATTCACACTCATGTGTCTTCTTCTAGTGCTTAAAAGCTTTTTCAGTAGTGTTAACACTAGAGAGAAGAAACAGAAAAGAAACAGAAAAGAAACAACAAAAATATATAAACAAGACCATGCCACTTGAATATTACTAAAAGCTAAACTATAAAGATCCAAAAAAATCCAGTTAAAGAACATTTCAAGTCTCTTTTCATACCATTCCTGTAAAAGCAACTCCATACGACACTGTTTGACAGCAAAAAAATCGACTTTATCTTTTGTATCCTTCTCTGCTTGTACACAAGTCAACTGTTTGTATGAGATAACATAGTGAAAGCCAACCTCATAAATGCAAATCAAATTATTTCTGGAATTAAAAAGTTAAAAATACAATAATTAAGATAGCAAATTATAAATATATTGGTTCTCCTCTTTTATTAATCACTTATCTTTCAAATATTAACCCTTTTATATATATTACAATACTATATAATATATTTAAAAATATCAAATTTTATTTAACATATTCCTTTCATTCTCTTATGTAAAACCTATATATTAATTCACCATCTTATGTAAGTGAATTAATCCTTTTATTCAATTTACTATCACGCCACTGCCACACAAGACTTTAGCATTATAATATAATATTACATAATATAACTTAATTAACGAAAACTTATTCTGGGTTAATTAATTTCCATAATCAATTATCATTCCATTCATGATTTGTTATCTCAATCCATTCATGGATACTTTGAATATCAAATATGACCCATATGATAACCTATTAGCCACTAATATACAAATCTTAAAATTCAAATTACACAAATTCATCCTGAACCATCTGTAGACCGGCTCGGCCACGCTGGTCTTAGGCTTGAGAGTGGCGCGGTTGCACCACTTCAAGTTTGTACGCAGACATGTTATGCTTCAACAGAAACAGAACTTAACTCACAAATTCTTTACATGTTCTTATATACTAACTTATTATAGTAGCCAAAATCAATCTCCTTTTTGACTTTAATATATCAATTACTACATTCTTCAATAGTTTAGAGATTAAACTTCAAGTTCAAACTCTTCTTTCTTTAATAGTTTAATTAACTATAAAATCTCATATATAATTTCTTCCCACATAATCCCAAATTCCAAATTATATAATGTGATGCCCCCAAAAGAGGTATACATCACCTATTCTGAGTCGCCAAATACATGGTACAGAATACAAATACAATCGTTAATATACAACAAGAGAGCTGTGAGTTTTAATACAAATACTGTCTTCTAGATAATATCCACTTTCAGAATAAGTCCTCATTACATTTATTGTCACACTATTTAACAGAATAATGAGGACTACTAATACTATCATCCGGTCCATCACTCCGCTCCTCGACTCGTCCCAAATTTTATTCTCATTTTCAAGAGAATAGTGAAAAAAAGGGTGAGCTCAACTAGCCCAGTATGAAATATTATGACTAAGATAATGTAGAATAAATTATCATTAGCCTTAAACAGTGTTAAACTGATACAATATAACAAACATCAAGTTTAACTGCAGCGGAACAAGCAATCCATTAGAAGAGTCAAGTAGAGAATAAAATCTACTATCTTCTATGATTTAAAAGGTTTTTCATGAATTTTATCGCTGAGACTCAACTTAATAAATAATCCACATCATCCCTGCACTACGGCCAAGGATATTCATTAGTATCACAACCACAAATTATCCATGCACCACAACACAGGATATTCGTGTATTCATCAATGGTCATGATCATGCCAACAACTGTCCATCAATGCACTATGGCCAATGAGGACTTTTACCACATCATTTGTAACATTACGGTCATGATTATACCGAGTAATCCCTGGTCATAATCATACCAAGTCCATCTATGCAGTACATGCCACAAATGACTTTCAACGTAATATAAACATGAGGATGATGACAATGATATAAAAATTCAATAACACAGGTTCAAGAATTAATTTATCTAGGAACTAATAACGTTCAAATTGTCAACATGATACTGCTTTGTAGAGTAAAATTCAAGAATGCTCAGAAGAATATTTCCATGAAAAGATACCTGATGAAGCAAAAATATCAAGGATATTCCACTAATTTCATGGAGTATAGAAGTCAAAACTTTAACCAACTGAGTATAATAACGAATGGAATAACAAAAGAAATCACCATACATACGCTACTTCACATGTATAAAGTTATTCCAATGGAATAATAAGTAACGGAACTCGTCAAAGCGTAAATTGCGACCGGCTGTGATGTTCCAATGTAATAATACAGACGGAACTGTGTCCGGCGAAAACACATGTATGTGATATTCCAATGTAATAATAATAAAGATTTAAACCAGTCCGACGAAAACGCATGCATGTGAGGATATTCCAAATGTAATAATAATAAAGATGGAATAATAGAAGAATGTCACCAAGTATATAGGTAGTCCACAGATAATTGGTTATTCCAAAGCAGTAATAATAAAGAATAGAATAATGTAAGTTCTCTTCATGAATACAAAAGAAATAATAACCCTTACCGTAAAAAAGAAACCGCATATAAGAGTAGGAAGTAGCGTAATACTTTTCTATTGTTTCTTTATAATTTTCTCTCTAGAGTTTCAAAGTGAATTCGTAAGAAATAATGAAGGAATGAGCTTCTATTTATAGAAGAATGGGTCAGATATAGTAGTAGTAACTCATGAACACTGGTCCGCATTAATTTACTTTAATCTAACGGTCCATATTTAAAAAAGCAAAATCTTTTAAATAAAATATAATATATTCTATTTATAATCTAATAAAATGAATAACTATATAAAAGATTTTACTATGCAAACACTATGCAGCACTATGCAAAACACTATGCATAATAAAATATAATATATTCTAATTATTGTCTAATAAAACAGATAACTTTATAAAAGTATTTCGCATTTTATATAAAAAGATTTTACTATTAGCCTAATAAAACGAATAACTTTATAAAAGTATTCTGCATTTTTTATATAAAAAGCTTTTCTGCTTTTATTACATTAATAATACCTATAAAACAAAACCGAGTGACTTATCACATAAGCATCAATAATCAATACCGTGTGCTCTACGTGCTAACTCACGCCAGACATTCTTTTACTTAACACAACAAGGGTGTTTCAACAGCTTAACGGTAAAACTTCCGCCGTTATTTTCATAAAGTATTTTTGTCGTTTTCTCAATCCGACAATAATTTCATTAGGTCCACCAATGATTGTGTCGTTGTACGAATATTCCCTGTTAAAATGAATATTCCCCGACCAATCGAATATTATATAACACTCATGCGTACTTTTGCAAAATTTATAAATATTACCCACAACTATAACATTATATCAAATTTACTCCATAATATTCAAAAATGATATTTATAGAAAATTCATCTTTATTTATTAAAGTTGGGGTCTTACAACCTCCCCTTCTTATGAAATTTTGCCCTCGAAATTAGGGTACGTACCTGGTATGTCGAAGAGGTAAGGATACCTTGATTTCATTTCAGATTCTAACTCCCAAGTCATTTCCTCAACATCGTGGTTTCTCCACAAAACTTTCACTTGAGGTATAACCTTGGAGCGTAGAATATGTTCCTTCTTATCCAAGATTTGAACTGGAACCTCTTCATACGTCAAATCTTCCTCTATTTCTTCCATTTCTAACTCAATAATGTGGTTCGGGTCTTTCACATATTTACGTAACATGGATATGTAAAAAATGTTATGAACACGAGACATACTTGGCGGTAAAGGGAGTCTATAGGCCATAGTTCCTACTCGATCGAGGATTAAAAATGGGCCGATGAATTGAGGATTGAGTTTTCCTCTCTTTCCAAATCTCGTAACTCCTTTCCATAGAGCAACACGTAATAACACATGATCTCCTATATCAAATTCCACGTCCTTTCGATTAAGATCAGCAAAACTCTTTTGTCGATCTTTTGAGGTTTTTATATGTTATCGGATCGTTTGAATCTTTTTCTCGTAGTCACACGCATCAACTCCCGGTCCCAACAATGTTGCTTCTCCCACCTCATCCCAAAGATACTCGAGAACGACACTTTCTTCCATACAATGCCTCAAATGGAGCCATGCGCAATACTTGCTTGATAACTGTTGTCAGAGGGAAAACTCCACCAATGGTAAGAACTTATCCCAACTTCCCTTGAAGTCAAGGACATAGAGTCTTAATAAATCTTCAAGAGTTTGAATAGTCCTCTCCGATTGCTCGTCCTACCGAGGATGATATGCCGAAAGCTAAAATCAGAATCTGCGCCCATAGCTTTTCGCAAACTAATCCAAAATCGTGAAGTGAATCTTGGGTCTCGATCAAAACTATGGATATCGGCATACCATGCAGTCTTACAATCTCGTTTATGTACATACGAGTAAGACGTTCAAGTGTATAAGTTTCTCGTATCGGTAAAAAATGAGCAGACTTAGGAAGACCGGTAACAAAATCCATGGTAATGTGCTCCCACTTCCATTCTAGAATTTCAAGTGGTTGCAATGGACCTTTTGGTACTTGATGCTCCGCTTTAACTCGTTGACAAGTTAGACACCTTGAGATAAACAGAGCTTTCTCTCTCTTCATATTGCTCCACCAAAATGTATGACGAATATCATGATACATTTTGGTACTCCCAAGATGGATTGCAAACGGTGTGTTGTGCACCTCCATCATGATTTTATACTTTAAATCAGGGTCGTTAGGAACACAAAGTCTGGAGTTGACTCAAGTATTCCTTCTTCATCGATTCTTGCTTTTGATATAGCACCTTCTTGCACTTTCTTCCTAATACGATCATCACCTGTGTCCAGAGCTTGAGCAGCTTTAACTTTATCAATTAAAGTCGGTTCTACTCGTATATTAGCCATCATCACATGGGTCCCTGGAGTCTATAACTCTATCTCCATTCTTTGCAAGTCACACAAAATGGGCCTTTGTGTTGACAATATCACACTCGTACTTGCATATGATCTTCTACTCAATGCATCAACTACCACGTTCTCTTTTCCAGGATGGTATTAGATGGTATGATCATAATCTTTCAATAGTTTAAGCCAACGTCGTTGTCGCATTTTGAATTCCTTTTGAGCGAAGAAATATTTGAGGCTTTTATGATCCGTAAAGATCTCCACCTTCTCCCCATACAAGTAATGCCTCCAAATTTTAAGTGCGAAGACAACAGCTGCTAACTCTAGGTCATGAGTAGGATAATTCCTCTCATATTCTTTGAGTTATCTTGAGGTATAGGCTATGACTTTCCCATGTTGGATGAGAACACATCCCAACCCTTTGCCCGAAGAATCACTGTAGATGACAAATCCCTCTGAGCCAGATGGTATTGTCAGAACATGTGCTGAATAGAGTCTCTTCTTGAGTTCTTGAAAACTCTTTTCACATTCTTCTCTCCAACCGAACTTTGTATCTTTCCGAGTCAGCTGAGTTAATGGAGTAGCTATTCGAGAAAATCCTTCCACGAATATCCGATAATAACCAGCTAAGCCGAGAAAGCTACGATTTTGGCCATCGATTTAGGTTGCCCACTTTGAATTGCTTCAATCTTTGCTGGGTCAATAGATATTCCATGGCTTGATACTACGTGCCCAAGGAATGCTACTTCCTCAAGCCAGAACTCACATTTCTTCAACTTGGCATAAAGCTTGTATTCATGTAGCTTTTGGAGTGTCAGCCTCATGATTTTCACGACTTTTGGAATAAATAAGGATGTCATCAATAAAGACGACCACAAAGTGATCCAAATATTCCTTGAATACTCGGTTCATCATATCTATGAAGGCAGCAGGAGCATTAGTCAATCCAAAGGACATGACTAGGAATTCATAATGCCCGTACCAAGTTCTGAAAGCCGTCTTTGGAATGTCATCTGTTTTAATCTTCAATTGGTGATATCCGGAACGAAGATCAATCCTTGAAAAGAATTTGGCTCCTTGCAACTGGTCAAACAGGTCATCAATACGTGGTAATGGGTACCTATTTTTGATGGTGACATGATTCAACTCCCGATAATCAATACAAAGTCGCATACTCCCATCTTTCTTCTTCACGAATAGAACAAGAGCACCCCAAGGAGAAGTACTAGGATGAATAAAGCCAATGTCTAACAATTCCTGCAGTTGGGTCTTTAACTCCTGAAGTTCAATAGGAGCCATTCGATATGGGGCTTTGGAAATGGGTTTTGTACCGGGTTCAAAGTCGATACAAAATTCAATTTCACGCTCTGGGGGTAGGCCAGGAAGTTCTTTAGGGAATACGTCAGGGAATTTATTAACAATAGAAATATCCTTCAAAACTGACGTATTTTTGTTTAGATCCGTGACATGAGCTAAGAAAGCTTGACATCCGTTTTCAATAAACGAATAGCTTTATGGCTTGAGATGACCGTGATTGATTTTAATGGTTTGGTCGCTTGAATTCGCATAATAGGTTGATTAGGAATATGAAAGCTTAACAACCTTACGAAAACAATCAATTTTTGCATGATAAGTAGTTAACCAATCAATCCCTAGAATCACGTCAAATGCAAGTATTTTCAATGAAATAAGATCGACAGGTAATGTGAGGGTGCCAATTTGAACCAAACAAGACTTATAAACAGTGGATGTAATGAAAGTTTCTCCCAACGGACTTTTCATAGATAAGTCAAAGTCTAATTTCTCCGGAGTCAAATTTAATCGTTGAGCGCAGGTAGGAGAAATAAAATAATTGGTAGAACCGGTATCAAATAAAGTATAGACTTCGCTAGAGTTTATGATAAGCTTACCCATGATGACCTCATTCGAGTTCCTTGCTTTCTGGGAGGTCACAACAAACGCTCTCCCTTGCACTACCGACATTGAATTTTCTGGGACGGCCTTTGGTGCCTCCATCCTGGCTGAACTTGTCTTCGGTGAACGACAAAATCGGGCTAAGTGACCTTCTCTTCCACAATTATAACATGCTTTGGACTGATGTGTCCCTCCCCTCCGTATTTGAAGCATATGATAGGTGATCTTTCTCCTTCCTTAACAACGAGTGCTTGTGCTGACGTCTTTCCATCATTGTTGAATCTCCTCTTCTTGAAATGTCCATTCTTATTGTTTTAGCCCTGATTACCACCGAAGTGGTTACCACTTCTGGCCTATTGATTCCCTCCATGCTTGTTGTCACCGCTTCGATGACTGCTCTCATTGGTATTATCATTTTGTCGGCTGCTCTCTTTTGGTTGCGTTGACTCGTTATCGCGCTCTACTAACTGAGCCCTATTTACAACATCTGAATACAAACACAGTTTATGAGGAATAAGATGTTGACGTATCTCCGGCTTTAAACCTCTTAAAAACATTCGCGTCATTCTCTCTTCATTATCCACCAAGTGGGACGCAAACCGGGACAACTCGACAAACTTTGCTTCGTACTGCGACACGGTCATATTATTCTGTTCCAACTTGATGAACTCCACCTCCTTCATATGATGAATACTTTTGGGAAAATACTTGTCGTTGAATAGTTCTTGGAACTTCTGCCAAGACATTTTCAGTGTGGCAGGTTGGGTACGCTTTACCGATTCCCACTAGTAATCTGTCTCTCGTCGCAACATAAAGGCGGCAAAGGGAACCTTTTGCTCCTCGGAGCATCCCAAGACATCAAATATCTTGGTGATCTGCTTTATCCATGCTTCCGCCTTAAGTGGTTTTGGCTCTCCAATAAACTCCGGTGGTCCCAGCTCCTTGAACTGTTTAGCGATGACCGTCTGAGAGTTTCCAGTGGTTCCACCTATATTTTGGACAGAAGCCTCTCTCACCTACTGTTTCATGAATTGCATAAAGCCTCTGAACATTCCATCATTCATCATTTGGTCAGTGTTGTTGTTTGTATGAGGATTGTCGCCTTCCTGATACACATTATCCTAATTATTGATATATGGTGAATCAACGGTCGCTTGTGCTCCATTGCTATTCTCAACATTCTCGGATGTCATTTTTAGATACTACCACAAAAAAAAAGGTTAATTGACATGTAACATATTATCCCTATATTCTGATCGACCAATTAAATACCAAAAACCTTAGGTAGGTCATACTAGCGAAGGAATTCCCCGTCTCTCCCCTCCTAGTTCTATTCTCACATCTTAGCCAGGGATCATATCCCTAAGCTTTGATACCAACTGTGACGCCCCCAAAAAAGGTATACATCACCTATTCCGAGTCACCAAATACATGGTACAGAATACAAATACAATCGTTAATATACAACAAGAGAGCTGTGAGTTTTAATACAAATACTGTCTTCTAGACAATATCCACTCTCAGAAAAAGTCCTCATTACATTTATTGTCACACTATTTAACAGAATAGTGAGGACTACTAATACTATCATCTGGTCCATCACTCCGTTCCTCGACTCGTCCTAGCTATATTCTCATTTCCTGAAGAGAACAGTGAAAGAAAGGGTGAGCTCAACTAGCCCAGTAAGAAATATTATGACTATGATAATGCAGAATAAATTATCATTAGCCTTAAACAGTGTTGAACTGATACAATATAACAAACATCAAGTTTAACTACAGCAAAACAAGCAATCCATTAGAAGAGTCAAGTAGAGAATAAAATCTATTATCTTCTATGATTTAAAAGGTTTTTTTATGACTTTTATCGCTGAGACTCAACTTAATAAATAATCCACATCATCCCTGCACTATGGCCAAGGATATTCATTAGTATCACAACCACAAATTATCCATGCACCATAGCCAAGGATATTCATGTATTCATCAATGATCATGATCATGCCAACAACTGTCCATCAATGCACTACAGCCAATGACGACTTTTACCACATCATTTGTAACATTACGGTCATGATTATACTGAATAATCCCTGGTCATAATCATACCAAGTCCATCTATGCACTACAGGCCACAGATGACTTTCAACGTAATATAAACATGAGGATGATGACAATGGTATAAGAATTCAATAACATAAGTTCAAGAATTAATTTATCTAGAAACTAATAACGTCCAAATTGTCAACATGATACTGCTTTGTAGAGTAAAATTCAAGAATGCTCAGAAAAATATTTCCATGAAAAGATATTGGATGAAGCGCAAATATCAAGGATATTCCACTAATTTAATGGAGTATAGAAGTCAAAACTTTAACCAACTGAGTATAATAACGAATGGAATAACAAAAGAAATCACCATGCATGCGGTACTTCACATAGACAAGGTTATTCCAATAGAATAATAAGTATCGGAACTGTGTCAAAGTAAATTCAGACCGATGGGATGTTCTAACAGAATAATACTGAGATGGAACTGGTCCCGGCAGTAAAACGCATGCGATGAGGATATTCCAATGTAATAATAATAAAAACGGAACCGAGTTCTACAGTAAAATGCACAGAGAGGATATTCCAACAGAATAATAATAAAAACGGAACTAGGTCCGGCGTAAAACGTAAAGACAAGTTATTCCAACAGAATAATAATAAAGATGGAATAATAGAAGAATGTTACCAAGTATAGGGTAGTCCGCGTATACTGGTTATTCCAGCAGAATAATAAAGAATGGAATAACAGAAGTTCTCTTCTTGAATACAAAAGAAATAATAACCCTTACCGTAAAAGAAACTAAATATAAGAGTAGGGAAGTAGCATAATACTTTTCTATAGTTTCTTTATAATTTCTCTCTCTAGAGTTTCAGTGAACTCGTAAGAAATAATGAAGGAATGAGCTTCTATTTATAGAAGAATGGACTACATAGTAACTAACTCATGAACGGTCCAGATTGATTTACTTTAATCTAACGGTCCATATTTAAAGCAAAATCTTTTAAATAAAATATAATATATTCTATTTATAATCTAATTAAACGAATAACTTTATAAAAGATTTTACTATGCAAACACTATACATGCACTATGCAAATACTATGCATAATAAAATATAATATATTCTAATTATTGTCTAATAAAATAGATAACTTTATAAAAGTATTATTACATTTTATATAAAAAGATTTTACTATTAGCCTAATAAAACGAATAATTTTATAAAAGTATTTCATTTTATATAAAAGCTTTTCTATTTTATTACATTAATAATACCAATAAAACAAAACCGAGTGACTTATCACATAAGCATCAATAATCAATACCGTAGTGCTACTACTCTTTAACCACGCCAGACATCGTATTTTTTAACATCGGGTGTTTCAACAGTTAACGATAAAACTTCCATAGTTATTTTCATAAAGTATTTTTGTCATTTTCTCAATCGACAATATTTCCGTTGTGGGGTCCACCAATGATTGTGCCTTTGCATTTAATATTTTCGTTAAAACGAATATTCCCAGAACCAATCGAATATTATATAACAACTTGCGTACTTTGCAAAATTTATAAATATTACCCACAACTATAACATTATATCAAATTTACCCCATAATATTCAAAAGTGATATTTATAGAAAATTCATCTTTATTTATAAAAGTTGGGGATTTACATATAACACATATGTACATTCATATTTGAACCCGACATATCCTATAATAAAAATTTTATTTACTAATTCTTATTTTAATCATTTCTAAAATTTCGGGTTATCATATTCTTTCCCCCTTATAAGGATTCCGTCCTCGGAATCACCAAAGCTTCTCTACTCAGTCCCATTCTATAACTTCATCTTTTCTCTTTCAGAATTTTATTCCTTTTTGAGAAATTTTTTATATAGCTTATATAATTCAATCATTATTACACGTCGTATTCTACCACTTCCTTCTTTCTAAGGAATATCCTCCTTACCACATTCACCCTTTAAAAGAATAATAATCTTCCACAATCATTCAATAATTGAGAAGTAGTATGAATAACTTAGATTCCAAATTATGCTGAGGGGTCACAAGACCGTGAACTCTTTTCTAAGTTTACTAGTTCTTCAAAAAAATCCTTTACACTAAAAACTCTTTCCACAGAATGTTTATCAATCACAAAGACTGTAACCACCCTATACAAGTACTATAGGTGATCAACCTATCATACCACTACGTTTTACACAAACGTAGTACATTGTAACGACTATATGTATTACACTTAGAACCATTATCTCCGAAAACATGCCCCCTTTATAGGGTTGTTCACCTCAGCCTTTCAACATCTTAATCCGCACCAGAGCAATCTGGTTTGGCATAAACACTCGAGAATGCTTGAATTTCATAAATATTTTTCAACATCCGTCTAGCCGAATCAAATAGCTTAGACTTTTATCAACAACTCAGACATCAATCAAAATAATTTAGCCAACTTAATTGACCTTCTTCATAATTTAAAAGAAAACCAAAAAATTCTTCTGTGACGTCATGATACCGTACCAAATTAGTAGTACGTTGAGGATTCCGCCATTTTGTGACTGACATATTACATCACACCATAGTGGGCTGCCGATCTTTTGATCATAACCAACACTAGGTTCGACTGTATTGATGACTCCATCGCTTACCATTTTCTACACCATATTTAAATGATGCACATGGTTCAAAAATATATTTTGAAAATTTTCAAATCATTTTTGTCTTAGCCAAAACATATAACATAGACATATGAATAACGGTATTGTTTTTAAATATCATTGGTTAAATCACATGATTCAATATTTTTCAAGTAAACAGAAGTGCAAACATCTGCATGAAGTTGAAATTTTTTGAAAATCTAGCAGCGCTAGAAGATTTAGAAAATCCATGTTTCTCCATCAACTTCAATCATTACACCATTGATTCATTCTATCAATCTTTAACACCATCAATGCTTACTATACCTAAATTTCTTAATTCATGATATATAACATATCTATTCCTGATATAGTTCATCAAACTTACCACACCTTGGAAGTTCAGGAACTTACCACAGAGATATGAGTTTAGGAGCTTGTCCTAGCAATATGTAGTCCAAGAACCAATCAGGGACTGTCCATACGCTTAGGGGCTCAAAAACATGCATACTACTATGAGTCACAAACATACCATAAGCATAAGATTTAAGAACTCGCGCCTAATCTTAATATTCTCTAACTTAATCTTAATAGTTTTTAACTATCAAATACAAATATGGGAAAAGAATCACCTTTCCGCCATATGTTCATTGATAGCGCGACACTAATATTCCAATGATTATTAGTGCAATAAACTGAGTACAAGCACAAATCTCCACCCATACAAAGGTTTGTACAACTCAGTCATCACTTGAGTCCTCAATTGAAATCCCAACTAACTCTATCTTACTCTTAACTTTCTCTTTGCTCAATACAAAATTTTTGTATCTCATCATTTATAACTCCTCATGAGCTTATCTCGTACTATTTCATAGCACCTTCTCTTTATAACATGAAGCTATAATCATCCAGTCATTAAAGACCATCTACAATTTCTTAGGTCAATTTGATCACATGGTGATCCTATTCTAACATGAGTTTACCTTATGGTTTTTTCTATTTTTGATCGTTTTAATATTTTACGATTTTTTTCCTTTCTTTTTAATCGCAGTCTTTTTATTATTGACCTCAGGTGTTCCCTGATCCTCTGGCTCTTTAGGTTCTTCTTTGAACCTATCATATTATCTTAACTTGTTAAACATGAATTTCCTGAATTCATCAACTAAACTTTCATTCCTATTACTTTTAACATATCCATCTTATAGACATCGTCTAAAACACTTTTCATTTCCATTACTGGAGTCATGTGACTATTGATCCTCATCTTCTAGATATTCCAAGATTCTTCTTTGAATCTTTTCATATATATTTTAATCTCTTCTTTATGAATTTTATTTCTTATCACTTAAACTCTATCTAAGTTTATTATTTATAATCTTTACTTCCTTCTCTAAGGTTATAGCCTACGATACTTTTACCTAAGGTTTATAACCTACAACTTTGATACCAACTTGTGACGCCCCCAAATTCGGGTCCCTTCGAACCCGGATCCAGTCTGCCACGATACTACTATCATCAAACTATTTATATCTTTTATTCATAACTTAATAAATATAACTTTTCTTATTACAATTTAGAATATAAATTCTTTCAATTTCTAGGATCTGTATAATGACCCCAAACTTTTATAAGTTTAAAATCTTGGTCAGTTACCATTCCTGTCTTACATCATATTCAATGTTATAAAAATATGTGGAATAATTTAAACTTTTTCAATCTCCTTTGAAAAAAAAATCTTTTATTGATTTCTTAACTTGAATTAATTACATATCCTTGAATCAAATTATGTTATGATTCATTCTATTCGAATTATTGTATAAATTTTTACATCTCGATTTGAATTCCTCTATGCATCATATAGTACAACTTTATAACTCAACATGTATTACACCTCGTAAACTACTATCATGCATGTACATCTCCTAGAACCTAAACATGGTTCAAGAACATATATTTAAATAAATCAATCAATCTCCTTCGATGCTATTGAACTTTATCAATCAAGTAGCAAGTAATCTTTACCGTGAGTCCTTAACTTGTAAAAGTAGTTATTTGCAAGGGTGAGCTTGACAGCCCAGCAAGTCTAAAAGTTTTCATACATCACATAACACATATTGTAATATCCCCAAATCCGGTATCAAACACCACAAATTTGGTATAATAATTCTATAACTATTGCGGAAGGTATAAACATAAATTGTTTATACATTAAACTTACACATTACCCTCAAGGTTGAGAACCTTCACTTAATACCTGTATTCCATATTCTATCTGATATACAATGTCAGTTGCTTCTCTTGTATCCTACGTAATCGTTTTCATCTGCAATATTTATCATGACATAGAAAGGGTGAGCAACAAGTTTGCCCAACAAGTTAAAGTTCAATAAAGGATATATCATGATTGAAAGACTTGAAAAATAAGATGGCTAACGTTCAAAAATATAACAATTGTGAACTAGCATGAATCAAGTTTCATAGCTGAACAATCAGGATAATAAGAATGAATTGTCAATAATAATCATGAACAAATCAACTGGACCAGATGGTAATGAAGGTGATCAGCCTTTCATACATGTTGAACACATGCAATATGCATAACGTGCGAATCAATAATCAATGGACGTGATATAATCAGCAATGATTAACCACAAGCATACTTGAAAGAATCATAACTTAGGGTTAAGTTAGAGAGAACTTGCCTGAATCACCGTCTACAGCTACGCAGTCTATATAACTTCATCTGAAGACCTAATATTAATAATATAGATCTCCCAATATTAGAATAATATCATCACAGTAAATACTGTTAATTACAGTTATAAAATAACCTAGACACATAAGCACATAATCCTATCGGTCTATAAAACACATAAGACCTAGCCTCAAGTCAAACTATTTCAGTTTGAGTTGAGTTTCGTACTATTCTGACTTCCCGATTGCCTAATCGGACAATAATTGAGCCTAATATCCATAAGACCTGGCCTAAACGCTTCACAATTATCTTAGATAATTTATTTATCAGTCAAAATATTTTTCAAAGACTCATAAATTTTTATAGATAATTATTATCATATATCATGATTTTCAATCATTAATATCATATTTATATGATTTAAATACCACATAATTCCATTATCATTAATATTTATTTAATTTCAAATATTAATGAAATACATAACATTATATTATAAATTATTTATAATATCTCAAAGTATTTTAATACCTTAATATCACATTTAAATGATTTTAAAATATTTAAAACCATTATTAAATAACTTACATTAATATTAACATATTAATATTTTTCATGAAAAAATATCAAAAGTCATATTTTATAACTTAAAATATTTTTATAACCTTTAAATCATTTTTATATGATTTTTAAAGCATTAAAACTAATTTTTCCATAATTTATTTAATATGTTTATTAAATAATTCAATTATCATTAATATTAATTATTAATAAAAATCATTACAAAATATTAAAAGTCATTCAAAATAACTTAAAATATTTTCTAACACTTTAATATAATTTTAAATGATTTTTAAGTATTAAAATAATTTTGAAGTAATTTTTAATATAATAAATAAATATATTAATTATCATTAATATTTAAAAATATTAATGAAATATATTCTAAATTATTAAAAACCCATTTTTAGGCTTTAAAATAATTTTAAAGAATTTATTATGAATTTTTCATAATTAAAAACTATATTTCTCTAATTATTAAATAAAAATAATAATTACATAAATAAAGTGTCATCAAAGGTGCCTATAGCGACAAAACTGTCGCTATAGGTGTTCTTGGCCAATGAAGAACATGCAATGTCAGTATGCATTGTGCTGGGTTTGACCACTCATAGATCTTAGATCATTAAGTTTTTGGGCATTCTAAAGTGTTAAGGATGTAGTATTCATGTAATACTACAACCTCCAACAAGTTTCATGGCCAAAACACATCACAACAGAAAGATATAGGCTTCCAAAAATCATGTCAGGCCTGTTCTTCATTTTCTGGGTTACCCAGAAATAAAGAACAATCCAAGTACCTATTTTTCGATCCTTATAACTTGCATTTTGTAACTTGTTTGTGTGATAAAATGGTTGATATTGTAGTAGAGATTTCAAAGAACATCAATATAACACTAGATCAGCCTGAAAACATCACATGAGAAAGATCTAGGCTGGTCAAAGTGCTGTCAGAAGACTGTTCTTGAACTTTCTGGGTTTTCCAGATTTGTTCATCCGGCAGATGGTCAACCCATGTTTGACCATCTATAACGTTGATTCTATGTAAGATCTAAGTGTTCTAGAAGCTTGATTGTGTAGTCTACATGTCAGACTACATATCCATTACACTAACATGGCCATTTACCTTTACAGTAGCAAGATTATACGCCTAGAAAATGCTTGTCAGACTTTATGGAAATTCTGGGTTTCCCAGAAACAGTTTTCCATGGTCGGTCAACTTGGTTTGACCACTTATAACTTGAGATCTAGACATAGTATGGACTTGATTCCACTTCCAGTCTATTCTTCTATAGGCAGAGAACAAGTCTATAACATCTAACACACATAACATCTAACACACAGAGATCTAGAAGCCATGACATTGGCTGTCAAACCTCAAAACTAGGGTTCATAGTCAGTTTTAAAAACTCAATTTTCTTGCATCTAGATGTTATGGATCCTTGATGTAACTTCTTAGATCACTAAATAACATCCTCTAACACAACTTTAAACACATAAACACATCATTAACATAAATATTAAAGATTTAGAAAAATTAGGGTTTATACCTTTAATATTCAAAACTTGATTTCTGATCCTTGATGATCTGATCTTGGAGAGCTAAGGTTTGATATTGGCTTAACTCATCACTCCCATTCACTCCCATTTTCAAAATTTTAGAGAGAGAATGGTCTTGGCTTAAATGAGAAGTAAAGTACGATTTTTCTTACTTTAAATCTTTACTTTTTGATTCAATGAACCAATATGTTGCAAGGTGGCACTTGTTATCTGATTTGGTGAAATTTTTTAAGCACATGGGATAAACCAAGGTTATGAGTCACCAAGATTTGTAATATCTTTTACTTAAGATTTAAGTAAAAGAGTATTTTGGTCATTTCGCACCTACTAAGGGTATTTTGGTCTTTTCCCCTACAATTTGAAGGGAAATTTAGACATTTCATATATATCCCACATTTTTTAACACTTAAGTATTTATACTTAACATTTGAGCTCCCAATTTAGGGTTTTGATATTCCAAATTAGGGTTTCGGATTCCCGAAACTGATATTAGGGTTTCCAGAGCCGGTATTAGGGTTTCTAACAAATTGTTAGAGTTTACTAACTTAACAACAATGTTCTTATCATAAATTTAGGGTTTGCTAAAGTTACAACCTATCTAATCAATCATTGTTCCTTAATCACGAACTGTACACATATATGACCATATACACCGATTTATATACCCTCACACACTTAACCCTAATAGTTTTCACCAAAAGATTTTTTTAATCCACCAAAATCCTTCACAAAAATATCAAATCCATAAACTTATTTCCTGTCTAGGTCTATTATTGAACCTTTAATCCATCATTTATGAATTTATAAATTATCTAAATTCTCGGGTTGTCACACATATCATCATACACAATTTATACAATCATAAGCATTTAAACTCATAGCAAGCATGCTGCTTCTCACATAACAAGTATAGAGATTAACTTATAATTCATATAATCGTAGATTGACTTTCAATCTCATACATATTTCATACAGATTTCAACGTTTCATGGCATAAATAATTCATTTCATACATATCTCATATGCATTTCATATATAATTTAACATTCTGTAACGCCCCGAAATTCGGTCTATCTTCACACCCGGATTTCGTACGTCATGAGTACATCATTCATCCAACATACATCATTATATACTGAAATATAACAACATACACTCTTAAATCCCAGGTTCTAAAAACCTTATAACCTTTTTCATTATAACTAATGATAAGTACTTTATTCATTTCATCTTACAAGAGTGACTTTTATCCACCACCAAGGATACATAACAGTCCCTTAAACTAGTCTATAATTCAATTTCATCTTTCTACATTACAAGTCTTCACTTGATCTTCTCACTCATTCACATTCTGAATGGCACTTCATTTGGATACCGTCAGCTTGATCTTTACAAGATCCTTAAGTTCTTCTAACCTCGTTCGCTGAAAATGTTTTTCATTTAAAGAAAGTCTGAGAATTCAATTGCCCAGCAAGTCATAATAGTTGAACACATAACTTCAAGAGTTTAAACGTTCCTTTAGAACTTCGATAACCGAACAAAGGTTATGAAGCAGCTTGAATAATAGGAATAATCTTGATTCCTATCATCTTAAAACATCAGTCACTTTCACTTTGAAATACTTTCATTCCTCTACCTTTTTCATACACATCCTGTCTGGCTAGAATCATTAGCACAGACTTAACAATAATGGTTCATGTATAAACAGAACATACTTGTATTGAACAGCTCAATCACAGAACAGTTCATATCATAGAAACACCGAAGTGTTCAAATTGTGGAACAAGGTCTCATACGTTCTACTACCTTGTACAAATATCTCACAATCGCACATAGACAAAACTTCTCATGTTCAACATCTGAGAAGTTTCAGAAACTAGCATTCATTTAGAATATGAATGAATTTAGGAAACTTGCCTTACGCACAGCTACAGCTTACGTTGAACTGCTCATTCCAATTCCTATATAAAATATAAGGAGAATACATAAACACCAATTAGTCATATATTGAACTTACGCATTGGTTTACTTAACTTTACTTCTTAGGGTTCACGTTCATGCAATATAAGTTTACGCGACTAACTTCCTTTACTAGTTTACGGTTTCATGACATACGGGGATATCTTACTCAAAACGTTCATCATCTTGATAATTTGCATTCTTATCTTCTTCTTATAACTTCTCTAGGACTCAGCACACATCGCTTCTCTGCTAGTAGTCCATATAGTACTCTGAGTGGTTTCCCATAAATAACCAACAAACAAGTTTTCGTCTCATCTACACTGCCATCACAGTGAGTTAGATCGGTTGCCAGTTTCGTATATACCTTCGCTCTCTAAAGGAATTGTTTAGCCAAATCCCATATGTCAACCATCAAAGGTTACGATTATACTAAAACCTAAATTCATCTAACTTATCCGAATTATTAAACTATAATGTTCGTTAAGTTAATTTCTTATTCCTTACGGTTTACTGGCAACTAAATGCCATACCTCATGATTCATTCTCTATCGTCCAAGTCATACAGTCTTTTGTATACTCAAAGTGATCATTCAAATTACTAATTAACTCAGTTTTTATTACGTTAACGTCATTGTCGTTATTCAATTCTTTACCATTCCTGGTTTAATCATTGATCTTCATTATCTTACTGTTAAACCATACACTAGGTGTAGGTTCTATCCGCTTAGTACTTGCGTACGCTCATCCTTCACTTTGGTTAAAGTGTTCAACGCTTATATTTCCTTCTAGCATTCTATATCCGAAACACGCTCGGCTTCCATTAATCTTATTACCGTTTGTTACGGCTTTCTAGATAATTTATATCTTACTTAATACTTTCGTTATTCACTACCTTCTTGATATTTTAATTTCTTTCCATCATTTCATTCAACATGTACTAAAGGCTTAAATTACTTGATTAAGTGTTACATTTGATGAACTACACGTTCATTAGCTTTCGTTACACTTCCCCCAGGGTTTGAGCAGTTAAAAGATCATTATCAGGCTTTTTCCCTGCACCGGCGCTGCGGTACCACTCTCTTCTTTATCTCTCATGCCACAGTGTGAGTTGGCAGTACCTGGCTCCCCGGTCTGGCACTGTAGTGTCAAATTACAAGGCATGACTGGCACCGCGGCGCCAAGCCCTAACCCTAGAAAATTTCTATAAGTGTTAAATAAATTTTGAGATGCTTACTTCCCGATCTCATAACTCCTTCGTTATAACTCAGAATGAGGTCGTTCCAAAAGCATTCTCTTCCTTATCCTACATACTTCAATATCCCTTAGACATAACTTCATTCTGAATTCGTTAATGTGCCATTCAATTGGTTTGATCTTCACCCTTCGTTCATGTTTATGTTTTTAACGTTCTTTGTTCGTTCGTCCGTAATTTGGTCATCCGAACATGGAATTCATTCGTTCTGGAGTCCATGACTCACGTTTTCTATTTTCACTTACTTTCTTATGAAACCCTACTCATTCGGGTTCATTTACTAACTTTATAATTCTCATTCGTCTTTAATGAAATTTTTGCCATAACTTCGTTATAGCTAAGTTTTAATCCGTTCTTCATGAACGTTTCTACCGTTCCTAACCAAGCAATAAGAACTAACTTATACGCGATGATTTTAAACTTGTCCATCAACAACAATTATCCTACAATTGTTTTAAATTTGTCCATCAACAACGTTCTTCGTGTTCTTCGTTCGTTCTTCATTTTTAATAGATATTTTGGATTACGATTCAGCTTTTTATTGGAATTTGAAGTTATAGAACATCATTCCTTACTTATTTCACCTACTTATTCATATAATCCACTCGGATCGTTCTAATTTATTACGAATCTTATACTTCCTTAAGAAATTTATAAAATAACTTCAAACTTGTATTTTCTTCTTTTCTCAATAATTTCAACCATATGAAATAATTCATAACCCCATCTACTTCTTATTCTCATTAATTTATGTTTTAAACATATAGGACTTAAAGAGAAATTAAATTCGACTAGGTTTTAGGTTACCTCTCTTCTTTATTTTTCGTTCGCTAGACAAAGTCGGCGATTCGCAAGCTTTTTTATTTCACGATCACCTTCGATCCGATCTTTCATACTCATTGTCTTCCTTCTACATCTTCTCCAAGCTCTCAAGCTCTCTCTCTTTCTCTCTCATGTTATAGGATTTTCGAAATCCCATTTAAATGAAAGTTAGCTTCCTATTTATAGAAAATCCAAAGCTAGGGCAAAATAGTCATTTCGCCCCCCAAACCTCCTTACTATTCATTACTTAAGCACTAAGTTTACTTAGCCTCCACATTTACTTAGCCATTAAGTTTACTTAGCCCTTAAGTTTACTTAGCCTTTAAGTTTACTTAGCCCTTAAGCATAAACATTTTACTTAGCTATTAAGTTTACTTAGTCATTACTTAACCTATCCTTTACTTAGCCATTAAGACTATTCGTATTCTACGCATCTCATTCTTGTATTCTCTTCATATATAGTTCGTATGATATTCGTATTATACGTTGTAATAATCTTCGTACTATACTCGTATAATAACTAGTATTACACTCGTATTTCTTACGCATAATAACCCTAATTATTATACGAAATCATTAAATTCTCGGAACTCACTTTCCTAACCTTTAGGTTTTAAGTCCGCAGGCGAAAACTTCGTTTTTCCATAACTGAAATATTATTAAATATTCCATTACATCTTAGAATTCTATTATTACGCGTTTCTCAGAAATTCAAGCTCAATCTCTGAACAGAAACGGATGAAAAGTGCCTATTTCGTCTTTTTCCCTGGAAATATTTTTTTTCCTAGAAATTTTTTATTTATTCTTGAAAATTCTTACTTGTTCAATATAGCTCGTAGACAAAATCCTCCCGACTTATAATAATCCTAGATTCTAGAACGATTAATAAACACATAGCACATAATATTATTAATAAAAAAAATTCCTTTTATTAATAACTAATTCTTTAAACTTAAATTCTGGACAACCCGAATTTCCGGGTTGTCACACTCTTCCCCCCTTATAAAAATTCCGTCCTCAGAATTTCTTAAAACCACACCTTTACCCGGGTCATCACATTCACCCATTCTTCACAGAATTTCATCCTCAAAATTTTAGCTTACCATTCTTCTCAACTCCCCTTCAACGGAGTTCTTATCTTTCCCTCATTTCTAACCCCCATAACCTATCAAGAATCATGAAGTAGAAGGAATAACGAGGAATATAAAATTTCCTTTTTAAAACGTTTCATACTTTTGGCCGACTAGGGTCAAATCGACCATGAACTCTTTCTTCCATGACCGGGTTTACAATCACAAAGAAAGCAACTACCTCTTACCCATAGTATACCCCATTTCGGGATATGTTCACCTCAGACTTAATCATTAGATTCCGCACCAAAACAATTTGGTTTGGCACAACTTCTTCAAAGAAAGCTCGATTTTCTTTTAAAAATGACATACCATTTGTCTAGCCGAATCAAGTAGCTTAGACCATACCAATAAATTGGATATCAACATGAAACATTCGTATAGTTAACTCAATTGACATTGAATACTTCTGTAAATTCTTTTCACAATACATCAAAATGTTTTATGACGTCATGATACCGTACTTTTCACAGTACGTTGAGGACTTCGTCAGTATGTGACTTCATCATTATACATCGTACCATAGTGGGTTGTTGATCCTAAGATCACATTCAACACCAGGTTCAATTGCATTAATAACTCCATCCTTTTACCATTCTTGCATCAAATGCATGGATGATATAAAATTCATTTTGATATTTTAAATCAATTTCTGTCTAGCCGAAGCAATTAACATAGACATACCAAGAATAGCTCTTTTCAAATCCATTGGTTCCAAAAGTTGAACCAATTCTTTCCTTTTAAAAATGTATATATCAGCACGATTTCAATAAAGTTCAAAATCTAGCATAATTAGATGACTTGGAATATCCTATTCTCCATCTTCCTTCATTGTCTTACTTGTGATAATACTTAAATCTTCTCTAACACCTTCAATGCTAAGTCTAATGAAAACAACTCATTTTAAGTCTAAACATTCCTATACCTTAGTACAGTCCATCAACTTACCACACATTATGAGTTTAGGAAGTTTACACAATAATATGAGTTTAAGAACTATCCAGTCAGACCTTAGGCGTCCATTCACTGAGACGTTTGAAAACATACCATATTATTATAAGTCACGAACTTACCATAAGTATGAGTTTCAAGAACTCGCACCTACCTTATCATTCTCTACCTATCAAGTATATACATGAGAAAAGATTAACCTTCTCGTCATATACATCTTGATAGCGCGACCAATTCCAATGATTATCACTGTAATAAGCTAAGCAGTTGATACACCAAGCACAAACCTCTGCCCATAACAAATGTTCATACAACTCCTCTATCACATGAGTCCTCAATTGAAATTTTATAACTTCTAAATTTCTTTAATTCGTATGCTATCCTTTTCAACTCAATCTGAGTTCTTCTTCCCGTACTACTTCATAGTACTATTCATTCATAACATTATCTATAAATCATTCATCGCTTAACAACTCATCTGTTACTATGAGTTATAATGATCACGTAGTGATCTTCTTATCCTGCTCTCTATGATTATAGTCTTAGGTACTCCTACCTAAGGTTTATAATCTATCAGCTTTGATACCAACTTGTAACGCCCCGAAATCCGGTCTATCTTCACACCCGGATTCCGTACATCACGAGTACATCATTCATCCAATATACATCACAACATATAATGATAAATACATATAATGATAAATACATTATTATATACACTCTTAAATCCCAGGTTCTAATTAAAAACCTTTTAACATTTTTCATTACATATAATGATAAATACATTATTCATTTCATCTTACAAGAGTGACTTTTATCCGCCGCCAAGGATACATAACAGTTCCTTAAACTAGTCTATAGTTCAATTTCATCTTTCTATATTACAAGTCTTTACTTGATCTTCTCGCTCATTCACATTCTGAATGGAACTTCATCTGGATACCGTTAGCTTGATCTTTATGGGATCCTTAAGTTCTTCTAACCTCGTTCACTAAAAATGTTTTTCATTTAAAGCAAGTGTGAGCATTCAATTGCCCAACAAGTCATAACAGTTGAACATATAACTTCAAGAGTTTAAACGTTCCTTTAAAACTTCGATAACCGAACAAAGGTTATGAAGTAGCTTGAATAATAGGAATAGTCTCGATTCCTATAATCTTAAAACATCCGTCACTTTCACTTTGAAATACTTTCTTTCATTTACTTTTTTCATACACATCCTGTCTGGCTAGAATCATTAGCACAGACTTAACAATAACTATTCATGTATAAACAGAACATACTTGTATTGAACAGCACAATCACAGAATAGTTCATATCATAGAAACACCAAAGTGTTCAAATTGTGGCACAAGGCCTCGTACGTTCTACCACCTTGTACAAATAGCGCACAATCACACATAGACATAACTTGTCAAGTTCAACATCTAAGAAGTTTAAGAAACTAACATTCATTTAGAATATGAGTTAAGTTAGGAAACTTGCCTTACGCACAGCTGCAGGTTACGCTGAACTGCTCATTCCAATTCCTATATAACATATAAGGAGAAAACATAAACACCAATTAGTCATATATTAAACATATGTATTGGTTTACTTAACTTTACTTCTTAGGGTTCGCGTTCTTGCAATATAAGTTTACACGACTAACTTCCTTTACCAGTTTACGGCTTCATGACATACGAAGATGTCTTACTCAAAACGTTCATCATCTTCATAATTTGCATTATTATCTTCTTCTTATAACTTCTCTAGGACTCCGCACACATCGCTTCTCTACTAGTAGTCCATATGATACTCTGAGTGGTTTCCCTCAAACAACCAACACACAAGTTCCCGTCTCATCTACACTGCCATAACAGTGAGTTAGATCGGTTACCAGTTTCGTATATACCTTCATTCTTTGAAGGAATTGTTTAGCCCAGCTCCCATATGTTAACCATCAAAGGTTACGATTGTACTACAACCTAAATTCATCTAACTTATCCGAATTATTAAACTATAATATTTGTTAAGTTAATTTCTTATTCCTTACGGCTTCCTGGCAACTAAATGCTATACCTCAAGATTCATTCTCTATCGTCCAAGTCATACAGTCTTTTGTATACTCAAAGCGATCATTCAAATTACTCATTAACTCAGCTTCCTTACATTAACATCATTGTCGTTATTCAATTCTTTACCATTCTTGGTTTAATCATTGATCTTCATTATCTTACGGTTAAACCATACACTAGGTGTAGGTTCTAACTGCTTAGTACTTGTGTACACTCAACCTTCACATCAGTTAAAGTGTTCAATGCTTACATTTCCTTCTAGCATTCTATGTCCGAAACACGCTCGACTTCCATTAATCTTATTACCGTTTGTTACGGCTTTCTTGATAATTTATATCTTACTTAATACTTTCGTTATTCTTTACCTTCTTGATCTTTTAATCTCTTTCCATCATTTCATTCAACATGTACTAAAGGTTTAAATTACTTGATTAAGTGTTACATTTGATGAAGTACACGTTCATTAGCTTTCGTTACACTTCCCCAAGGTTTGAAAGCGTTAAAAGCTCATTATCGCTTTTCTCACTTTGGCCTATTTACGCGCCGCTCTCTTCTTTATCTCTCATTCTGTGGTGCGAGTTGGCAGTACCTGCTCGCTCCCCTGCGCATCGCAGGTAATCGCATTACAGCAGGCAGGGTAGCGGCCGCGCCAAGCCCTAACCCTAGAAAATTTCTCTAAGTGTTAAATAAATTTTGAGATGCTTACTTCCCGATCTCATAACTCCTTCGTTATTACTCGGAATGAGGTCGTTCCAAAAGCATTCTCTTCCTTATCCTACATACTTCAATACCTCTCAGACATAACTTCATTCTGAATCCGTTAATGTGCCATTCAATTGGCTTGATCTTCAGCCTTCGTTCATGTTTATGTTTTAACGTTCTTTGTTCGTTCGTCCGTAATTCGGTCATCCGAACTCGGAATTCGTTCGTTTTGGAGTCCATAACTCACATTTTCTATTTTCTCTTACTTTCTTATGAAACCCTACTCATTCGGGTTCATTTACTAACTTTCTAATTCTCGTTCGTCTTTAATGAAATTTTTGCCATAACTTCGTTATAGCTAAGTTTTAATCCGTTCTTCATGAACGTTTCTACCGTTCCTAACCAAGCAATAAGAACTAACTTATACGCAATGGTTTTAAACTTGTCCATCAACAACAATTATCCTACAAATGTTTTAAATTTGTCCATCAACAACGTTCTTCGTGTTCTTCGTTCGTTCTTCATTTTTAATAGATATTTTGGATTACGATTCAGCTTTTTATTGGAATTTGATGTTATAGAACATCATTACTTACTTATTTCACCAACTTATTCATATAATCCACTCGGATCGTTCTAATTTATTACGAATCTTATACTTCCTTAAGAAATTTATAAAATAACTTCAAACTTGTATTTTCTTCTTTTCTCAATGATTTCAACCATATGAAATAATTCATAACCTCATCTACTTCTTATTCTCATTAAGTTATGTTTTAAACATATAGGACTTAAAGAGAAATTAAATTCGACTAGGTTTTAGGTTACCTCTCTTCTTTATTTTTCTTTCGCTAGACAAAGCCGGCGATTCGCAAGCTTTTTTATTTTACGATCACCTTCGATCCGATCATTCATACTCATTCTCTTCCTTCTACATCTTCTCCAAGCTCTCAAGCTCTCTCTCTCTCTCTCTCTCTCTCTCTCTCTCTCTTTCTCTCTCATGTTATAGGATTTTTGAAATCCCATTTAAATGAAAGTTAGCTTCCTATTTATAGAAAATCCAAAGCTAGGGAAAAATAGTCATTTCGCCCCCCAAACCTCCTTACTATTCATTACTTAAGCACTAAGTTTACTTAGCCTCCACATTTACTTAGCCATTAAGTTTACTTAGCCCTTAAGTTTACTTAGCCTTTAAGTTTACTTAGCCCTTAAGCATAAGCATTTTACTTAGCTATTAAGTTTACTTAGTCATTACTTAACCTATCCTTTACTTAGCCATTAAGACTATTCGTATTCTACGCATCTCATTCTTGTATTCTCTTCGTATATAGTTCGTATGATATTCGTATTATACGTTGTAATAATCTTCGTACTAAACTCGTATAATAACTAGTATTACATTCGTATTTCTTACGCATAATAACCCTATTTATTATATGAAATCATTAAATTCTCAGAACTCACTTTCCTAACCTTTAGGTTTTAAGTCCGTAGGCAAAAACTTCATTTTTCCGTAACTGAAATATTATTAAATATTCCATTACATCTTAGAATTCTATCATTACGCGTTTCTCAGAAATTCAAGCTCAATCTCTGAACAGAAACGGATGAATAGTGCCTATTTCGTCTTTTTCCCTGGATATATTTTTGTTCCTGGAAAATTTTTATTTTCGTCTTGAAAATTCTTACTCGTTCAATCTAGCTCGTAAACAAAATCCTCCTGACTTATAATAATCCTAGGTTCTAGAACGATTAATAAACACATAGTATATAATATTATTAATAAAAAAATTCCCTTTATTAATAACTAATTCTTTAAACTTAAATTCTGGACAACCCAAATTTTCGGGTCGTCACACTCTTCCCCCCTTATAAAAATTCCGTCCTCTGAATTTCTTAAAACCACACCCTTACCCGGGTCATCACATTCACTCATTCTTCACAGAATTTCAACCTCGAAATTTTAGCTTACCATTCTTCTCAACTCCCCTTCAACGGAGTTCTTATCTTTCCCTCATTCCTAACCCCCATAACCTATCAAGAATCATGAAGTAGAAGGAATAACGAGGAATATAAAATTACCTTTTTCAAACGTTTCATACTTTTGCTGAGGGGTCAAATCGACCATGAACTCTTTCTTCCACAGTCAGTTTACAATCACAAAGAAAGCAACTACCTCTTACCCATCGTATACCCCATTTCGGGATATGTTCACCTCAGACTTAATCATTAGATTCCGCACCAAAACAATTTGGTTTGGCACAACTTCTTTAAAGAAAGCTCGATTTTCTTTAAAACATGACATATCATTTATCTAGCCGAATCAAGTAGCTTAGACCATACCAATAAATTGGATATCAACATGAAACATTCTTATACTCAACTCAATTGACATTGAATACTTCTGTAAATTCTTTTCGCAATACATCAAAACGTTTTATGACGTCATGATACCGTACTTTTCACAGTACGTTAAGGACTTCGTCAGTATATGACTTCATCATTATACATCATACCATAGCGGGTTATTGATCCTAAGATCACATCCAACACCAGGTTTAATTGCATTAATAACTCCATCCTTTTACCATTCTTGCATCAAATGCACGGATAATATAAAATTAATTTTGATATTTGAAATCAATTTCTGTCTAGCCGAAGCAATTAGCATAGACATACCAAGAATAGCTCTTTTCAAATCCATTGGTTCAAAAAGTTGAACCAATTCTTTCATTTTAAAAATGTATATATCAGCACGATTTCAATAAAGTTCAAAATCTTGCATAATTAGATGACTTGGAATATCCTATTCTCCATCTTCCTTCATTGTCTTACTTGTGATAATACTTAAATCTTCTCTAACACCTTCAATGCTAAGTCTACTGAAAACAACTCATTTTCAGTCTAAACATTCCTATACCTTAGTACAGTCCATCAACTTACCACACATTATGAGTTCAGGAAGTTTACACAATAATATGAGTTTAAGAACAATCTAGTCAGACCTTAGGCGTCCATTCGCTGAGACGTTTGAAAACATACCATATTATTATAAGTCACGAACCTACCATAAGTATGAGTTTCAAGAACTCCCACCTACCTTATCATTCTCTACCTGTCAAGTATATACATGATAAAAGATTCACCTTCTCGTCATATACATCTTGATAGCGCGACCAATTCCAATGAGTATCACTGTAATAAGCTAAGCAGTTGTTACACCAAGCACAAACCTCTGCCCATAACAAATGTTCATACAACTCATCTATCACATGAGTCCTCAATTGAAATATTACAACTTCTAAATTTCTTTAATTCGTATGCTATCCTTTTCAACTCAATCTGAGTTCTTCTTCTTGTACTACTTCATAGTACTATTCATTCATAACATTATCTATAAATCATTCATCGCTTAACAACTCATCTGTTACTACGAGTTATTATGATCACGTGGTGATCTTCTTATCCTGCTTTCTACAATTATAGTCTTAGGTACTCCTACCTAAGGTTTATAATCTATCAGCTTTGATACCAACTTGTAATGCCCCGAAATCCGGTCTATCTTCACACTTGGATTCCGTACATCATGAGTACATCATTCATCTAATATACATCATTATATACTGAAACAAAACAACATACACTCTCAAATCCCAGGTTCTAATTAAAAACCTTATAACTTTTTTTATTACAAATAATGATAAATACAATATTCATTTCATCTTACAAGAGTGACTTTTATCCGCCGCCAAGGATACATAACAGTTCGTTAAACTAGTCTATAGTTCAATTTCATCTTTCTATATTACAAGTCTTCACTTGATCTTCTCGCTCATTCACATTCTGAATGGCACTTCATCTGGATACCGTTAGCTTGATCTTTACGGGATCCTTAAGTTCTTTTAACCTCGTTCACTGAAAATGTTTTTCATTTAAAGCAAGTGTGAGCATTCAATTGCACAGCAAGTCATAAAAGTTGAACACATAACTTAAAGAGTTTAAACGTTCCTTTAGAACTTTGATAACCGAACAAAGGTTATGAAGTAGCTTGAATAATAGGAATAGTCTCGATTCCTATCATCTTAAAACATCCGTCACTTTCACTTTGAAATACTTTCATTCCTTTACCTTTTTCATACACATCCTGTCTGGCTAGAATCATTAGCACATACTTAACAATAACGGTTCATGTATAAACAAAACATACTTGTATTGAACAGCTCAATCACAGAACAGTTCATATCATAGAAACACCGAAGTGTTCAAATTGTGGCACAAGGCCTCATACGTTCTACCACCTTGTACAAATAGCGCACAATCACACATAGACATAACTTGTCAAGTTCAACATCTGAGAAGTTTAAGAAACTAGCATTCATTTAGAATATGAATTATGTTAGGCAACTTTCCTTACGCACAGCTGCAGCTTACGCTGAACTGCTCATTCCAATTCCTATATAACATATAAGGAGAAAACATAAACACCAATTAGTCATATATTAAACTTATTTATTAGTTTAGTTAACTTTACTTCTTAGGGTTCGCGTTCTTGCAATATAAGTTTACACGACTAACTTTCTTTACCAGTTTACGGCTTCATGACATACGGAGATGTCTTACTCAAAACGTTCATCATCTTGATAATTTTCATTCTTATCTTCTTCTTATAACTTCTCTAGGACTCAGCACACATCGCTTCTCTACTAGTAGTCCATATGATACTCTGAGTGGTTTCCCTCAAACAACCAACACACAAGTTCTCGTCTCATCTACACTGCCATAACAGTGAGTTGGATCGGTTGCCAGTGTCGTATATACCTTCGCTCTTTGAAGGAATTGTTTAGCCCAGCTCCCATATGTCAACCATCAAAGGTTACGATTGTACTACAACCTAAATTCATCTAACTTATCCGAATTATTAAACTATAATATTTGTTAAGTTAATTTCTTATTCCTTACGGCTTCCTGGCAACTAAATGCTATAATTTAAGATTCATTCTCTATCGTCCAAGTCATACAGTCTTTTGTATACTCAAAGAGATAATTCAAATTATTCATTAACTCATCTTCGTTACAATAACATCATTGTCGTTATTCAATTCTTTACCATTCCTGGTTTAATCATTGATCTTCATTATCTTACGGGTAAACCATACACTAGGTCTAGGTTCTAACCGCTTAGTACTTGCGTACACTTAACCTTCACATCAGTTAAAGTGTTCAATGCTTACATTTCTTTCTAGCATTCTATATCCGAAACATGCTCGACTTCCATTAATCTTATTTCCGTTTGTTACGACTTTCTTGATAATTTATATCTTACTTAATACTTTCGTTATGCATTACCTTCTTGATCTTTAAATATCTTTTGATCATTTCATTCAACATGTACTAAAGGTTTAAATTACTTGATTAAGTGGTACATTCGATGAACTACACGTTCATTAGCTTTCGTTACACTTCCCTGTGTTTTGAAAGCGGTTAAAAGCTCATTAATGGCTTTTTCCTAAGACCTATATTGTGACAACCCAGATTTTTATAAGTTATTAAAATAGGAATTTAATAATTAAACTTTTTATTATGAGATGTTTTGAGTTTGAGTATGTATATATACGTGCTATATATATGTTGAAATATGTGATCTGGTATGAAGAGAAATATATAATCATATATTGGGAAAGTGAGGTTTAATAGTTAAGTTAACTATTGATTTAAATTAAATAAATTTTGTAGTTTATTTTAAATATTTATTTAATTAAATAAATATTTTAAATATATTATTTATTAAGAAAAATAAATAATTTATGAAAGTGTGGTATAATAATTTAGTTACGTGTGTATGATAATTAAATTAAAGCAAATGTAAATTTTATTCTTTGAAGATTTAATTTAATGAATTAATTAAATTAAATAAATTGTTTAATATTAAAGGAAATAAATAAATTAAATAAAGTAATTTTAAATCTAATTTATTAATTAAATTAGATATATGTACTTATTTATTAATTATAAGTATAATTACAATGAGATTATAATTATTATTAATTACTATTATTATGTGTTATTTAAATTAACTAAAGGTGTGACACATGAAACTATTGTTAGGTTTGTAATATTCATGAACGCAATCAAATTGCATAAAAGTGCGGAAGCGTGTAAAATCAGAGTTTAAAAATTTATAAACCATATACCCGGATCACCCTTTATGCATAATTATTAATTAAACGAAAAGATAAAGAATAAAATCATACCCTTGAAGATCGAGCTTCCCCAGGTACAAGTTCACCTCCAAATCCTTTCGCGTTCAATCTTGAATCCACCGGGTTTGGTTCCTTCCTTTGATCAACGTTAGCCACCCAAATGTTTGGCCTCTAGAGGTGATCCACCAAGGAAGAAGAAAATTCAAGAAGATGGGTATTTGGCTCAAACCCTAGTTTTCTATCTCTATAGAAAAAGGTGTACTCTCCAACAAATTGGAATTATGTCGTTGTAAAAGTCAACAACCCATACCACCCATAATAAGACTCCTCTTATTTATAGATGTGGGCAACCCATCTTAACAATTAAGGAATTGGGTTTTATTTAATTAATTAAATTCTTTTAATTAATTAAGCTCCCTAATCTTATTAGGGATAATTAATTAAACTCCTTTAACTAATTTTCCCTCCTAATCCTATTAGGAATAAATGAGAGTACTTATATTAAATTAATTCCTAAACTCTTTTAGAAATTAAAATAATAATAATTGTAATAATATTAATAAGACTCCTCTTATTAATTTATATTTAATATTTCTAAAATATTAAATAATAATATTAAGCTATTTAATTTATTCTATCACCATAGATTAAATTAAATATACATAACATATTATTACGATTATGCCATTAACTTCTTAAATAATTATTCTTCCTTTTATGGTGTGACCCTTTAGGTTCTCCATATTAAACCGGTTATGAATAAATCAATTAGAACAATTCTAATCTTATTTAAATAAATAAATTAAACAATTAATTTATTTAAATAAATAATATTTATTCTACAATAGGGATAAGCCTCCCTAGCGATCAACGACTTTCCAGATAATATAGATTTCAACATTAATCATTAAAGAACATTTGAGTAAATAGTTCGTATAATTCAATCCTTCCACCATACAATGTCCCAATTAAATATAAGACATGGAATTACATTGTCAAGTCTTATTTTATTTAATTATATGTATTTCGATCCTTAAATGCACAACTCAAATAATGCAAATTAGAAACTCCTTTCTAATTTCATTACGCTTCGCCAAGGACTCTTTGGGTTGTCATTTATCGAATCACATAGGATATTTCTCTTCTTTTATTAGAAGTGGTAGATTCTTTATTGATCATACATTATCTCCATGTACAACTTGTTATACCCAAGCATACCCTTTGATATATCCTAAGGGTCTTAAGGAATAAGTCAAAGTATAACTCATCATACACAAGATACTATGATGATCTCAAGTCCAAGGATTACTTGTACTACTATCACTACAAGAATTCCTATTGACAGGCAAATAAAACTCCATTAGGTATTCCTTAGCGAGCCACGTTCAGTGAACTTATTCTCTAATAAGCACCTACATACTTGCTTTAGTGTCTCCACACAAATGATCATGAGATCAATCATCCTCATCCAATGAGCAAGCAACGTATGTACCAATCTATCCGGATTCACTAATCCCCAATTTAGTAATCCAATGATTGGGAACTATTTTAGTTTTAAGCTTTCTAAGAATTTAGATCTCATTAGAATGATCATCATCATTATTCTAAAAGCATTGCTTAAAACTATGGGTTTATCACATATTATAAAACAGCATCATGTAGATAATTAAAAGCCTTTAATAAATTAATACTTTTTATTAATAAATGAATAAGATTGTTACAAAGTATATGCTTTATCATCAAATATGATTGGCTTGAGTGCATACTACTTTCAATCTCCCACTTGCACTAAAGCCAATCGCCATTGTATCTTATACTCTTCTTCTCTAAGTGACGATTATCCTGCTGTTGGATAAGCTTTAGTTAATGGAAATGTAATGTTGTTCATGAGATTCCACTATCTCTATAGTGATTTCCCATCTTTCAATGATTCTAATAATCAAATGAAAGTGCCACAACACATGTTTAGATCCAAGATGAGACTTAGGAACTATTCCTAGTTCTGTAATGAACTTTTAATCCAAACAATCAACTTGTAGCTTCATTTATAGCTATATACTTTGTCTTTATCACTAAACCAACAACTCTTTGCTGTTTGGAACCTTTCCAATTCACTACACCACTGTTCAAGGTAACCCTTTACCTTAAAGTGGATTTTATGTCGTCTTGGTCTGTCTGAAAAACTTGAGTCTGTTAAGCCCTCTAGTTTTAATTCAGACCCACCATGAATATGATCACATCCTTAGTGCTTAAGTTAAGCACTTTAAGATGTTTTCATCGACTCATAGTGAACTTCTCCATAATATGGTCGATCAACATCGGTCTCAGATATTTCATTGCATACATGATTGTCACTCATGCGACCTCTCTTTTCGTGGAGTCTGTGGGGACTATTAAGAGAGATACTCCATAGCTCATCGACATGAGACATCTCTTGAGTTTGCCATGCTAAACGACTTTAGCATCAAATGAATATACGTTCCTTGGGTTAAGTCGAGCATCCCTGTTGTATCTATCTATATAGATTTTATCCCCAATTAAGATACTCTTCCAATCATTCATGGAGGAATGTTTAGACAACTTTATCTTTTCTTGATTGTAGCATTGGTATGTAATTCCTCATCCGTAGTATATCAACATATAATACTAGAAATTTCACGACGCTCCCACCGACCCTTTTTGTACACTAGAAAGTCTTACCTCATCGAATGTAACTCGGATCATCATCTTCTATGACGTGTACCTCATCATCATCATCCATGATGAATCCATACCTCCTAGGTATCTTTGGTACTATTCCGATTTACAATTCGGTTTGTGGTACAATAAATTCTATCTACAGTTCCTCTTATTTGACTTATAGTGTTTTGTGGTTCTTGAACTTTTCAAGATCTATTATCCTCCCACTAGCCCCTTTTAATGATAAACACCTTTATCTTAGAAGGCAGCGTGTTTCGCAACAAACACCTTTTGCTAAGTAGGATTATAGAACACATGCCCTAAACTTACTTTAGGATGTCCCAAACTTATCTTTTTGAAACCTTTTCACATAAGTTGGACAACCCCTTATCTTAACATACTTAAGATTAGGAATCCTCCCTGTCCATAACTTTTATGGAGTCTTGGGGCCGGATTTTGAGGTTACCTTTTCCGTAGATATACAGCCATTTCTAGGACATGACCCTAGAAGAATACTGGAATGTCGGTAAAATCATTTTGGACCGCACCATGTCAAACAAGGTACGATTTTTCCATTCAAATACATCAATCAATTATTGCGTATCAAGATGTGTCCATTATGAGAAAACCATTTGAGATGATCTAGAAACTTATTGCACAAGTATTTATTCCTTGATCTAATCAAAGAATCTTAATACTTTGCCAATTTATTTCACTTCTGAATTCTTTGAACCTTTCAAATAATTCACACTTGTATTTCAACAAATACATACATTCAACTCTTTGAATGATCATCTCCTTTTCTTATACTAATTTGTTCAATATGCAAAATTATTTTCATGTAAGTCAAGTATACTAAATCCATTAAGTAATATTTCATTCTATACAAAACATTATTATTATAAATAGAACAACAATTGTTCTTAATTATAATACCAAAATTTCATTGTCAACAATAAAATGGAAATAATATTTTTAACAAGAAGCTGGAATACAATAACAACTTATCGACTTAATAGATTTTCCGTAGGCATTGCTAAACTATAAGTTTCTATGGCTAATGCAAAGAACCTTTGCTTCATTTTCCACACATAGGATTACTTATATTTGTTTAGCTTTCTACTTCATTTGGTCCTTCATAAATCTATATTTATGATAACCAAAGTCGGTATCCAATACCCAAGTAGAACCTCGACTTAAAGAAAATTTATTTCAATCATGAACAAAAGCGTATTGTAACCAAACTTCACTAAGCTTCTTTGGTTAGCCTCTCGTAAGATGCTTCTTGCGATTTCTTTCCGGTGTCCGAGCTTATAGCGAAAGGAAGCAAACTCTTTTGCTATCCATATCAGTTTTGTTCTTATTATCCTTTGTTTTTGCCTTTCTATTTACCTTCTTAGAATCGTTCTTCTTTTCAGAAGATCCTTTGGCCCCTACCAGTAAGACATGGTCTTTCTTGGTTGGAAAGTGACTCTCAACATTTTTCAACATGTTAAGCAAATCAACGAAGGTTGGTATCTAGCTTGTTCATATGAAAAATTCACAACAATTGTGAAAGGAGTCCGGGAGTGAGTGCAAGATCAAATCTTGGCTCAACTCTCCATCCATGACAAAACCAGTTGTCCTAATTGATCAATCAAATTGATTATGTTAAGAACTTTTTTTTGTCTGTACTATAGTGCCATTGGCCATTCTAGATCGGAAGAGCTCCTTAGATATCTGATATCTATCAATCTTACTTTCCTCACCATCAACTACTTGATGTGCAGGAATATAGTAGGAGTATCCATAGTTTCAGTCGTGTTTGAAGCTTGTTACTCATGGATACGAGCATGATGCATCGAGCCAATCAGGCATCATCTTGCCACTTTCTAAAAGTAGCAATCTCTTCCTCAGAGGCATTATCTCGCAACCATTGTAGGATAGGCATATTAAGGACATAAGATATCTTTTCACTATTAGAACTATTCTCAAATTCCTTAACCAATCCGCGTTTAATTGATTCAGATTAAATAGCATCTAATATGCTTCGCAGATGATAGTAATTTAGACATTTGTAAAATTTCAGTAAATGAATTTGTAATTAACAACATTTTAACATACATTCTTTTATTAATTACCAAAATAAATTAGGTCTTGTTTTAAATTGGTATCTCCCACTATTTTCTTCAAACTATATTACCTCACTTATATAGTTAAAGCAAAATCTAATTAAAGATTTGCTAGTGAGAATAAGGATCCCATTTCAAATGTATATAGCCTTGTGGTGACACAACAAACTATATATAAATAAATAGGTAGACAACTTTTGTCAATTACATCAACTATGCAACTCCTTTTCTTTTGCCTCTTAGATTATTTTGATCAAGTGGTGGCACATCCGAATCAAAATTATCCAAGTTAAGTCCGACCTAGCACTCCATATATTCAAAAAGAAAATATCATCCTTGTGGTGACACAACAAAACAATATTGTTCAATTTTCTTTATAAGCATCAAATGTGATAAATTAACATCTTAAATACTTAATACTTGCCTTGTGGTGACACAACAAACTCATATTAAATATTTAATACTCTATTAATTTTATCATGCTAGAAAGCTGACGTTCGATATTCCAAATATCTTTGAACGCTTAGGACTTAATATAAAAATTGAGGGGTTTGTCATTAATTTGTCTCATCTTGTTTTAGCGGCATGCAAATATATATATAAAATACGCGTCATTATATTAATTAACATGCTAAGCATGTTTGCATAATATATAATATATATAGTATAAGCATGCACATATAGAATACTATATTCTACCCGGATTGATTATGGACTTTTATTCTAGTTTGGTTCACTAGAGCCACCAATTGAACCAAAAGGTCAAACCTCAGGGGTGTAAGAAATAATATTTAAATATAACTATTACATTTAAACCCTGGGCTCCATTACAAAAGGGTCTTCAAGCTCCTTGTTCCTTGATCTCCAATTTTTCAAAATTAATTCTAACTATTCCTATTACAAAACTATTTAAAATAAATAGAAACCTTAATCGTGATCGAGGGAAGTACATAGGAGGAGATAGAATTTACATTGAAAAATTAGAGAAGACGAGGTACGCAGAATCCCATTTAATAAAACCCATACATTCATGCATCCAACTAAAATAAAATCCAATCATATTGGTCAATAGTCCATAATCAATCCCATTTATTATCATACACATCACCATATGCATCAATAAATAACATTCATCTCATGAATAATAAACATTTAATATATATATTGATATCATTTAATGGGCAACTTTAGTTAGTATAAAATCTATTTTGAATTAAAATAAACTCCTTTATTTCAATCCAAATTTAAATCAAAATAAAACTATTTTATTTTAATTTATCCAATTTTGAATAAAATAAACTATTTTATTTTAATCAAAATCTTTAATCAAAATAAACTCCTTTATTTTAATTAATTATGGAATCCAATTCTATGTAAAAAAAATTATTAAAGGAAACACGGATTATTTTTTTTTTTTTTTTCTTATTCACAAATAAACTTCTTTATTTTGAATAATATGAAATCTTATTTCATATTTAAATAAACTTCTTTATTTAAGGAAAGATGGATTTACTTCCCTATTCACAAATAAACTCCTTTATTTTAGGAAAAATAAAATCCAATTTCAACTCTAATTAGTTATCATGGAATCCAATTCCAACTCTAATTAGTTAGCATGAAATCCAATTTTAAAATTAAAATTTTATTTTAAATTAAATAAACCTTTTATTTTAAAATTAAAATAAACTTTTATTTTAAGAAAAATAATTATATATATATATATAATATTCAATTTTAAAATTAAAATAAACTTTATATTTTAAGATTAAAATAAACCTTTTTTTTATTTTAAAATTAAAATAAACATTTTATTTTAATTATAAAATAATTAGGAATATATCATATATATTATATATATATATCTATATATATATATATATATATATATATATATATATATATATATATATATATATATAAACCGAAAGTTCCTAAAAAATTTGATGATCCCGGCCATGATTTCCGTGAATTTTCTTTTATATATATATATATATATATAATCATTATATAATCATTAGATAATCATTAGCCAACATTTCTCGATTTCCGTGCGCTGTAATATCAGCCAATCATGCCAACTTGATATCAATCATTTCTCTTGGATTCCGTGCGCTGTTAAATTGCCCTTAAAGATTTCCGTGCCTTTTTCAAATTGAATCCTTAGTTAAAAAGGTGCCGAATTTTTTTATTTTTATTTTTATTTTTTTTTTATTCGCAAGGGCTCATGTGATCCGGCAGGAAAATTTTTTGGCGTTTTTTTTTTTTTTATTTAATAAATTTTATACAATAAAATTATGCCCAATTAAATTGTTCTAAACACATATCAATATACATATCAAATTAAAACAATTAATAATTCGTGATAAAGGTTTGGCTCGATGCCATCGTTAGGTTTGTAATATTCATGAACGCAATCAAATTGCATAAAAGTGCTAAGCGTAAAAAAATCGAGTTTAAAATTTACAAACCATATACCGGATCACCCTTTATGCATAATTATTAATTAAACGAAAAGATAAAGAATAAAATCATACCCTTGAAGAACGAGCTTCCTCAGTACAAGTTCACCTCCAAATCCTTTTCGCTCAATCTTGAATCCACGGGTTTGGTTCCTTCCTTTGATCAACGTTAGCCACCCAAATGTTTGGCCTCTAGAGGTGATCCACCAAGGAAGAAGAAAATTCAAGAAGATGGGTATTTGGCTCAAACCCTAGTTTTCTATCTCTATAGAAAAAGGTGTACTCTCCAACAAATTGGAATTATGTCGTTGTAAAAGTCAACAACCCATACCACCCATAATAAGACTCCTCTTATTTATAGATGTGGGCAACTCATCTTAACAATTAAGGAATTGGGTTTTATTTAATTAATTAAATTCTTTTAATTAATTAAGCTCCCCTAATCTTATTAGGGATAATTAATTAAACTCCTTTAACTAATTTTCCTCCTAATCCTATTAGGAATAAATGAGAGTACTTATATTAAATTAATTCCTAAACTCTTTTAGAAATTAAAATAATAATAATTGTAATAATATTAATAAGACTCTTCTTATTAATTTATATTTAATATTTCTAAAATATTAAATAATAAATATTAAGCTATTTAATTTATTCTATCACCATAGATTAAATTAAATATACATAACATGTTATTACGATTATGCCATTAACTTCTTAAATAATTATTCTTCCTTTTATGGTGTGACCCTTTAGGTTCTCCATATTAAAACTAGGTTGTGAATAAATCAATTAGAACAATTCTAATCTTATTTAAATAAATAAATTAAACAATTAATTTATTTAAATAAATAATATTTATTCTACAATAGGATAAGCCTCCTAGCGATCAACGACTTTCCGGATAATATAGATTTCAACATTAATCATTAAAGAACCTTTGAGTAAATAGTTCCGCATAATTCAATCCTTCCACCATACAATGTCCCAATTAAATATAAGACATGGAATTACCGTCAAGTCTTATTTTATTTAATTATATGTATTTCGATCCTTAAATGCACAACTCAAATAATGCAAATTAGAAACTCCTTTCTAATTTCATTTACGCTGCCGCCAAGGACTACTTTGGGTTGTCATTTATCGAATCACATAGGACATTCTCTTCTTTTATTAGAAGTGATAGATTCTTTATTGATCATACATTATCTCCATGTACAACTTATTATACCCAAGCATACCCTTTGATATACCCTAAGGGTCGAAGGAATAAGTCAAAGTATAACTCATCATACACAAGATACTATGATGATCTCAAGTCCAAGGATTACTTCAGACTACTATCACTCTGAGAATTCCTATTGACAGCAAATAAAACTCCATTAGGTATTCCTTAGCGAGCCACGTTCAAAGTGAACTTATTCTCTAATAAGCACCTACATACTTGCTTTAGTGTCTCCACACAAATGATCATGAGATCAATCATCCTCATCCAATGAGCAAGTTAACGTATGTACCCAATCTATCCGGATTCACTAATCTCCAATTTAGTAATCCAATGATTGGGAACTATTTTAGTTTTAAGCTTTCTAAGAATTTAGATCTCATTAGAATGATCATCATCATTATTCTAAAAGCATTGCTTAAAACTATGGGTTTATCACATATTATAAAAAAAGATCATGTAGATAATTAAAAGCCTTTAATAAATTAATAATTTTTATTAATAAATGAATAAGATTGTTACAAAGTATATGCTTTATCATCAAACATGATTGGCTTGTGTGCATACTACTTTCAACTATATAATATAATATTATTAAAATAATCTAGTTTGGGGGAGTTAGTGTGTGGCCAAACAAGGCCTTGTGGCCTTTGGTCTAATTTAACTGATGAAGGCGTATTATTTTATAACTGAAGTACGTGGGTAGCCTCAGTTTATTTTTATGCGTTCTTTTCTTCCTAAGGCTATAGTAAGAGAGTTTAGAAGAAAGGAACATAGTGAAAACAGAGAGTTTGGAGAGAGAGCAAGAGTGGAATCACTGTGATTGAAGGGGAATTTCTAAACGTAATCATCATCTCTTTGCTAGCAAACAACCAAAGGAACAAGGTATAACCTACTCTAATGTTAACCCTTGTTTTTGAAATTTCTATTGATACTTGTGTTGAATTGATACAAATATATGTATGAAGGGTTTATACACTGTTAATTATCATATGTGAGTGTTGTTTAATGATAAAAATTCATGTAATTTGGTTTGTAGGAAGAAAAGTATATAACATTATTTTTACATGAAAATTGGCTTTAGAAAGTACAAAATTTAATGGTCAATACTGTTGTAATCTGCGAATTGGTGATGGATTATGTTAGTATGTGAAGAAACGAAAACAACGTAGTTTAAATTGTGTCAATTGGTTAAGAAACGAAGTCATTGCGATCGAATTCGCTAAAAGTGTAAAAAATGAAGAAATTTAGAAAATTAAGGTTTTGATTCTTCAAATATATGTATATGTAATGTTTATGTATCTGGAATGGTGTATATCATGTTTATTGATGTTATTATATAAGTTTAGATGTTAAGTTTCATGAATTTCTGTAGGAATTGGGTTAGTTTTGGGAGTCAGGGCTGAGAAGTCAGCATTGCGGTTTACATGCGTGTTTAGTGCATGGCAATTATTACCCTAAACGATTTTTAAAGCAAGAACAGCTGAATGTAGTGCTTCGAGCTGCACAGAGAAATCTGTCTATTTGAGGATTGTCAAGCAAGGGTCTAATCTAGTTTAGCATGCAAGATAATGATGTAGAGACATAAGTGAAGAACTTAACCACATGTTAAGTATCAATTATAAGAAATAACTTGAAAGTATAAAATTAAAATTAAATATGATAGGAAGGTTAAGTTAATTAATTTAACAAACCTAATATACATCTAAAAGGATGTAGATGCAAGATTGTAAGAACTTGACTAAATGTTATGTAACCATTTGAATGAAGTAATTTAAAAGCATGAGATGGAAGATAATTTAATTAACTTTAATGAAAATAATACATTAATATAATGTAATATCAAACTATGACGACTTAACCAAATGCTAAGTGTAGCGTCCCCAAATCTGGGTATCTTCCAACCCGACAGATGGTGCTATACTGTACAACATTCATACATTCATTCAATTTGAAAAGTCTCAAAGAACGAATATAACTTCTATATATTTAAAGTAATATTTACATTTCCCAAGTTCTAAACCCGTTACAAAGGTTCTTTGTCATAATATCAGTTAAATTACAACAATAGACCTATACTATTACAAGACAGCTTAGTAATCTGCCTTAGCTTTTCCCTTATCCTTTTTCAATCCTTCGGGACGTTCAGTCTTAGCTGCATTCATATGGTTCAAGCAAGAGTGAGCATAACTAGCTCAGCAAGTATAACAATTTAATAACAACATGATTGACACATACAAATCGTATATCTTCGATAACTGAACAATAGTTATGAAGTACTATTGATAATTCAAAATAGCACTTCATCTTTTCTTTAAAAATATTTTACAATAATAACAGTATTTAGTAAAACATTCACTCCGGTCAGAGACCTCGAGTATTCATTCTTTATTGGAAAAGGACAACCCGGAAGTAATTTCGTAAGCCTGATATCACTTACGAGCACTTATAGGTGATCAGCCTATTGTACTCTATGTTGATCAACACTACATCCATTAAACGTATGTACGTTTAAGCATTTGGCAACCTCACGTGCCTGCCATTTTACCGACAAAATATTTGTTTAACATTTCAGTCTTCTTTTGAAAACCATATCAAGTAGTTGACAAAAGATAGCAACATTTGATAATACATGAATAGATTATCAATTCATCAAGTCTAGCCAAAGGAATTGGCTTCAACTTCAACATACCTCAATTCATGAAAAAAAATACATGAACCTCAAAAACTTTTTCAGATTGAACTGAGACAAGAGTTAGAATACTTTCCTTTAGCGTCTGCTACGGTATTTTAACTTTATGATCAAGTCGTTCAAGTCTCTACAATACATGATCACATAATGCCTTAGATTAGGTCACATATAATCCAGTATATATATGACTATATCATACCCTTCATTTCAATCTAATGGTGTATTAGATTCAGTTACTATTCGTTCCGGTTTGTCATTATGCTTGCATTATATTTGACTAGGTTATCTCAACCTTTACATTATATTCCTTAAGGTTTAACAAAGTTTAAACAATGTTATCTTACCTTCCTTAAGTTATGTTTACTTTGAATCCATTTAGGTTTTCTTTTCTTTGTACTTAGAAACCTTCATTACTATCTTTGTTCTCGAGATGTAGTCATGGCGGCTGAATTTTTATACTTACATCTCGCGTTGTGGCGCGAGCTCTTAATGCCATTGTCCCGAACTTGGCCATGCATGAGTCCTTACTTAATGGGCGTATTGTATTACCACACTCAAAGGATTTTGTCCTTTGTTCATGTAGCATTTGGCTACCACTTATTGAACTAAGGTTCATTGCGGAAAACTCTTGCGGTATGCTCGACATCGCTCCGCCACGGCGTGGGTCTTTTACTGTTTAGGGTTGGCCATGGCCAACTCTGGCACCGAATATCAATTTCAGTTTTGAAATTTTGTGAACTTCCCGGACGCATAACTTCTTCGTTATAAGTCCGAATTGGCTCGTTGTAAAGCCTACAGTTCACAAATTACGTAATCTACATGACCATTCAAGAATTTTATCTATTTGACTTCGTTTTCTAAAAATTCACCTATTGGTTCATTTTTAACGAAAACGATAAACGTTCGTGAACGTTCAACGCTCGTTTCTTCATTCTAATTCGGAATCCGGTCATTTTCGAGTCCGCAACTCTTAAATGCCAATTATGACTTGTTTCTATTGGAAAACAATGGTTTCATGATCCAACACAACATTTGACTTCCATTTCGAGAATTTTTACATATTCGACGATTATCGTCCAATCGTGCAAATTCCGACAATTCTTAATTTTTATGATTTGTTCAACATTACAAATGAACTTCATTCATCTTGTGAACATTTTAACATACTTAATACAACAACTTAGATTCATTGTTGGATTTTGACTTATTCTTCATAAGTTTATAACTTGTCAACTATAACTACTTAAGATTTCATTGTTAATGACTTATGACAATTAAAGTTTCTTAATCATCATACTTTACATGCTCTTCACATATATCTTTACTTAGGTATACATGATACATATGATCATATAATTTCTTTTATATTCATATCATTTCTCTTAATAAACTTCTTATAAGTTCATATTATTTTCACATAAGTTTATAACTTATGCTAGCTTAAATGACTTATTACCAACTTAATTGGCTTAAGTTCATTACTTACTCATTCATGTTTCTTAATCCATCTTTTCTTATCATCCTATCATGAATAGAGATAGAAGATAATTGGAGAAGAAGTCTTACTCTTTTGTTGTCTTGGTAAGTAGCTTGCTTCTTCTTCTTACTTATAGAATGACTTATGTGTAGCTTATTCTCTCTAACACTTAAGCACTTTAGATGTGTTGGATTAATTGGTCAACCAACAAATGGCTTGTAAAGCTCTTCTATTTATAGACTTTCCAAGGTTAGGGTAGATTGGTCATTAAATCATTCCACCTCCTCATGCACCTCCTTACTATTCATTACTTGCAAGGCACAGAACTTATCTTACACTTGGTCATTACTTCAAAGTCTTGGTCAATGCTCCTACTTGATCATCACACTTACTTGATCACCACATCACTTGGTCACCACACATTAACCATATCAATATGGTTTGCCCCATGGGTTATACAATCCATGGATTCTAGCTTGGGCTTGAATTAATAAATCCTTGGGCCTTACTTTAACAAACACTAATTGGTTCATTAATTCATTAGTTGGGCTTCTCTCTCTAATTCACTTGGAATTGTATATAATTGTTTAACCAATCATCTAAGTCCATTAACATTTCTTAATACACATACATATAGTTCATGTATTATTTTCGTATTATAATTCATATAGAATTTATATACGATATTTCATCCTTCATACAAACTCGTATAATACTTCAGTATTATACTGTTTTTATTACTTTGTACAATACCAAGTATCATACCATTATTATTTTTTTCTTTAACATTTTCGCTTTGCTTAACGCTCATAAATTAAGTCCCATGGCGAAATGTTACATTTTCCATAACTAGATTTTTATTACATAATCCATCTTACCTTGTTATTCCATCATTGCGTATTTCTCGGAAGCTCAAAATTATACCTCGAGCAAATATCAATGAATAGTGTTTTTAGGAAAATTTCTCGAAAAACTTTTATTTTCGTCTTGGAAATCCAAACACTTTAATTCATCCACGTAGCCCAAATACTACGATATTCTAATATCAATAGGTTAAACAATGACAACCATCTTGATAACACATAGAATATGATTTTATTATTATTTAATTTAATAAAATCATTTTACAATAAGATCCGAATTTCTCGGTCGTTACACTAAGTGTCAACTAAAAGAGAAGTATAAAGAAATACGAGACGAAGGTTAACTAAAATAATATTAACAACCATTATATCTCTAATGTAAGACCCCAGCTTTTATAAATAAAGATGAATTTTCTATAAATATTATTTTTGAATATTATGGAATAAATTTGATATAATGTTATTGTTGTGGGTAATATTTATAAATTTTGCAAAGTATGCAAGTGGTTATATTATATTCGATTGGTCGGGGAATATTCAGTTTGGTAGGGAATATTCGTACAACGGCTCAATCATTGGTGGACCCCACAACAGAATTATTGTCGGATTGAGAAAACGACAAAAATATTTTATTGAAATAACGGCGGAAGTTTTCTGGTTGATATTGTTGAACTACTCGGTAGTAAAAGTACTGAGAATACGTGTGGTTGCATAGTAGCACACCAGTATTGATTATTGATGCTTATGTGAGAAGTCATTCGGTTTGATTCCATTATTGTCGATTAATAATATGAATTATTATAGCGATAATGACGCTTTTGTTTTATTCAGTATTATTAACGTAATAAAAGCGAAACATCTTTTATATAAAATGTAATACTTTATTAAAGTTATTCTATAAATAAAATATATTATATTTTATTATGCATAGTGTTTTTGCATAGTGTTTTGCATAGTGTTTGCATAGTAAAATGTTTTTATATAAATAGAATATATTATATTTTATTTAAAAGATTTTGCTTTAAATATGGACCGTCGATTAAAGTAAATCAACTCGACAATTCATGGATTAATTACTATGCATTCTATTTTCCTATAAATAAGCTCATTCCTTCATTATTTTCTTACAAATTCACTTTGAAACTCTAGAGAGAGAAACTATAGAGAGAAAGAAGAAAAGTATTACGCTACTTCACTTTGCCAATATTAGGTTCTTCTAAGGTAAGGGATATTATTTGTTGTACCCGTAAGGGTGTTATTATTTTTTTATTCATGAAGAGAACTTACATTATTCCATTCTTTATTATTCATTGGAATAACTTTGTATACTGTGCATACCCTATACTTGGTGAAATCCTCTCGTTATTCCATTCTTTATTATTCTGTTGGAATAACTCAGATATATCTGTGGCATACCTATACATAATCAGATAACGTGGTTTACCCTATACTTGGTGACATTCTTCTATTATTACATTGGAAACATTACATGCGTGTGTTTTACACGGGACCGGTTAAAATCTTTATTATTATTACATTGGAACATCACGCTCGTGTGTTTTTTCAGGACTGGTTAAAATCTTTATCATTCTCGTTGGAATATCCTATTCGTGTGTTTTACACCGGATCTGGTTCCATCTTTATTATTATGTTGGAACATCCTATCGGTGTGAATTTCACCGACACAGTTCTCATTATTATTATTCATTGGAATAACACAATCAATCTGAAATACCGCATGTATGGTGATTTCCTTTGTTATTCCTTTCTTTATTATACCCAGTTGGTTAAAACTTTGATTTCTATACTCCATGAAATTAGTAGAATATTCTTGATATTTGCGTTTCATCCAGTATCTTTTCATGGAAATATTCTTCTGATCATTCTTGAATTTTACTCTACAAAGCAGTATCATGTTGACAATTTGGACGTTATTAGTTCCTAAATAAATTAATTCATGAACTTGTTTTATTGAATTATTATGTCATTGTCATCATCCTCATGTTATATTATGTTATCTTTGGCTTACGTGCATAGATGAACTTAGTATGATTATGACCAGGGATCATTCGATATAATCATGGCTTGTTATAAATGACGTGATAAAGGTCCTCAGTGGCCTGTAATGCAGTGATGGATAGTTTTTGGTATGATTATGACCAGGGGTGATTCGGTATAGTCATGACCATTGATAATTTGATGAAAATCCTTGACCGTGGTACAGGGATGATTAGATATTGTGGTTTATTCATTAAACTGAGTCTTAGTGATAAAAATTGATGAAAACCTTTTAAAAACCTAAAAGATAGTAGACTTTATTTTCTACTTGACTCTTTTAATGGATTGCATATTCACCGCAGCTTAAACCGGTTGTCTATTGTATTTTATCGGTTTAACATTGTTGAAGACTATTGATAATTTATCTCGCATTATCTTAGTTATAATATTTCTTCATTGGGCTAGTTGAGCTCACCCTTTCTTTCACCGTTTCTCTTGTGAAATGAGAATATAATTTGGGACGAGTCGGGGAAAAGAGTGATGGTCCCGAAGATAGCATTAGTAGTCCTCACTATTCTGTTAAATAGTGTGACAATAAATGTAATGAGGACTCCTTGACTATGGATATTATCTAAATGACAATATTCCTATTAGAACTCTCAGTTTATGTATTGTCGTATGTTACAGGACAGATGTATAATTAAGTTTGTATTTGAATTTATGTACCATGTAAGTGGCGACCCAAGATGGGTGACGTATACCTAATTTTGGGGGCGTCACATCTAAGGTGATATACATGCAAGGTTAAAGACTTAACTGAATGTCAAGTGTCAATTAAAGTGGAATGTAATGAGAAGGAAAAGGAATTTTTAATGTAATTAAACTGATTGAACAAAGAGATGTCGTAACAAGACTTAATCACTAGATTGAACATCGCGTGACGATTAGAAGGAAATGTTTTGAAATAAAATGATAAGATGAAGAGTCAATGCAATCTAATTGATTTCATTGTGTATATGTAACAGATGCTTGTATATATGAACTTCTAAACTATTGTATGATAAACGCAGAGCAGTAAGCTGTAGTTGGTAAGTAACGAATCAGGCAAGTCTTGCAGTTCCTATTTGGTATGTGAACTTGATAATTAACTGTTTTAAATCTTTATTGCAAATAACATGATATGCTATATTTATGTTAAAAGCATGAAACGTTAAAGTCAACTTATGACTACGTGGATTGAGTAAAGCATGATGATTGAGTAAGGAACTCAATCTTTATACTTGTTATATGAACTGTAACATGTATGTTATGTAGTCCAATGTTTATGAGATATATGTTAAGCATGTTATTATGTGCTATGTGATGCATGAAAACTGTTAGATTTTGCTGGGCTGTCGAGCTCAACCTTGCAAATAATCATTTTTGCAGGTTAAGGATTGATGATGACACTATGTGCTACTTGAATAAAGTGGTTCAGAAATAATATACGAAGATGTATATTTTAGCTAAAGTTGCTATTTCCTTAAACCATGATTAAGACTCATGAGATATAGTAAATGTTTTATGATGTATAGTTTTACATTGAGTTGTAAAGCTAAAGTTAGAGTTATGTAATATGTAAAGGTTATCGGATTGAAATGTAAAATTCTATATGATAACAGTGATCAAGTGAATCATAAAATAAGATTGATTAAAAGACATGTAGTTGATAAAGTTTTGATTCAGGGAATTAAAGTAAGAAGACATAAACGTTTAAATTATTTCGTATTTTATAAAGTTTAACATTGAATATTGGTGTAAAATCAGAAGTTAGATGTATTGTTAATGACCGAAGTCGAGAATTAAATTATATGAATTTTGGGGTCGTTATAGTTGGTATCAAAGTTGTAGGTTATAAACCTTAGGTAAGAGTACCCTAGGCTATAACCTTAGAGAATAAAGGAGAAGATGATAAAGAAGTTAAGAATCAAACAGTTATATTTAAGTATGGTACAATTGTACTCTTTAGTAGTTGGTGTATGATATCTAGGCTAAACGATTCCTTCATAGAGCGGAGGTATATACGAACTAGCAACTCGGATCCTAGTTTGTTGGTTGTTTGTGGGAAACCACTCAGTGTACCATATTGAAACTATTAGAGACTCGATGTGTACCAAGTATATAAAATAGATACGTATGATGAAAATGTGGAACTTAAATGAAATGTTGAGAAATGTAAATGAAGTTAGAAATTCTTAAAAGAAGAATTGTTATATAAACAAGAGGATTCAAAGAAGAATCTTGAAGAGATATAAAGATAAGAAATGGGAGTTGCCTAACTCTAATAGCCAATATAACTAATAATGTCGTAAATGATGAAAAAGGAAAGAAAGAGGATCTTAAAACAAAACGATCACGAGTTAAGAAAAGAATTTTAAGGGAAATGATTATAGAATAAGATCATGACGTGATCTGTTTAAGTTATAAAAGAAAGATGGTCTGTAATGTTTGAATAATTATAGCTTGATGCTATGAAGATAATGTACTATGATATAGTACGAGGTAAACTCACGAGGAGTTATAGATGATGAGGTACGAAAAATTCGTATCGAGCAAAGAGCAAGTTATAAGTAAGATAGAGTTAGGTGAGATTTCAATTGAGGACTCATGTGATGGCTGAGTTGTACAAACTTTTATGGGTGAGGGTTTTGTACTTGTGCTTAGTTTATCACATTGATAATCATTGGAATGTTGGTGTCTCGCTATCAATGTATATGTGGCGAAAAGGTGATTCTTTTCTCATGTGTATATTTGATAGTAGAAACTATTAAGAGTAGTCAGATATTATTAGGATTAGGTGCGGTTCTTAAAACTAATGCATGTGGTAAGTTCGTGACTCATAATAATATTGTATGTTTTGAACCCCTCAGCAAATGGACGCATATAGTCTGACTAGGATAAGTTCTTAAACTCATATTATTGTGGCAGGTTCCTGAACTTCCAATGTGCAGTAAGTTTGATGAACTATTTTGGGTGGAAAACGGTTATAGTATAGAGAGCATTGAAGAAGTTGAAGATTGATAGAATGATTAAGTAACAAAGTAATGAAGTAAAGATTAAAGTTAATGGATACTTAGATATTCCAAATCTTCTAGCTTTGCTAGACTTTCGAAATTTATTGACTTCGTGCTAATGTTTGCACTTCTATTTTCTTGAAAAACATTAGATCAAATGATGAAACCATTGAGTTTTAAAAACAATACCGTTATTCGTATGTCTATGCTAATTGCTTTGGCTGGACAAAAATGCTTTGAAATATATCAATTTTTTTTTATATATCATCAATGCATCTTGGAACTCGGTACATAGATGATAAAAACGATGGAGTCATCAATGCAGTATTACGTGGTGTTGGATGCGATCTAAGGATCGTCAGCCCACTATGTTATGGTGTAGTATGATAAAATCACCAAATGACGAAATTCTCAAATGGACTGTAAATACAGTGCGGTATCATGACGTCATAAAAAGATTTTTGAGATTTCTTCAAGATTTGAGAATATATATATATATATATGTATATGTATATTTCGATTGATGTCCAAATTGTTGTAGAAGTCTATGCTATTTAATTCAGCTAGACGAATATTGAAAGATGTTCATGAAATTCAAGCGTTTCTTGAGAAGTTATGCCAAACCAAATTTTTTTTGTGCGGATTCAGATGTTAAAAAGCTGAGGTGAACAAACCTGTAAAAGGGGACATGTTATCGAAGACAATGGTTCCGAAAATAACGCATATAGTCGTTACGATGTTAAGATGTAATACGTTGTGCACGATGTAAGGGTACGATAGGCTAATCACCTAGAGTACTTGTAGAGAGTGTTTTTAGTCTGTGTGATTGCTAAACATTCTGTTAAAGATGGTTTACAGTGGTGATGCACTGTAAAACCTGGAGAAGATTTCAAGGTCTGTATAGTCTTATAACTATTAAAGGTTCAAGTTGAGATACTTAATAACATAGGGACGCAGTTCAAGGTCTTATGACCCCTCAGCATGATATGAAATCTTTTAAATTCCTGTTATTCATATCGCTTCCCAATTATTTTGCTATTGTGGAAGATTCTTGTTATTCTGAAAGGTGAAAGTGGAAAGGATGAGAAAATTAAGCAAAGCATAATAATTTCAAGAAAGAAATGAAATTCCAGAAAGAAGAGAAATGTGAAACTCTTAAAAGAGGATGAGGTGAGGAATATGATGATCTTAGAAAGATCCTTAGAGAAAGAATTGGTTGTAAAACCCAATGAATGAATAAAGTATTAACGTAAAATCTATTTTGATAAATTGAATGAATAAATATTAATAAATAAAATTTAGAGGACGAAATTCTTAGAAGAAAGGGTGAATGTAATATCCCGAGTGTTTATGATAATGATCCTTAGAAAAAGAAATGAATGGGTTAAAGAATATATAATATTTGATATATGAATGTGTTTAATTGAAGGTTATGTAATAAAATCTAAAAGTTGTTGAAGAAATGAATGCAGGTATATATATATATGAAAAAGAAATGAATGGGTTAAAGAATATATAATATTTGATATATGGTCGTGTTTAATTGAAGGTTATGTAATAAAACCTACAAGTTGTTGAGAAATGAATGAATATATATATATATATATATATATATATATATATATATATATATATATATAAATATATAAAACTCTTTGCTAAGTTATCGTGTTGAAGTTATTCAACGATAATTGTGAAAGAGTTTTTGTGAAAACCTTAGTTAGTAGTAGGTTTTGATTGATTAGAGGATGGAATCCTCATAAGGAGGGAAGGATGTGACAACCTAGAATTTTTATAAGTTATTAAAATAGGAATTTAATAATTAAAATTCTTATTATGAGATGTTTTGAGTTTGAGTATGTATATATCGTCTTTATATATATGTTGAAATATGTGATACGGTATGAAGAGAAATATATAATCATATATTGGGAAAGTGAGGTTTAATAGTTAAGTTAACTATTGAAGAAATTAAATGAATTTGGTAATTATTTTAAAAATTTATTGAATTAAATAAATATTTTAAATAATTTATTTATTGAGAAAAATAAATAATTTATGAAATTGTGGTATAATAATTTAGTTACGTGTGTATGATAATTAAATTAAAGCAAAGGTAAATTTTATTCTTTGAAGATTTAATTTAATGAATTAATTAAATTAAATGAATTGTTTAATATTAAAGGAAATAAATAAATTAAATAAAGTAATGTTTAAATCTAATTTATTAATTAAATTAGATATATGTACTTATTTATTAATTATAAGTATAATTACAATGAGATTATATTTATTATTAATTACTATAATTATATGTTATTTAAATTAACTAAAGGTGTGACACCTGAAACTATATAATATATTATTATTAAAATAATGTAGTTTGGGGGAGTTAGTGTGTGGCCAAACAAGGCCTTGTGGCCTTTGGTCTAATTTAACTGATGAAGGCATATTATTTTATAACTGAAGTACGTGGGTAGCTTCAGTTTATTTTTACGTGTTCTTTTCTTCCTAAGGCTATAGTCAGAGAGTTTGGAAGTGAGGAACATAGTGAAAACAGAGAGTTTGGAGAGAGAGCAAGAGAGGAATCACTGTGATTGAAGGGGAATTTCAAAACCTAATCATCATCTCTTCGCTAGCAAACAATCAAAGGAACAAGGTATAACCTACTCTAATGTTAACCCTTGTTTTTGAAATTTCTATTGATAATTGTGTTGAATTGATACATATATATGTATGAAGGGTTTATACTATGTTAATTATCACATTTGAGTGTTGTTTGTTGATAAAAATTCATGTAATTTGGTTTGTAGGAAGAAAAGTATATAATAGCGTTTTTACATGAAAATTGGCTTTAGAAAGTACAAAATTTCATGGTCAATACTTGTTATAATATGAGAATTTGTTATGGATTATGTTATTATTTGAAGAAACGAAAATAACGTAGTTTAAATCGTGTCAATTGGTTAAGAAACGAAGTCGTGGCGATCGAATTCGCTAAAAGTGTAAAAAATGAAGAAATTTGGAAAATTAAGGTTTTGATTCTTCAAATATGTGTATATGTAATGTTTATGTATTTGGAATGGTGTATAACATGTTTATTGATGTTATTAAATTAATTTAGATGTTAATTTTGATGAATTTCTGTAGGAATTGGGTTGGTTTTGGGAGTCAGGAATGAAGTAGAAGTAGCAGCTTTCGGTTTACATACGTAGTAAAGCAGTCTTGGCTTTAGCACTGTACTACACCCATTTAAATGGCGCAATTGCATAGATCAGTCTTTGTGTAATCAAGCACCAATGTAGCAATTGCTGCTGCGTTCTACGAGCCTAGGCAGAGAAGTTTGTCTATTTGAGGATTGTCAAGCAAGGGTCTAATCTAGTCTAGCATGCAAGATAATGATGTAGAGACATAAGTGAAGAACTTAACCACATGTTAAGTATCAATTAAAAGAAATAACTTGAAAGTATAAAATAAAAATTAAATAATGATAGGAAGGTTAAGTTAATTAATTTAACCAACCTAATATACATCTAAAAGGATGTAGATGCAAAATTGTAAGAACTTGAATGAAGTAATTTAAAAGCATGAGATGGAAGTTGATTTAATTAACTTTAATGAACATAATACATTAATATAATGTAATATCAAACTATGACTACTTAACCAAATGCTAATTGTCAACTAAAAGAGAATTATAAAGAAATACGAGACGAAGGTTAACTCAAATAATATTAACAACCATTATATATCTAAGGTGATATAAAGGCAAGGTTAAAGACTTAACTGAATGTCAAGTGTCAATTAAAGTGGAATGTAATGAGAAGGAAAACAAATTTTTAATGTAATTAAACTGATTGAACTTGATGATTAACTGTTTTAAATCTTTTTTGCAAATAACATGATGTGTTATATTTATGTTGAAAGCATGAAACGTTAAAGTCAACTTATGACTACGTGGATTGAGTAAAGCATGCTAATTGAGTAAGGAACTCAATCTTTATACTTGTTATATGAACTCTAACATGTATGTTATGTTAGTCCAATGTTTATGAGATATATGTTGAGCATGTTATTATATGCTACGTGATGCATGAAAACTGTTAGATTTTACTGGGCTGTTGAGCTCAACCTTGCAAATAACCATTTTTTCAGGTTAAGGATTGATGATGACACTATGTGCTATTTGAATGAAGTGGTTCAGAAATAATATACGAAGATGTATATTTTAGTTAAAGTTGCTATTTCCTTAAACCATGATTAAGACTCATGAGATGTAGTAAATGTTTTATGATATATAGTTTTATATTGAGTTGTAAAGCTAAAGTTAGAGTTATCTAATATGTAAAGGTTATCGGATTGAAATGTAAAATTCTATATGATAACAGTGATCAAGTGAATCATAAAATAAGATTAATTCAAAGACATGTAGTTGATAAAGGTTTTGATTCAGGGAATTAAAGTAAGAAGACATAAAAGTTTAAATTATTCCTCATTTTATAAAGTTTAACATCGAATAATAGTGTAAAATCAGAAGTTAGATGTATTGTTAATGACCGAAGTCGAGAATTAAATTGTATGAATTTTGGGGTCGTTACAGGCGCTGCGGCACCACTCTCTTCTTTATCTCTAACGCCGCTGCACGATTTGGTAGTACCCGGATCCCTGGTCTAGTTCTATAGTGCCACATTACAAGGCATGACTGGCGCAATGGCGCCAAGCCCTAACCCTAGAAAATTTCTCTAAGTGTTAAATAAATTTTGAGACGCTTACTTTCCGATCTCATAACTCCTTCGTTATAACTCGGAACGAGGTCATTCCAAAGCTATTCTCTTCCTTATCTTACGTACTTCAATACCCCTCAGATAGAATTTTGTTCTGAATCCATTAACGTGCCATTCGATTGGCTTGATGTTCGCCCTTCGTTCATGTTTATGTTTTTAACGTTCTTTGTTCGTTCGTTCATCCGTAATTCGCTTATCCGAACTCGGAACTCGTTCGTTCTTGAGTCCATGGCTCACGTTTTCTATGTTCTCTTACTTTCTTATGAAACCCTACTCATTCGGGTTCATTTACTAACTTTCTAATTCTCGTTCGTCTTTTACAAAATTTTTGCCATAACTTCGTTATAGCTAAGTTTTAATCCGCTCTTCATGAAAGTTTCAACCGTTCCTAACCAAGCAATAAGCAAATAACTTATATGCGATGGTTTTAAACTTGTCCATCAACAACAACTATCCTACGATGGTTTTAAATTTGTCTATCAACAACGTTCTTCGTGTTCTTCGTTCGTTCTTCATTTTAATCGATATTTTGGATTACGATTCCACTTTTTATTGGAATTTGATGTTATAGAACATCATTCCTTACTTATTTCACCTACTTATTCATATAATCCACTCGGACCGTTCTAATTTATTACGAATCTTATACTTCCTTAAGAAATTTATCAAATTACTTCAAACTCGTATTTTCTTCTTTTCTCAATTAAGTTATGTTTTAAACACATAGGACTTAAAGAGAAATTAAAGTCGACTAGGTTTTAGGTTACCGCTCTTCTTTATTTTTTTTTTCGCTAGACAAAGCCGGCGATTCACAAGCTTTTTTATTTCACGATCACCTTCGATCCGATCATTTATACTCATTCTCTTCCTTCTCCATCTTCTCCAAACTCTCGAGCTCTCCTTGTCTCGTTCTCTCTCTCTCTCTCTCTCATGTTATAGGATTTTTGAAATCTCATTTAAATGAAAGTTAGCTTCCTATTTATAGAAAATCCAATGCTAGGGCAAAATAGTCATTTCGCCCCATAAACCTCCTTACTATTCATTACTTAAGCACTAAGTTTACTTAGCCTCCACATTTACTTAGCCATTAAGTCTACTTAGCCTTTAAGTTTACTTAGCCTCTAAGTTTACTTAGCCCTTAAGCATAAGCATTTTACTTATCTATTAAGTTACTTAGTCATTACTTAACCTATCCTTTACTTAGCCATTAAGACTAATTGTACTCTACGCATCTCATTCTCGTATTCTCTTCGTATATAGTTCGTACGATATTCGTATTATACATCATAATAATCTTCGTACTATACTCGTATAATAACTAGTATTACACTCATATTTCTTACGCATAATAACCCTAATTATTATCCGAATTCATTAAATTCTCGGAACTCCCTTTCCTAACCTTTAAGTTTTAATTCCGCAGGCGAAAACTTCGTTTTTGCCATAACTGAAATATTATTGAAATTCTATCATTACGCGTTTCTCAGAAATTCAAACTCAATCTCCGAACAGAAATGTATAAATAGTGCCTATTTCGTCTTTTTCCCTATAAATATTTTTGTTCCCGAAAAAATTTTATTTTTTTCTTGAAAATTCTTACTCGTTCAATCTAGCTCGTAGACAAAATCCTCCCGACTTATAATCATCCTAGGTTCTAGAACGATTAATAAACACATATCACATAATATTATTAATAATAAAAATTCCTTTTATTAATAACTAATTTTTAAACTTACATTCTAGATAGCCCGAATTTTTGGGTCATCACACATTCCATATCATGGCATAAATCAAACAACAATCATCAACATTATAGAGTAAATAGAAACCGAAAGACTTGCCTTGATCGTTGTTTACCAATAACAGATTAACAGCTTACAACTATCTGCACTTCACGTGCCCTACACAATTATATAATCATGCACATCAACTATTAGCAATGCATAGTAGTTGTAATGTAAACTTTACTCTATATCTCATAACCCTTCCTACTATCAATACACAATGTTCAATTTGATTGTGTTAACTTTCTACTTATATCTCACTATATTTCTTCTTAGGTCACACTCGAAGTTCATTCAAGTGTTTAAGTCTTGCTAGGACTCCTTATTAATTTTATATTAACCACATTCCATATCTTATAATGTTCACTTTAATTGAATTAAAACACTTTTTAAGTTCATTAACACTTGTCACGGAGTTTCGACGTTCATTCGTCACACGCCCAATTTATCTCTCCGGTGCATGCTTAGTATGCTTATATAACTTATCTAATACATTATTTATTAATGTTATGCATCATTATATTTACTAATATTCATGTTTTATAACTTATAACAACATCTTTTATTGTCAGAAGTACTACACTTTCATACGTGTATGTCTGACGCCCTCCGATAGCCTCCTATTACACATAAGTCTTAAATATAACCATTTTGACCCCCCTCTAATGATGTCAAATTGAACAACACAAAGAACAAAAGTCGTATGCCTTTTCATCCTTGTTTTGGAGCATCTTGAATCGCTTCAATTAAAGTCTGTATGAAAACGTTATGGCCATTTTACCAAAACTAGTCAAAAATACATCTACATCTAGCACACTATAAGTGTGCCGCTACCATTTCCTTCATCATTCAAAGACGTCATTTATCTAGCACCGAATCATACTACGCTTTGTGTTTACAGGAAAGATCCGTCATTGGCTTTGCCTGCCATTACGATTTTCTCAATGTACATACTTCAAATCTTCATAAATTCTTCATTTTAAGTCAGAATTAGCTGGTTTTCGATTCGTTAAACTCTTAGCTACTCATCTACAGAATAATTGTAACACTTCAAAAACATTAACAATTCATTTTAAAGGTTCCAATTTAGTGTTCTTGCTATATTTTCATGTTTTAAACATCTTTAACGAATTCTTTCACTACGAATTCGTTTATCAACCAAATTGATTCATTTAACCTGCGTTCTTTTTGTTTTTAATATATTATGAATGTAATATCCTCGAATCCACGGCTTTGATACCAACTATAATAAGCCTTTCATACCTGATGAACACATGTAATATGCACAGAGTGCGAATCAATAATCCATAGACGTGATAATCAACAATGATTAACCACAAGCATATTTGAATAATCATAACTCAGGGTTGAGTTAGAGAGAACTTGCCTTTATCGCCGATTACTGTTACGCAGTCTTTATAGCTTTGTCTGAAGACCTAATATTGATAATACCGATCTCCACATTAGAATAATATCATTACAGTATAATACCGTTATATATAGTTATAAAATAACCTAAACACATTATCACTTAATCTTACCCGTCTATTAAACACATAAGACTTGGTGTCAAGTCAAACTATTTCAGTCTGAGTTGAATCCCGTACTAATATTCTGACCTCCCGATTGCCTAATCGGATAATAATCGAGCCTAATACCAAAGGACTTTGCCTAAACGGTTAACAATTATCTTTGATAATTTATTATTCAGTCAAAATATTTTTCAATAACTCATAAATTTTTTTACATAATTATTATCATTTATAATGATTTTTCAATCATTAATATCATATTTATATATTTTAATTACAACATAATTCCCTTATCATTAATATTTATTTAATATTAAATATTAATGAAATACATGTCATAATATTATAAAGTATTTATAATATCTCAAAGTATTTTAATACTTTATTATTGCCTTTAAATGATTTTAAAGTAATTAAAATCATTATTAAATAAACGCCATTAATATTAAAATATTAATGTATTTCATGACAAAAATATCAAAAGTTATATTTTATAAAATAAATATTTTTCAAACCTTTAAATCATTCTTATATGATTTTTAAAACATTAAAACTATTTTTCCATAATTTATTTAATATATTTATTAAATAAATCAATTATCATTAATATTAATTTATTAATGAAATTCATCACAAAATATTAAAAGTCATTAAAATAACTTCAAATATTTTCTTTCACTTTAATATAATTTCAAATGATTTTTCAAGTATTAAAATCATTTTAAGTAATTTATTTAAGATTATAATTAAATAAATTAAATATCATTAATACTCAAAAAATATTAATGAAATATAATCAAAATTATTAAAAGCCCATTTTTAGGCTTTAAAATAGTTTTTAGAAATTTATTATGAATTTTTCATAATTAAAAATCATTTTTCTCTAATTATTAAATAAAATAAATAATTTCATAAATAAAGTGTCACTAAAGGTGCCTATAGCGACAAAACTGTCGCTATAGGTGTTCTTGAACAAACCTAGAACCTTCATGTCAGTTACCCAGGTCATAGTTTGACCACATTTAATTTCATGTTCTTGTTGTTAGCTGGGCTTGCAAAGATGTTAATGTTGTAATACTGATGTAGTACTACAACCCCAAACAAATTTCTAGGCCAGATCATATCACAACAGAAAGATATGGCCCATCAAAGTGGCTGTCAGAGACTGTTCTTCAATCCTTGGTACCTAGAAATGAAGAACAGTTCATGGGTCTTACTTTGAGCCTTTGAATCTTTGAGTTCCAGGCTTAGTTTGTGTGATGTAATAGTTCAAACTTGTAGTATTGATGTCAGGGTACAACAACATAACACTTTTATAGCATTACAACATCACCAACTCAAAATCTGAGTCGATCAAAGTGCATGCCAAAAAATTACCTTTGAAGATTTCTGGGTTTTCCAGAATCTTCATCTAGCAGTTTGGTCAACCCTACTTTGACCATTATTATCCTTGATTCTATGTAAGATCTAACTTTTCTAAAGGCATGGATCGATAGTTCATATGTCAGTCTACACAACCATATCACTAACATGGCCCAACTATCAAACAACAACAAGATTCATTGTGACGCCCCCAAAATAGATATACATCACCCATTCTGAGTCGCCAAATACATGGTACAGAAACAACTACAACTTCATTATTACAATTGTCGTGCAAAATATGACAACACATTTATTGTGAGTTTAAATACAAATATTATCTTCTAGACAGTATTCAAACTCAAATAAGTCCTCATGACAATTATTGAACACTATTTTACAAAAATAGTGAGGACTGCTAAAAACAACTTTCTAGAACCATCACTCCATACCCCGGCTAGTTCTTGCTATATTCTCACCTTCTGAGAAGAAAAATGGAAAAAAAAGGAAAAATGTGAGCTCAACTAGCCCAGTAAAAAATATTATGACTAAGATAATGAACAACAAATTATTGTTAGACTTCAACAAATCAGATAAAATATAATGGACAACCAGTTTTAGATCAATATTCACAGTGGAAATAATAATAATTAGAAGATTTAAGTATAAAATGAAATCTACTATCATCTATCAATTTAAAAGTCCATCATTAATATTTTATCCCTGTAACATCAATCAATATACATCTTGAATAAAATATTCATCTTTACACTACGGGCCAAAAGATATTCATCTGTATCACCAGTTGGTCATGTTCATCTCAACACCTGTTCATCTTTGCACTACGGGCCAAAGATATTCATCAGGTAATCATTCATCTTTGCACTACATGCCAAAGATATACAGTTATATTATCATTTAGGACTGATGATGGTGAAAAATATTTTAAAGGAATGAATTCAGTGAGATAAAAGGACACGAATTAGGGATTCGTACGTTAGATAATCCAAGTTCAAAAACGCTCTATAATAAACCATAATGGAGTAAAATTCAAGAATGAAGATCAATACATGGATAAAATGAAAGATAGTAACCATAATAGACATCTTGGACAAAGAAGAGAAAATTTTATTTTTCTGTGAATAGTGCTGTATTCGTGAATAGTGCCGTATTCGTGAATAGTACCGTATACGTGAATAGTGTTGTATACGTGAATAGTAACCCCGACACAAAAAGGTAGAAATTGCACAATAAAATTCATATCAATATTTCGGCATAATGATATTGAAAGAAATAATATCATTTACGAAGAAAATAACATCAATTACCTCAAAAGAATAGTACTTCTGACTGAAATTTCGGATATAGTGCTGAAAGAATCTTGCACTGAATAGCAACTCTCAAAGTATCAAAAAACTTCACAAAAATACGCTCGATAATATAGAGAGAGAAAACTTATGTTTTTGTGTGATTTTCAATTCTAACCTAAGCACCTATTTATAGGAAAATGCCAGAATACCAAAGCAGACTAAATTAATAAAATAATATTTTTTTCTCTTCTACGCACACCCCTTTTGAATAAGCTGAGAATGCCTTCTTTGAAAAATTTTCAGCACATGTTTTCATAAAAAACAAAAGTGGGTCCTACCCATAATTTTTAAAAAAATATTTATTTTCGAAACTTCAATAATTCATAATAAATAGCCCTTTTATCAGAAAAAAAATTCAAATCTCATGTCTATTCCATAGGAAATTTAATTCTCTACAACTTTGTAGAAGAAAGTTTTTCCAAATTCCAATCAGAAAATGTCTGAAATTCAAATACGGATGATTTTTAATACCTTCATTTCGACAAAATATTGATAAAACTCCTCAATATTACTTCCTTCATTTATATCCGCATAAAAATAAATATTTCCTTATCATATAAATCAATAATTAATTATTCAAAAATAATATTACTGAATCACAATTATGATAATGACTGTGTCGCTCCTCCCGGAAAGAGGGGGCTTTCCGATAAGGATTTCTCCTTACTAGTGCGCAATTAGGTGACCAAACCCCTTTCCTAGACAGAACTTCCTTAGACATTGCCAATAGTGATATCTAATAACTTTATTCAAATAATATGAATTATTGATATGATAATAGAAAATACTGTGCAATGACAATTATTAAAACAAAAATAATATAAAATATCAATGTAGCAATTATTGAATCAATAAAATAAAATATTGAACAGTTAATACTATAACAATTATTTAGTAGTGCCTTCTTACGTAAGAATCAATAATTTAAAAAAATATTGTGAAATACCATGTACTACTGTGCAACCACGCGTATTACTGTATTTGAACCACTGGGTATTCCAACAGTGTTAATGGTAATAACTACGCCGTTATTTGCAAAAACTCAAACTTGTTGTTTTTTTCATCCGACCGTTTTTCGTTATGGGGCCCACAAATGGCTGCGCCATCGTACGAATATTCCCCGACAACAATGAATATTTTATAACCACTTGCTTATTTTGTAAAATTTGAACATTTCACCCATAACTAAAACATTATACCAAATTAACACCTTATTATTCAAAATAATAATTAGAGAAAATTCAATTTTATTTATAAAAAGTTGGGGTCTTACATTCAAGGCCTACAGAAACGTTGCCAGACTTCTGGAAAATTTTCGGGTTACCCATAAACAGTTTTCCATGGTCAGTCAACTAGGTTTGACCACTTATATCTAGAGATCTAGACATGGTATGGACTTGATTCCACTTTCAGTCTACTCTCCTCATGGCAAAGAACCAATCTATAACATCTAACACACATAACATAGAACACGAAGAGATCTATGGGTCCTGATATTTGGCTATCAGACAAAAATTTTAGGGTTCATGATCAGTTCTAAAAATCCTATTTTCTTACATCTAGATGTTATGGATCAATAATATAACAACCCAGATCACTCAATAACATCTTTTAACATAACTCTAACCAAAAAATAACAACAATAACACAAATCTTCAAGGATTTTGAAAATTTAGGCTTTATACCTCTTTAATGCTTTGATCTTGAATCTGATCTTTGTGATCTGTTCATGGCTTGCTAAGGATCATTCTGATGACTGATCCACTAATATTTTTGTGGGTCTAGAGAGAGAAGAGCTTGGTTGAGTGTTGGATAACAAATGACTTAAGTTTATGAACTTTCTATCTCCATAATCTACATATATCTTGATGCAATGTATTTGATCTAGCAAGTTGGCTGAGATTGTTGATATATTGAGTACATGGGAGATAAATAGTTGGTGAACTACCAATATTTTGGTAAGATTTGCACACTACCTAATTAAATAATACAAAAAGGGTATTTTAGACATTTTTCTCTCCATTTTAATGACATTCTAGTAATTTGATCCAACCCTTGGTTTTAACCCTTAGGGTTTAACCCTAAGGCTTTACAAATTTAAATTTCTAAGATTTTCTAATTAGGATTTTAAATAGAAAATTAAGCTTTCTAAATTATAATTTGGATTTCCTAATTATATTAAGATTTCATAATTACATTAAGACTTGCTAATTAGGATTAATGTTTCCTAATTAACATTAAAAAAATTAAATTAACAATTATGTTTTCCCTAATTGTACATTAGACTTTCTAATTTAGTAATTATGGCTTTCTTAACTAATTTGTTAGGTTTTCCATAATTATAATTATAACCATAAACACTTAAGCCTTTATAATTATCCTTTGAACTCCCAAATTAGGGTTTTAATATTTTGAATTAGGGTTTCGGTTTTCTAGAACTAAAATTAGGGTTTCCAGAACCAATATTAGGGTTTCTTATCAATCGTTAGGGTTTTCTAACTGAACGTCGATGTTCTTAATATAATAGTAGGGTTTGTCACTGATATTATTTATCTGATCAACCCTTAACCCCAAACTGTACACATATAAAATCATATTCACAGAACACATACAATTACCTATAAGTCTTCACCCAATTTTTTTTTTAAATCCACCAAAATCCTTTATAAAAACGTCAAATCCATACACTTATTTTCTGTCTAGGTCTATTATTTAACCTTTATTCAATCTTTTAAGATTTTATTAAATTGTCCAAATTTTTGGGTTGTCACATTCACCCATTTTTCTAAGAATTTCTTCCCCGAAATTCACCTTACACCTTTCATACTCATCAACACATGCTACCTAAAATATCACTCACAAGAGTTAAAATTTTCAAATCATGTTGAGGAGTCATAGAGACTACAAACTTTCATTTTCGAAAAGGTTATACATAAATTCATTTGTAAACCGTCATAACTTACGGACACAAAGGGTAATTAGCCCGGTATGCCCTGTACTGATCAAGTACTGCTGGTCGGAATAATTTTTTTTTGTTCCTTTTATCCGCTTTGGGCACACAAAAGTTTTCCCAAAATTTGGGATGCTTACCTCTGTCTTTATAGGATTCCTCACCAAAATAATTTGGTTCGGGAAAATTTTCAAAGAACGCTTAGAATTTTATAAATGTTGGTTTAGCCGAATCAAATAGCTTAGACTTATACCAATAATCAAATTCAATCAAAATATTAATGTGTAGCCAAACCCCGTTGGCAAATTTAAAAATTTGAAAATATTTTGAAAACGAAGTCATGATACCGTACTGTATTAACAACCCGTTTGAGGATACCTTCATTGAGTGACTTTGTCATAACACATCATAAAATAGTGGGACAACGATTTTTCAATCGAATTCAACACTAAGTATTTTTGTATTTACAACTCCATCATTTTTTATCATCTGTGTACCAGGTTACATGATACATTAATGATAAATAAAATACATTTTGATATTTCAAATCATTTTCGTCTAGCCGAAACAATTAGTATAACATATACTTTAAACCGTTCAAAAATCATTGCAAATTAGTTTTATCATCTCAACATGTACCGATGTGTTAGTGTCCCGAAGTCCACACATACACAAGGGTCACCAGGGTTTCAGGGTAAAAATTTATTTTAAAAAAGGCACATAGTGCGTATTTAGCTTGATGTCAAAAATTTCGAAATCTAGCATAGCTAGAAGATTTGGAATACCTATGCTCCCACTAATAATCCATTACTTAGTAATTCTATCTGTTCTTATTATCTTCAATACTCCCTTCACACATAACTATACCCAATTTGTCAAACTTACCACACATTATTGGTTCAGGAACTTTCCACAATCATATGAGTTTAAGAACTTATCCTAGTCAGACCATTGGCGTCCATTCGCTGAGGTGTTCAAAAACATACCATATAATTATGAGTTACGAACTTACCATAAGTATGAGTTTTAAGAACTCACACCTAATCTTATATTCTCTATATATACTCTACCTTTCTATTATACACATGAGAAAAGAATCACCTTCTCAACACATATATAGCAAATAGCGCGACACAGACATTTCAACGATTATCAATATCAGAGGCTAAATGGTCGTCAAACCAAACATAATCCCATGCCCATACAAAGAATTGGTCAACCCAGCCACTAATCAATATAGGAAGCTAAGCGGACAATTACTCGCCCATACAAAGAATTGGTCAACCTAACCACTCTATCACAATGAAGCTAAGCGGTTCTAAAACCAAGTACAAATTCCCTGCCTATACAAGGAATCATACAAACTCAGTTGTGACGCCCCCAAAATAGGTATACATCACCCATCTTGAGTCGCCAAATACATGGTACATAATTTAAATACAAACTTCTTTTATACAGTACGAAAAAACGTAGCTGAGAGTTTCAAAACGGATAATGTCTCGTAGAGAGTATCTAAACTCAAATAAAGTCCTCATTACAATTATTATCACACTATTTCACTGAATAGTGAGGACTACTAATGCAAACATCTGGACCGTCACTCCGTTCCCCGACTAGTCCCAGATACGTTCACATTTCTTGAAGAGAACAATGAAAGCAAAAGGGTGAGCTCAACTAGCCCAGTAATAAATATTATGACTAAGATAATGCATAATAAATTATCGTTAGCCTTATACAATGTTAAACTGATAAAATGTAATAAACATCAAGTTTAAATGCAGCGGAACAAGCAATCCATTAGAAGAGTCAAGTAGAGCATAATATCTACTATCTTCTATGATTTAAAAAGTTTATCATCAATTTTATCGCTGAGACTCAACTTAATAAATAAACCACATCATCGAATCATCCCTACACTACGGGCCAAGGATATTCATGTAATCATCAATGGTCATGATTATACCTAATAATCCCTAGTCATAATCATACCAACAACTGTCCATCAATGCACTACAGGCCAATGAGGATTTTTACCACATCATTTATAACATTACGGTCATGATTATACCGAATAATCCCTTGTCATAATCATACCAATCAATAGTACATCTATGCACGTAAGCTACAGATGACTTTTATCACAATATAGGCATGGGGATGATGACAATGATATAAGAATTCAATTAAAAGAAAGCAAAGGATAAATTTTTAAAGATCATAACTTAATTTATCCAGAATTCAATAATGTCCAAATTGTCAACATGATACTGTTTTGTGGAGTAAAATTCAAGAATAATATTGTATAAAAAATGATTTGGACAACAAAGAAATCAATTTTTGTCATGAATAATTCCCCGGGTGAATAGTACCCGAGTGAATAGTACTTCGAGAATAGTACTTTGTGAATAGTACTCGTGAATAGTACTTTGTGAATAGTACCCGTGAATAGTACTTTATGAATAGTACTCGTGAATAGTACTTTATGAATAGTACCCCGTGAATAGTACTTTATGAATAGTACCATAAAAATGAATACTACTCATGGACAGTACTCCGACATGAAAAGCTTAAAATTTAACAAGATGTATAGAAAATATCCTTGTGGAACGATACTAGATGAAGCGCAAATTTCAAGGATATTCTACTAATTTTACGGAGTATAGAAGCAATACTTTAACAAAATGAGGGTATAATCAGGAATACGAGACGAAATAATATTACTCACATACTACAGAGTATGAAAGAAAATATTATTCCTTATGAATACTGAAAAAAATAATATCACTTACCTTAGAAGAAGACTAGATACTGGAATAGTGAAGTAACAGACTTCTCTTCTACTTTCTCTCTAAAGCTTTTCTCTCTATAGCTTCTCTTTCTATAATTGCTCTTGTGAGTCTTAGTGAATTGGTGAGAATGAAAGAAGAATGAGCTTCTATTTATAGGAAAACATAGTTTAGATAATTTTATGTTTTGGGGCTCGAAATATTACAGTATAATACATTCATCTTTTCTTTCATTTTTAATTTAGTCCTGCAAGTATTATCAAACTTACACCACCTCCCCTAATAGTACATCATGTGAATAAATAGTACAATCAAGTGAATAAATAGTATAATCATGTGAAAAAATTAATTACATTATAGTACCTTCATCTATACCTCCATTTTTAATTTAGTCATGCAAGTATTATCAATCTTGTACCACCTCCACTAATAGTACTTGCATTTGAATCAATAGTACACACATGTGAACAAATAGTTATAAGCATGTGAATGACTAGCAATTAATTTCTCATTTATCCGATTAATTACCCGATTTGTCAATATAACCTCCAGACATCCATTATTATCGTAAAAGATGTCAATTTCCACTAACACTAATAATCCCAACGCAATGGAAATATCAATTTCATCTTTAATCAACACGAAATTATTCATCATTAATATTATAACTCACAATATTTAACAACCAAATCATTTCCAGGAAAGAGGGGGCTTTCCGATAAGGATTTCTCCCTATTGGCGTGCAATTAGGTGACCAAACCTCTCCTTGATAGAACTTTCTAGACATTGTCAATATTGTAAATAATAATATGAATAATTTTGTCGTCTCAATTATTAATTTAATAATATAAGATATTATGCAGATGATACTGTGATAATAATTGAATCAATAATATGAGAGATATTACGCAAAGAACTCATCGTAGTAATAATTGAGTATAAGCGGTGACTTCTCACGTAAGCATCAATAATCAATACCATGTACTACTATGCAACCACGCCAGACATCGCACTTTTACCAACGGGTAGTTCAACAGTTTAACGGTAAAATTATCGCCGTTATTTTTTAAAAGATAACTGTCGTTTTTAACTACGACATAATACTTAGTTATGGGGTCCACCAATGATTGTGTCGTCGCATTTAATTTTCCTGTTAAAATGAATATTCCCCGACCAATCGAATATTATATAACCACTTGCTTACTTTGCAAAAATTGTAAATAATACCCACAACTATAACATTATATCAATTCCACACCATAATATTCAAAAATATATTTCGAGAAAAATTAATCTTTATTCATAAAAGTTGGGGTCTTAAAACCTTCCCTTCTTATGAAATTTCGTCCTCGAAATTAGGGTGCGTACCTGGTATGTCGAAGAAGTGAGGATACCTTAACTTCATTTCAGATTCTAACTCTCAGGTCATTTCCTCAACATCGTGGTTTCTCCACAAAACTTCAACTTGATGTATAAGCTTGGAGCGTAGAATATGATCCTTCTTATCCAAGATTTTTACAGGTACCTCCTCATACATTAAATCTTCCGCTATCTCATCCGGTTCTAATTTAATAATGTGGTTCGGGTCTTTCACATATTTACGTAACATAGATATGTGAAAAATGTTATGAACACGAGACATACTTGGCGGTAAGGCGAGTCTATAGGCCACAGTTTTTACTCGATCATGGATTAAAAATGGGCCAATGAATCGAGGATTGAGCTTTCCTCTCTTTCCAAATCTCATAACTCCTTTCCATAGAGGAACACGTAACAACACATGATCTTTAATATTGAATTCCACGTCCTTTCGATGAAGATCAACATAACTCTTTTGTCGATCTTGTGAGGTTTTTATACGTTGTCAGATCGTTTGAATCTTTTCCGTAGTCATATGTACCAACTCCGGTCCCAACAACGTTGCTTCACCCACCTCATCCCAGCATACTGGAGAACGACACTTTATTCTATACAACGCCTCAAATGGAGCCATGCCAATACTTGCTTAATAACTGTTGCTGTTGGAAAAACTCCACCAATGGTAAGAACTTGTCCCAACTTCCTTTGAAGTCAAGGACATAGAGTCTTAATAAATCTTCAAGAGTTTGAATAGTCCTCTTTGATTTCCCGTCCATTTGAGGATGATATGCCGAACTAAATCGTAAATTCGTGCCAATAGCTTTTTGCAAACTAACCCAAAATTGTGAAGTGAATCTTGGGTCCCGATCAGAAACTATGGATACTGGAATACCATGCAATCTTACAATCTTGTTTATGTACATATGAGCAAGACGTTCAAGTGTATAAGTTTCTCGTATCGGTAAGAAATGAGAAGACTTGGTCAATCTATCAATAATGACCCAAATCGCATCTATGCCTTGAGAAACCTTGGGAAGACCAGTAAAAAAATCCATAGTAATGTGCTCCCACTTCCATTATGGAATTTCAAGTAGTTGCAATGGACCTTTTGGCACTTGATGCTCTGCCTTGACTCGTTGATAAGTTAGACACCTTGAGATAAATCCCGCTATCTCTCTCTTTATATTGCTCCACGAAAATGTATGTCGAACATCATGATACATTTTGGTACTCCCAGGATGGATTACAAACAGTGTGTTGTGCGCCTCCATCATGATTTTATACTTCAAGTTAAAGTTGTTAGGAACAAAAAGTCTTGAGTTGACTTGAAGTATTCCTTCTTCATCGATTCTTGCTTCTGGAATAACACCTTCTTGCACTTTCTTCCTCATACACATCAGCTCCAAGTCTGTATCTTGATCAACTTTAACTTTATCGATTAAGGTCGATTATAATTGTATATTTAACATCATCACGTGGGTCTCTAGAGTAAGTCATACGAAATGGGTCTTTGTAATAGCAACGTCACACTCGTAACTACATACAATTTTCTACTCAACGTATTAGCTACTACGTTCGCTCTTCTACAATGATATTGAATGGTATGGTCGTAATCTTCAACAACTCGAGTCAACGTCTTTGGTGCATGTTACGTTCATTTTGGGTGAAGAAATATTTGAGGGTTTTAGAAATGGGTTTTGTACTGGGGTCAAATTTAAACGTTGAGCGCAAGTAGGAGAAATAAAAGAATGGGTAGAACCGATATCGAATAAGGTATAAACTTCGCAAGAGTTTATAATTAACTTACCCATGATAACTTTGTTAGGGTTCCTCGACAAACTCTCTCACTTAAACTACCGGCTTTGACTTATCTGGGATATCCTTTCGTGTCACCATCCTAGCTGGACTTGACTTCACTATACAAAAAAATCGAGCTAGGTGACCTTCTCTTCCACAATTGTAACATGCTTTGGGTTGCTGGGTATAGTTTGGAAAGATGTGTCCCTCCTGTTCGCATTTGAAACTATGACACCCCCAAATCTGGTACTTCCATTTCCACAGGATTTGGTGTTCACTGTACAAACAACATCCATCTATCTACCCATAAATAAATGCAAACCATGCAATAGATAGAAATAATAATAAATCTCCCCTTATGGGGTTACGTCAACTACATAATAAATAAATCCCAGTTTACTCTAACCTTAAATCATCTGTGCGGAAACATAAACAAATAAATCTTAAGTAACATTAATTCTAATTATCATTACATAACCACATAAATAATCAATCTTCATTACTTGCTAAGCTTGCCCTTGCCTTTACTAGTGGAAGGTTCGTCTGCTCTTTCGTTCTTAACTGCAATGTCATTATTACGCAAGAGTGAGCACTATTGCCCACAAGTAAAATAATGAAATAACAATGTATAATAACATGCGAGTATCTCATCTACTTTCGGATTCTCTTTACGACTATCGACCGTGTACGCTAGATATCCTACACAGCCTTGCCTTAACAACCTCCTGGCCTACATCATCGTCAGATAACTCGCTTGTCTAGGCGACTTGCTACCATAAAACATAACCTTTGACAGAGTCATAAGGTTAATACGCTTCTTCTGGTAGTCAATTACCGCCCCATAATTGGATAACCAATCCATACCCAAAATAACGTCAAATTCCCCAAGTCAAATAGGGATAAGATCTACGTTCATGATATTACCCTTAATATCCACTCTACAGTTCTTATGCACATACTTAACATGGATAATTTCTCTATTCGCAATTTCTATGTTCATGGGGTATTCTAAGTCGTCTTTATGCAATTCTAAGTTCTTAGCAAAGTCATCGGATTTAAATGAACAAGTAGCACCCGAATCAAATAACACATAAGCATTAACTTTATTCATCAGAATGATACGACACGACACCACATCGGAGGCTGCGATGCGTCGCCATGACCATTGTCATATTAAATGTTATGGCAGTCGGTCGGTTAGTTGTGGTTGGTGCTGCGATAGTCAGAGTGCTTCCACCGGTATTTCCTCTATTTCCTCCTGAACTCGTTCCCCCAGATCCCTTCTTAGGATAATCCCTTGCAAGATGATCCTTTGAACCATAAGTGAATCAGGCACCCTTCTTTGGGTTTGGATAGTTTGGTGCTATGTGGCCTTCCTGACCACAATTGTAGCACAATCGCTTCCCTTTCATGCAAACTCTCAAATGATCTTTTTCGTAGCTTGAACACGCTTCGATCTTCTTCTTCTGCTCCTGATTGTACTTCGTTACTGCATCGCTTCCACCCTCAGCGAGTATGGCCTTCTCTAACACTCCAGAAAAAGTGTTCAATTAGAACATTGACACCTTGCTATACAACCAGGGCTTCAGTCCCTGTTCGAAATGTCTTGCCTTCCTCTCATAATCAGCTACTGATATATTCCCCTGTTTCAACTCTAGAAACTGAACCTCCATCTGATTTTGTGAACTAGTCGAAAAGTACATCTCGAAGAACATCTCTTTGAATCTCTCCCAGGTTATTACACCTTCACCTCCCCGTACTTTATTTGCCTGCCACCAGTAGCTAGCTTCGGACTTCAGCATGAACGTTGCATATGCGGTTTTCTAGTCTTCCCTTACTCTAGCAACATCAAACACCTTCTCCATCTCCATCACCCAGGTCTGAGCTTCGATTGGGTTTATGGAACCCTTAAACTCTGGCGGTCCCACCGCCTTGAAGTCCTTGAACGAGGTGTTTTGTGGAGCTTGTGGTTGATTATTAAGTGCTCCAACTAAAAGGTTCACCAATTGCTGAATGGGGTTAGCATTGGCGTCGTTGTTGTTATTGTTATTCGTTGACCCTTCCTGGGCTTGATGACGATTTTGTCTTCATCTAGGCGGAATATTTCTGTTAAGAATATACGCTTATTAGATCTTTATTCGATTTTTCAAACAATTAAGACTTAGCTAGAACATTTAATCATAATTCACTTAACACATCAATTTAAATAAACTTTGACATTTCATTCAATTCCAAAGTTTAACATCATAAGATAGGGTCACTGCTATTTACATCAACTATCCCGAGATAAAGAATCTACAGGATTTAAAACATCAAAATATTCCTTTGTTTATAAACACATCATAATTTACATCATTAACTACCAAATAGTTTTCACATAATTAAACTAATACTATCACTGTCTGTCAAGACGCTGAATAGCCTTGCTACGCTCCTCTTCCATGATGCGAGACATCATCCTACGATCCAGTATGTACGATGGAAGTCCTTCAAACTGGATGAGGTACCTTAAAACTCGATCCTGTCCATTGCATGATTAAGTGTGGAGTATGTCTCCCCAAGCTTCGCCTTCTTTTTTGCACGATCAGTCCCTTTCGCAAGATCGCATGATGGGACTCTCTTTTTGACCTTCCTCTACTATGATCAGCCATTCAGAGCTTTCCTTCAGTTCCTGCTTCAACTTTTCTATCTCTACGACCTTATCTTCGGTTTGACCCTTCTCGTGGACCAAATCCCATTCTACATTTCCTAGTCGTGAGTGAAGAGTCGAAATCTCCCTCTCCTTCTCCTCGAGAGTAATCAATGAATAATGTTCTCACGGTCGAGATCCTGGACATCATCTTGTAACTCTACGTTACGGTCGTATAACGCGTCGTACATCTCAGCATCAATGAAGTGTTGTGGAAACTCTTCTTCCTCCTCTTCCTCGTCAAATTCCTTCTCAGGATCCTCCTCAGGATCAGTCTCAGGTTCATGCTCTTGACCAACAATGGTGATCAATGGAGATGACTCCCTCTGTACCAACTATTCCCTAACGACAAGAATGTCTCTAGGTTCCTCCTCTACTCGAGGTTCCTCCTCCCCTGCTCGACTAGTCCCTCCAACGTCCGACATCCTGACAACAAAATTTTGAGTTTTAGTTACTAAGTCGTATTAGTGAGCACATAATTTAACACATAAGCACATAAAGTCTTTTATTATCTTCAATGAATCACAAAAATTCATTTCCTAGAACTCGATAAGAATTTTCCATCACTATGCTCTTTCTATAAGGCTACTACCTAAGGTTGTTTCCCCCACCTAAGGTTCATAACCTACAGCTTTTGATACCAACCTGTGACACCCCCAAATCCGGTACTTCCATTTCCACAGGATTTGGTGTTCACTGTACAAACATCATCAAACATCATCCATCTATCTACCCATAAATAAATGTAAACCATGCAATAGATAGAAATAATAATAAATCTCCCCTTATGGGGTTACATCAACTACATAATAAATAAATCCCAGGTTACTCTAACCTTAAATCATCTGTGCGGAAACATAAACAAATAAGTTTTAAGTAACATCAATTCTAATTATCATTACATAACCACATAAATAATCAATCTTCATTACTTGCTAAGCTTGCCCTTGCCTTTACTAGTGGAAGGTTCGTCTGCTCTTTCGTTCTTAACTGCAATGTTATTATTACACAAGAGTGAACACTATTGCCCATAAGTAAAATAATGAAATAACAATGTATAATAACATGCGAGTGAATCAAAGACTTCTGAAATAAAAGCTCAACTTTTGAATCAAGAATGAATAACAAGAATCAAAAGATTTCTGAGGGTCATAAGACCTTGAACTATGTCCTAGGTTATCAAGGGTTATACTTGAAACCTTTAACAGTCATAAGACTATGGACCTTTCTACTCGTACTTAGGGGGATCAGCCCTTAGTACCATATTGTGCACAATATCTTAACGCTAACGCATAAGTAAATCCCTTTGCAGGGTTGTTCATCTCAGTTTGACGTTCGAGTCCGCACCAAAGGAAGTTTGGTTTGGATAATTCAATAAGGATTCTGAAATTTATAACGTTCATCAACTATGGACTAGTCGAATCAATAAGGGTTCGATAGTCTAATAAGGTTCAACAATAATGATAATTAAATTGAATAATAATCTCAATAGGTATACAATAGGACAATTATTGTATAACAGAATCATGCTTTGAAAAGATAATCAATCTTTAATATAACAATTGAACTTGATTAATAATAATGAGAATAACTCAATAATGATAACAAGTAGGGTTAGGAAACTTGCCTCGTGCGTAGATTACACTTTAATAAAACTCGTTCTTTAATTTAAATCCTACATATCATTTACGTTCACAATACTAGTCAATTATAACGTACTAAACATCACAAGCTTATTTTTTGTCTAACTCAAATTCATGACTATACTTAGTCAGTTACTACACTTATTGTCAAAAATTAAGACTTCACGAACAATAAGTTAACTATGCATTCAATCATTCAATTCACACGTAATTGTGTTATGGACGTGTTAAGAATTTATTTTAACACCTCATTATATGTCTAACAAGTTTTTATATTCATTAGACTAAGTTATTATCACATTTCTATACTTGAATACTTAAAAAACATTTTCTAGACATTACGCTAAAGAAGTATTTGGCCACTTTTATCTTGAGTCTTGGCCTCATTGGCGCCATGGCAACGCATGACTTTGGTACTTAGCGTTGCGGTGGCGGTGGTGACTATGGTACTTCTTGCTACATGAAATGAACTAGGAGTTAGCCATGCATGACACTCTGAACTCTGAATTCGATTCATGAAGAACACGAAATTGACAAAATAAACACTACATAATCATTAATTCACCAAATTAAACATACCCAAATGTTAGAATACATATATAATCAATACCCAACATTTATAGAGTTATTTTAACCCATTAAAACACATAATCACAGAATTAAATTATGCACATTGTACTGTTCTTGATGTTTTTGAAGTGTTGAACATATATTCTTAAAATTCAACGCCACAAATTCGTTATAAAACCAAATCAAACCATTCAAATTTCGTTTTGTTCGTTTTATCATGCATAATCACGTACAAGTGTAAAATTTAGGGATAATATATGATAAACACATGAAATACCACGTATAAGGCCATATGGCCATATAACATACTCTGTAATCATATACTGTACAATTTCATGAAACTGATGATATGGAATCATGCAATATATATATATATATATATATATATATATATATATATATAAAACATGCTATATTACTCTAATTATTACATATATTCATATAATTGTTACCCTTTCCAACTACATAAACTTTACAGAAGACTTTAAGCCATATTTATGAAAACTTTAAAAGACGTAAAATAAGAATTTGGGTTGAAGAGAATTACCCAAGCGTATATGAACAAGGATGACAATTCTCTCTACTTCAAATACAGAGTCACAAACTTTCTCAAAAAATTCTCAAACTCTCTCCTCTTTTCCCTCTCTGTTTTATGCCAGACTTAGCCAAATAATAAAAAGGAAGGAAAAGAAAGACGTATAAAAAGAAATAAAATGACGCAATAGAGGTCAGTTATGTGACGAACGAGATTTTGTAAATTTATTTTAATATTTATTGAATTAAATATATATTTTTTGATGATTTAATTATTGGATTAAATAATTAATTGATCTGATTATGGTAGATTAATTTAATTATATGTGTTATATTATTAAATTAATGTAGAGAATTTTATTATCGAAGTATGTGATTACGTGAGCTTATTGTATTAAAAGAAATATTTAATAAGCCTATTGGTATTTTAATTAATTTAATTATTAATTAGAGAGTTAATAATTTGACATTATTAATTAATGAGAAACTTAAATATATGACTATGTGAATTTATGAGAAATTATCATATTTTATTTAAAGTAAATTTAAATAAAATATTGGATTTATTTTATAAGGAGTGTGACATTTTCAAACTATATTATAAAGGTTTTATTAAATTAAATGGATTTGAAACCTTTTCTTGCTAGCCAAACATGTCCTTATTGGAAGTTCGGAACAGTTACCCATGATTGGATAATTGACCACATCGCGTCAGTTCTTTATTTCAATTGACGTCTTCTTTTTCTTTCTTCATTATTTGCCTAAGCTTAGAGAATAATCAGAGAGTGTTTGTCAGAGATATTTATAATATTGAGAAGGAGATTAAGAGTGAGTGATTGAAGAAACATCTGAGTTTTCTAAATCTACGCTTTATACTCTACAGGTAATCTCCTCCTTCCCAAATTTACAAGTTACGTTATTTAAGTTTTGATAAAAATGGCTTTCATAGTTTTCTGTATAGTCTCTATGATGGGAAATTGTAAGGCTTATGTGCATATATAGGTTAAGATGCTATCAAATCATATTTTATTATATATATCATGTAAACCATGTCATCAGTTTCATGAAAATACGTAGTATATGATTTCTACAAAATTAAAGAGTATGGGTTTTGGCCTTACGGACTTATACGTGGTATTTCATGCATGGATCATATATTATCCCTAAATTTAACACAATTATTTTATTATGCATGTTGATACGAAGAGACCAAAGTTTAAATGAACGGATTCGGTGTTATAACGAATCCGTAGTGACAATTTTCGTGTTTTATTTTCAAAACCTCCAAGAATATCAAAGTCAGTGAAATTCGCATATTTTAATTCTATAATTATGTGTTTTAATGGATTAAAATCGTTCTATTATTGTTGGGTAATGATTATGTATAAATCGTATCATGTGGGTATGTTAATTTAGTGAAATTAATGATGATTTAGTGTCCTTTTCGCTGAACTCTGTGTTCTTCGCGAACTAGGTATCAAAGTCTGGAGTTTCGTGTGTGGCGCCAACTCCGGCGAAGTCCCGTCTCATAGCGTGCCAAGTCTCGAAGCTCGAGCGGCCATGCGGCCACGACGACACAGCAAAGATCAAGAGTCCAAATTAATACCGCCATCGCGGCAGTGTAATAAGACCAAGTGTAACAATGGCGCCGAAGTGCCACTCTCCAGAATGTTCATAAATGAATTTTTAAAATGTTTAAGTCTAACAATGTGTTAGTAAATTAATTTAGTGAATATGTAAACATGTTAGAAGTATAATGAGATGTTAAAATAGTTGTTTAACATGTAAATAACATAATTGCACGTGGATTGAATTATTGAATACATAATTAGCTTGATATTCATGAAGTACAAATTATGTGACAAAGTGGTAAGTTGACTAAGTATAGTCAATAATCAAAGTAAACAAAGAGAATGAGTTTATCATGATTAGTTAAGTTATAATTAACTGGTATTATGAATGTGAATGGTATGTAGGATTAAATTCAAAGAACGTGCTTAATTAAAGTGTAATCTACGCACGAGGCAAGTTTCCTAACCCTACTTGTCATTATTGTTCAAGTTTATTATTTACCTCGAGTAAACTATCATTACTATTATTCAAGTTCAAATGTTATATTAAAGATTGATTATCTTTTCAAAGCATGATTCAGTTATACAATAATTGTCCTATTGTATACTTCTTGAGATTATTATTCAAATTTAATATCATTATTGTTGAACATTATTAGACTAGTGAACTTTATTGATTCAACTAGTCCTTAGTTGATGAACGTTCTAAATTTTAGAACCCTTATTGAATTATCCAAACCAAACTTCCTTTGGTGCGGACTCGAATGTCAAACTGAGATGAACAACCCTGCAAAGGGATTTACTTATGCGTTAGCGTTAAGATATTGTGCACAGTATGGTACTAAGGGCTGATCCCCCTAAATGCAGTAGAAAGGTCCATAGTCTTACGATCGTTAAAGGTTTCAAGTATAACCCTTGATAACCTAGGACATAGTTCAAGGTCTTATGACCCTCAGAATTCTTTTGATTCTTGTTATTCATTCTTGATTCAAAAGTTGAGCTTTTATTCATATGTCTATGATTTACTCGCATGTTATTATACTATTATTTCATTATTATACTTGTGGGCAATAGTTTTCACTCCTGCTTAATAATAACATTGTAGTTATGAACGAAAGAACTGATGAACCTTCCACTAGTAAAGGCAAGGGCAAGGTTAACAAGTGATGAAGACTTGTTATTTCTATTAGATGATGTATTTATGCTTAAGACTTGAGTTAATGATGTTGTTTAAAACTTATTTGTTTATGATTCCGCACAGATGTTTAAGGTTAGTTTAACCTGGGATTGTATTATTAATTATTCGGATGTTGTAACCCTTAAGGGGATGATTTTTATTTTATCTATTCCATGGCTTGCATTTATTATGGGTAGATAGATAGATGATATTTGTACAGTGAACACCAAATCCCGTGGAATTGAAGTACTCGGATTTGGGGGTGTCACAAGTTACCCGATCATGGGTAACTGCTATCAACTCCCTATAGGGTCTTGTTTGGCTGTCAAGAATTGGTTTCAAAACCAATTAATTTAATAAAACTTTATCATATAGTTAAAATAATGTCACACTCCTTTATAAAATAAATCAATATCATATTTAATTTATTTTAAATAAAATATAATAATTTCTCATTAATTCACATAGTCACATAATTCAAATTCTCATTGATTAAAAATGTCAAATTATTAAATCTCTAATTAATAATTAAATTAATTGAAATAATATTAGACTTATTAAGTATTTCTTTTAATATACTAAGCTCACATAAATACATACATCGAATAATAAAATTTTCCACATCAATTTAATAATTACAACACATGTAATTAAATTAATCTACCACAATTTCATCAATTAATTATTTAATCTAATAATAAATTCATCGGAAAAATATTTATTCAGTCCAATAAATATAAAAATTAAATTACAAAATCTCGGTTGTCACAGAAATATACGACCGATGGTCGTTCTTCTTCCTTGGAAACGGGTGTCGCGGTCTTTCCATCATTAATAAACCTTCTCTTCTTGAAGTTGTTCTCACTTAGTTCACCTTTTCTATTATCCTGGTCATGATTACTTGGACACGGTCATATTATTCTGCTCCAGCTTGATGAACTCTACCTCCTTCATGTGAAAAATACTTTTGGGAAAAGTACTTGTCATTGAATAGTTCTTGGAACTTCTCCCAAGAAATTTTGAGTGCGGCAGGTTGAGTACGCTTTACCGATTCCCACCAGTAATCTGCCTCTCCTCACAACATGAAGGTGGCAAAGGGAACCTTTTGCTTCTTGGAGCATCCAAAGACATCAAATATCTTGGTGATCTGCTTTATCCATGTCTCTGCCTTAAGTGGTTTTGTCTCTCCAATAAACTCAGATGTTCCCAGTTCCTTGAACTATTTAGAGGTGACCGTCCGAGAGTTGCCAGTGTTTCCACCTGCATTTTGAATAGGAGCCGCTCTCGCCTGATGTTGCATGAATTGCATAAAGCCTCTGAACATCCCATCGTTCATCATTTGGTCAGTGTTGTTGTTTTCTTGAGGATTATTGCCATCCTGATGCACATTATCCTGGATATTGATTTGTGGTGACTCAACGGTCTCCTGTGCTCCATTTATATTCTCAATATTCTCGGATGTCATTTTCAAATACTGCCACAAAACAAGGGTTAATTGACATGTCACATATTATCCCTATACTCTGACCGACCAATTAAATACCAAATAAACTTAGGTAGGTCATACTAACGAAGTAATTCCCCGTCTCTCCTCTACTAGTTCTTGTCTCACATGTCAGCCAGGGATTATATCCCTAAGCTTTGATACCAACTGTGACGCCCCCAAAATAGGTATATATGGTACATAATTTAAATAAAAACTTCTTTTATACAATACGACAAAACATAGCTGAGAGTTTCAAAACGAATAATGTCTCGTAGAGAGTATCCAAACTCAAATAAAGTCCTCATTACAATTATTATCACACTATTTTCACTGAATAGTGAGGACTACTAATGCAAACATCTGGACCATCACTCTGTTCCCTGACTTGTCCCAACTACGTTCTCATTTCCTCAAGAGAACAATGAAAGCAAAAGGGTGAGTGCAACTAGCCCAGCAAGAAATATTATGACTAAGATAATGCAGAATAAATTATCGTTAGCCTTTAACAGTGTTAAACTGATAAAATATAATAAACATCAAGTTTAACTACAGCGGAACATGCAATCCATTAGAAGAGTCAAGTAGAGCATAATATCTATCTTCTATGATTTAAAAAGTTTATCATCAATTTTATCACTGAGACTCAACTTAATAAATAAACCACATCATCGAATCATCCCTGCACTACGGGCCAAGGATATTCATGTAATCATCAATGGTCGTGATTATACCGAATAATCCCTGGTCATAATCATACCAACAACTGTCCATCAATGCAGTACATGCCAATGAGGATCTTTACCACATCATTTGTAACATTACGGTCATGATTATACCGAATAATCCCTGGTCATAATCATGCCAATCAATAGTACATCTATGCATGTAAGCCACAGATGACTTTTATCACAATATAAGCATGAGGATGATGAGAATGATATAAGAATTCAATTAAAAGAAAGCAAAGGATAAATTTTTAAAGATAATAACTTAATTTATCCAGAATTCAATAATGTCCAAATTGTCAACATGATACTGCTTTGTGGAGTAAAATTCAAGAATAATATTGTATACAAAATGATTTGGACAGCAAAGAAATCAATTTTTGTCATGAATAATTCCCCGGGTGAATAGTACCCGAGTGAATAGTACCTCGTGAATAGTACTTCGAGAATAGTACTTTGTGAATAGTACTCATAAATAGTACTTTGTGAATAGTACCTGTGAATAGTACTTGTAAATAGTACTTTATGAATAATATCCCGTGAATAGTACTTTATGAATAGTACCATAAAAATGAATACTTCTCATGGACAGTACTCCGGCATGAAAAGCTTAAAATTTAACAAGAATGTGCAGAAAATATCCTTGTGAAACGATACTAGATGAAGCGCAAATTTTAAGGATATTCTACTAATTTCAAGTAGTATAGAAGCAATACTTTAACAAAATGAGGGTATAATCAGGAATTCGAGATGAAATAATATTACTCACATACTACAGAGTATGGAAGAAAATATTATTCCTTATGAATACTGAAAAAAATAATATCACTTACCTCAGAACAAGACTGGATACTGGAATAGTGAGGTAACAGACTTCTCTTCTACTTTCTCTCTAAAGCTTCTCTCTCTATAGCTTCTATTTCTATAATTGCTCTTATGAGTCTTAATGAATTGGTGAGAATGAAAGAAGAATGAGCTTCTATTTATAGAAAAACATAGTTTCAATAATTTCACGTTTTGGGGCTCGAAATATTATAGTATAATACCTTCATCTTTTCTTTCATTTTTAATTTAGTCCTGCAAGTATTATCAAACTTGCACCACCTCCCCTAATAGTACATCATGTGAATAAATAGTACAATCATGTGAATAAATAGTATAATCATGTGAAAAAATTAATTATAGTATAGTACATTCATCTATACCTCCATTTTTAATTTAGTAATGCAAGTATTATAAATCTTGCACCACCTCCCCTAATAGTACTTGCATTTGAATCAATAATACACACATGTGAACAAATAGTTATAAGCATGTGAATGACTAGCAATTAATTTCTCATTTATCCGATTAATTACCCGATTTGTCAATATAACCTCCAGACATCCATTATTATCGAAATAGATGTCAATTTCCACTAACATTAATAATCCCAACATAATGGAAATATCAATTTCATCTTTAATTAACACGAACTTATTCACCATTAATATTATAACTCACAATATTTAATAACCAGATCATTCCCAAGAAAGAGGGTGCTTTCCGATAAGGATTTCTCCTTATTGGCACGCAATTAGGTAACCAAACCTCTCCTTGACAGAACTTTCTAGACATTGTCAATATTGCAAATAAAAATATGAATAACTTTGTTATCTCAATTATTGATTTAATAATATAAGATATTATATAGATGATACTGTGATAATAATTGAATCAATAATATGAGAGATATTATGCAGCAACTACTGTAGCAATAATTGAGTATAACTGAGTGACTTCTCACGTAAGCATCAATAATCAATACCATGTACTACTATGCAACCACGCGTATTACTGTACTTTTACCACCGGGTAGTTTAACAGTTTAACGGTAAAATTTTCGCCGTTATTTTTTTAAAAAGATAACTCTGTCGTTTTCTAACTACGACAATACTTCCGTTATGGGGTCCACCAATGATTGTACCGTCATACAAATATTCCCTATTAAAACGAATATTCCCCGACCAATTGAATATTATATAACCACTTGCTTACTTTGCAAAATTTGTAAATAATACCCACAACAATAACATTATATCAATTCCACACCATAATATTCAAAAATATATTTCGAGAAAAATTAATCTTTATTCATAAAAGTTGGGGTCTTGCATCAGCTGCTGACATGAGTCCTCAATTGAAATCCCGCTTAATCATAGCCCGATACTTACTTCATATGAATTTTGTTCTATCCTTATTGCATTATCCTAACTCTTTTTCTGAGTTGACCCATTATCAATTCATTGCACAACTGACACACAACAAATTTACTGTAAACTTTTCAATCATTTGATTGATCCTTCTCCCTGCTATGTCCTTATTAGACCACGAGGTGATCTCATTGTATATATTACGATTTCTTTCTGTATTAAGATCGTTTTGTTTTACGATCTCCTATCCCTGTACTTTTAGTTTTTCAGACTCTATCTATTCATCCCTACTGTTCATCTTTATTATCAGAGTTAGGTAACTCCGTATCTTTTATAACTCGCCGAGATTCGTCTTTAAATATTACTGACTAACTAACTCTATTTGAGTTAGTCCTAATCCATATCCCACTGTGGTTATTAGCCTAAGGTAACCCTACCTAAGGTTTTGATAACCTACAGCTCTTGTAACGATCGAGATATTTGTAATTTAATTTAAATATTTATTGAATTAAATAAATATTTTTAATAATTTATTTATTGAGGTAAATAAATATTTGATGAATTGTGAGGTAATAATTTAGTTGAGTATGTATGCTAACTAAATTAATGAATGGTAATTTTATTATTTGAGGATTTAATTTAATGAAAATAATTAAATTAAATGAATTGTTTAATATTTAGGAAAATAAGTAATTAAATAAAGTTATGTTAAGTCTAATTTATTAATTAAATTAGATATATAATTATTTATTAATCATAAATATAATTATAATAGAAATTATTATAATTACTATTATAAGTTATTTAAATTAACTAAACTAAAGTTATTTAAATTAACTAAAGTGTGACAAGTGAAAACTATATAATACAAGAATATTAAAATAAATGGGAATGTGGGAATTGGTGTGTTGCCAAACAAGGACTTGTGGCCTTTGGTTTATTTAACTGACGCCTTTTATTTTTTAACTGATAAGTACGTGGGAGGTATGACCCTATCAGTTATATTATGCGTCTTATTTTTCCTAGTGTCTAACTAAGAAGAATAGAGATGTAGAGAGAAAGAATATAGAGAATTGAGAGTTAGAGATGGAGTAGGATTGAGAAGGAATTGCTAGAACCTTGTTAACATCAAAGGGTTAAGGTATAATCTACCCCTAATTATAATATTTAGTTTTTGTAATTTTTATTCTCTAGAAATTGGGTTTTGTTGAATTGTTTTAGAAGATGTTGTTTATATGTATGTATTCTCTTGTTAAATCTGTTAGTTATACTCTATAATTCTATGATTGGTGTTCAAATACATGAAATTTAGGTTTGTATGGAGAAAAGTAAATAACAGTGTATGTTTATGAAAAATGGCTTTAAAAATTACAAAATTTCATGTTTAATATGTATGATAATATGAAAATTTATGTTAGATTATGTTAGTATGTTAAGAAACGAAAGCGGCGTAGTTTGAATCATGTCAATTGGTTAAGAAATGAAGTCGTGGCAATCGAATTCACTAAAAGTGTAAAATTAAAGAAATTTGGAAAATTGTGGTTTTGATTCTTCAAATTCATGTATATGTGATGTTTATGTAGTTAGAATGGTGTATATCATGCTTAACTATGTTATTATAGAGATTTAGATGTTTAGGTTTGTGAATTTATGTAGAATTGGGATTTTGGCCTAGAGCAGAGTCTGATTTCGAGTTTCTGCAAACCTATTTCTGGTGCCGAGCGCGGGCGCGCTAGATTTAAAGGGAGACATGGCACGGCCGCGCCAGTAGCTAGTCAAACCTAGTAATGAGCTGTTAACATCATAGGTTGGAAATTGTTAACTTAACATATTTTAACGATTTGTAAAGGACCTAAAACATGTTACAAGACGTAGTAATGTATTGTAATCACAACGCCAAAACTATAGATTATGAATTGGTAAGTTGTGAAAATTCGTAATGTGATGTCATTTGAATTGGAATTGTTTTGCAATCACCATGTCGTATACTATGATATAATTGAGAATTAAGTTTCATGTTACGTGAATGGGTAGGATAATCAACTCCTAAGTTAAGGATTATAGACTTGATTAAAATGAAAACTAAACTAATGAAATGGATGTTAATGTAACTAATTGCTGTTGCGATTTCAATGATATATGTAGGGTAATTGGCGAATATTATTACTTGTGTAGCTTACATGCAAGACAAGTTTCTTATCCTAAACTTTTATTGTGCAAGTTTCCTAACTTCATTCTCTTTATAAGAATGCAAGCTTTTTATTCCTAAATTATCATTGTACAAGATTCTAAATTCTATGTTAAAGTTGAGCAAAAAACTAATCTATCTTGTGTATGATTGTACAACCTCTTGTAACCTAATTCGTTACATCGAGCAAGTTTCACTTTCCTTAATATTATTCGAAGCATATATTGTTCTAATACATCGATTCAAATGAGATTGTTCTAACTCTTTTGAATATAACACTTTGCATGTATATCATGGTTATTCAATTATACATTGTTGTTATTCGGTATTTGACTTTGATAACCTTGTTCAATTCTATATTGTTATATTAAACATTCAAGTAGTAAGAAAACTCTTATTGATTGAACTAGTCTATTATGAATAGTGTTCTAAAATTCTAGAACCACTGATAAGTTAGTTCCGAAATAAACTTTCTTTAGTGCGGAAATTCTAAATTCAAACTGAGACGAACAACCCTAACATAGGAGATTTTGTACTTGTAACGTTTAGATGTTTGTGAACAATATATGGTACAAAGGGCTGATCCCCCTAAGTATGTTAAGAAGGGTCTGTATAGTCTAAATGACTATTAAGGTTGGGGTAGTAATACCTAATCACTAGGGACATTGTTCATGATCTTAAGACCCTCAGATATTAAATTCAAACTTGTTTTCTATTTTGATTCATAAAACAAGTTCATTATTGTTCAGCATTCGTTGTTCATTCTCATGTTGTTATCATTACTGCTCTTTATATCAGTGAGCAATTGTTTGCTCACTCTTGCAATTAAGACTGCAACTAAAGTTGAAAGAGTCGATGAGCCATCCACTACCAAATGAAAGGGAAAGATGTTCAAGTGTTGAAGAATTATTAGAATTTATTTAAATGCATTATGTTATAAGACTTGTTTTCTTTTACTATGTATTTCACAAACTTATGTAATAATTTAAGGTTAGATTACCTGGGATTGTTTTTAAGATGATGTAACCCGTTAATGGGAAAGATTATTGTTTAAATTAATTGATGTTTTTATCCTTTATTATGGGTAGTTAGATGTAATTATTTTGATAGTGAGAACCAAATTATGTGGGAATGAAGTACCCAGATTTGGGGGTGTCACAGGTTGGTATCAAAGCCTCAGGTTATGAACCTTAGGTGGGGGAAACCTTAGGAAGTAACTTTTAAGGAGTCAGAAAACATAGTGGTGTCTAACTCTTATCGGGTTTTAAGGAATGGATTAAGGTGTACATTGAAGCTAAACAATAAAAGACACTATATGCTATGTATTAATAACTTATGTGCTCGCGAGTATCAAAAATGTTAAGTAAAACTTAAAATATTTTGTTGACAAGATGTCTAATGAAGGAGGATCCAATCCAGCTAGAGAGGTGATACCTCAGATACCTAGAGATGACGAACCTAGGATATTCACGTAGTGCGGGAACAGTTGATCCAGAAGGATGAGCTTGTGACCGATCTCGAGGAGGATAGTTCTGAGGAGATAGGGGAGGATGATGAGGAAGAGGATCCTGTGGAGTTTCCACCAAACTCCATATCAGCTTAGATGTGTGACGCTTTGTATGATCGGAACATTGAATTATAGGACAAGGTTGAGGAGCTGAAGGAGTTGGTTGAGATGCATTATGCTACGATGGAACAGAAGGATACGGAGATTCAAGAACTCGAGTTACCACTTGGAAATACGGAGTGGGACTTGGTGCATACAAAAGGTCATCATGAGGATCTTTTGGCAGTGAACGAGAAGATGAAGACTAACATGGAGAAATTAAAAGATGACTTCAAAGAGGAATCAATGAAGCGTGCAAGATCAGAGGATGCTTGGATGAAGGCGACTCATCGTGCAGACCGTGCTGAGGCTAAAGTCCAAGTGAAGAAGGCCAAAATGAACGAAATGGATCATGCCTTTAATTCTGCAATTGATAGGGCCCAGGATTGAGTCTTTTATTACCCACCTCAATTTGAAGACTCGCCGTGGTTTGTGATGGATCGTAGGACGACGTATCATATTATGGAGGAAGAGCGCAGAGAAGCCTCTCGACGTTTTAATATGCATAGATAGAAAGAATAAGAGTGATAATAATATGTGGTTATGTGACGCCCCCAAATCCGGGTATATTCAAACCCGACAGATGGTGCTCCACGATACTACAATCCATACAATCATTCCATTGAGATGAAAACAAAATGAGTGTAATTACTATCTTTGTATTACATTTGTAATAAATCCTTTCCCAGGTTCATAACCGAATACATTCGTTGTTCTTCATAAGTATATTACATACAAATACACTAATCTATTATAGGATGATTAATTGTCCATCTTAGCCTTGCCTTTATATCTCTTAGAATTCTCAGTTCATTCGGCTTTAGCTACAAACATATGGTTCAAGCAAGAATGAGCATAACTAGCTCAGCAAGTCTTAACAAAGAATCATATGAATATCACATTAACAATTACATGCTTTATTTCCATATCTGAACAATTATCTACGAAGCATTATAAACATTTGACTAGTACTTCTCATGTCATAACAACAATTCCAAAGTATATATAATAGCTTAGGAATGATGAACCGGTCAATAGACCATGAACATACTCTTTTCGTTTTCATACTTGAAAAGGACATCCGTCACTAATGCCATCCATCCGTCTTTACTTACAAGCACTTCTAGGTGATCAGCCTATTGTACTCTATGTTGATCAACACTCTTACGTTAAACGTATTTACGTTCAACATTTGGCAACCTCGCGTTCCCATCGAATAATCGATGAAAAATACTTTTGTTTGTACATAGACAAACTTACCTTTACATCCTTACCAAATACTTGGCATAGGGTAGCGTTAACAGTTTTATATCGAAAGACTTGTAAACAAATCAATCAACTCTTCAATATTAGTCTAGCCGAGTTAAAACAAGCATCGACTCTTTCTTTAAAATCATTCATGCATTGTATAACATGCATCACAGAGAACTTGACTAACACAAAGGTTAGACAAGCATTAAGAAAGACTTGCCTTCAAGCGTCTTCGAATAAAGAATTCAACAATTCTCAGTCTTTGCAGGATCTACATGATATATTCACATAGCACACTGTAATTACTTATCAAACAAGCTAACTTTGTTGTCTATAACCAACTTCTTTCTCTTCTATATCTTATTTGAATTAACTTCATTATTAAAGTCGATTTGACTTTCTTTACTTCATCACGGTTCATTAACGTTTTTACGTTACTAACCGACATTCAATCAATATTGGTTAAGTATCAACGTTGAACGTCATTTACAGTTTACTTATTACGTTCTTGCGTTCTTGCGTTCTTCGTTTAATTTCTATTTAAAACTTCCTAAATCTTCTTACATTATAACCTTATAAGTGATTTAAGTTCAGTCTTATTATGTACTTTAAGTACCTTCAATGTCTTACCTTTAGTCTACATTCAAATGGAACAAAACTTAACTAGGTCAACGTTTTTCATCACGCATGATGTACGACATCCTTTGTATTCTAGTGGTATTTGTACATGGCTTGAAAGTTAAGTCAAGTTACTCTAGAAGTCCAGCGATGCGGCATGCGAAGACTTTATATATTGGTTTTGGTAATCAATACGCCGAAGTCATACACTAGTTGGCCAAAACAGTCCACTTTTCTAACGAAACTCCCGGCTTCCTAATTTGTTCATTTCACATCCGAATTGAACCATTCGAAAGCCTACAACTCACAAATTACATCCTTTACGTGTTGATATAAGAATTTCACATTTTTGAATCCGTTAACTCAGAATTCACCTTAGAGTTCATTTTTAAGCGTTCGTTTAACATTTTCGACCGTTCAATACTCGTTTTCTTTGTTATAAGTCGAAATGCGATGATTCTTTCGCCAACGACTCTTAATTACCTTATGTCACGTGTTGACATTGGAAACCAACGTTTTCAAGCCACATGACAACTTTTGACCATTAATCCGGGCTTTTTACGTTTTCGATGTTTAACGTCTATTTTCATAAAATTCACCATAACTTCGTTACTCATGTTCTATAAGCCAAATCAAATCAAAAACTCCATTGATTCATCATAGTCAACCTAACCAAACAATAGGCACATTCCTTAGCTATAAAGGTTTTCAAAACGTTCATTCTTAACTAAGTTAACGTTCAAGACTTTCTATGGTTTTAACTCACGTAAACACTTACGATTTCTATTTGGTCATGACCTATCAATGATTTAGTCATTAATAGGAATCCTTATATCTCCTAAATAAACATGCTCCACCAATCTACGATTCTTCTACGAGAAAGAAATCAAAAAAGATGAAGATTGCAGTTTATGAGAATTTACCTTTGAAGAAATTAACGTTCTTGATAAATGTCTATTGGTTTGCTTAAAAGTAGATTGATTAAGCATTTCTAGCTTTTCTCTCTCTCAATATAGGTTGAACAAGATTTTTAAAACAACAAAAGCTCAACCTTAACTTTGTATTTATAGAAAATCAAATGAGGGGAAAAATGGTCCATATGGCACCTCCTTTATCAACTTTGTCACCAAGTAATGTACTTGGTGAACAAGTTGTCTACCTTGCTTGGCCACTAAGTGGTCGGCCCACTCCCTTGTGGATCATTCCATGGGTTTCCCCATGGGTTTTACCCAACCCATGACCCACCGGTTTGACCCGCGGTTTACTTTTTGATTGGGCTTGACATAACTTAGTGTTAGGCCTTAACTTGGGCTTGCTTATATAATTCGTTGGGCTTGCTATTGGTTTAAGTCCAATTGAGTTATACCTAAATTCTTTACTCAAACTCCATTAATAATTCTCATATTCTACGCGTATAACTCCCGTATTCTCTTCGTTTAATACTCATACAATAATCGTATTATACGTCGTACTATTCCTCATACCTTACTTGTATGCATGCTAATATAATACTCGTATTTCATACGTATAATATCCGAAACGACTATACGTATTTCATTTCCCTTTTGGAAACCTCTTTCACAAACCCTTAGGTTTTACATCCGCAAGCGAAAACTTCGTTTGCCATAACGAAATTATTATTGGATATTCCATACTATCTTCGTATTCTATCATTACGCGTTTCTCAAAATTTCAAACCCTAGCTCTGAACGAAATTGGATGAATAGTGTTTTTACGCAAACATTCTCGGAAAACCTTCGTTTTCGTCTTGATAATTCACAACCATTAATACTAGCACAAAGCCAGAATACTAACTACATCCGTATATTCTAGGTCATAGAATGACCTTCGAAAATCTTACTCACATAATAAATCAATTAAATTTATTTAATTCACATAATCAAATAAAAATTTAATTTATTCAAAATTTGAAATTCTCGGGCATTACATTCTTCCCTCCTTATAAGGATTCTGTCCCCAGAATCTCCCTATTCTTACATAAACAATTGAGGAAAATTTTCCTTCATTTTACTTTTGAGCTCCCACGTTACTTCTTCAGCATCGTGTTTACTCCAAATTACTTTTACCGAAGGTATTACTTTATTTCTCAAGACTTGTTCCTTCTTATCAATAATTTGAATTGAAAGTTCTTCATACGTTATGTCTTTTTGTACTTGAATAGACTTATATTCTATTGCGTGCTTGCAGTCCGATTTATAAGGACGCTACACAGACACGTGAAACACGTTGTGTATTCTTTCCATTTCTGGAGGTAAGGCTACTTCAAAAGCTACACCTCTCCTACCCTTTTTAAAATCTCAAAAGGTCCTATAAACCTTGGACTTAACTTCCCTTTTTTCCCAAAATATATCTTCCATTTCCACGACGATACTTTTAGAAAGACATATGAACATACTTCAAACTCCCTCTTCCCTCGATAAGAATCTGCATACTTTCGTTGTCTATTTTGAGCCGCTACTAATCGAGCTCTTATCAACTTCACCATGTCTGCCATTTGTTGTACCATCTCAGGTCCCAACATTCGACATTCACCTACTTCATCCCAACAAAGTGGTGTTCTACACTTCCTTCCATACAACGCTTCGTAAGGTGGCATGCCTATACTAGCGTGAAAACTATTGTTGTAAACGAATTCTAGCAAAGGTAGATGTTCATCCCAACTCCCCTTGAAATCCATAATGCAAGATTTAGTTAACCGATCCACTATTACCCAAATAGCGTCGTATCCCTTTCTCGTTGTTGGAAGTCCCACCACAAAGTCCATGGTGATATTTTCCCATTTCCACTCTGGAATCTCCGGTTGGGGTGTGATCAATCCACTCGGTCTTTGGTGTTCAAATTTTAACTTTCTCGACAAGTTAAGCACTTACTAACGATTCTCGCGATCTCTCTTCATGTTCGGCCACCAAAAGTTCTCGATAGAAGGTCTTGATACATCTTAGTACTGCCAAGATGTATCGAGTACCTCAAACTATGAGCCTCACACATAGTCTCTTCTTTCAACTCGGAATTATTTGGAACCCAAATTCTTTCTTCAAAACGAAGTAAACCTTCTTTATCAAGGTTATACTTAGTCTTCACGTCATCCTTCATTATCTTCCTCACACATTCATATTCTTCAGTACTTATCTGTACTTCCTTAACCCGTTCCACTATCGTTGGTCGAGTCTCTATTGAGAATAACATCTCCCCCATTTCGCTTGGTAACCTAACTTCGAATTCCATCTTTTCCATCTCTGTTATTAACTCATTCTGAGTCATTAATATTAATAGCTTTTCTCTACCCTTCAGACTTAACGCGTCAGCTACTATATTCATTTTCCCCGGATGATATAAGATATCACAATCATAATCTTTTATCAACTATAACCACCTTCTCTGCCTCATATTCAACTACTTCTGCATGAAGATATATTTCAGACTTTTGTGGTCCGTGTATATCTCACACTTCTCCCCGTATAAATAATGTCTCCATATTTTTAAAGTAAACACTACAGCTGCCAATTCTAGGTCATGAGTAGGATAGACCTTCTCATAATCCTTTAACTGACGTGATGCATACGCAATGACCTTTCCATGCTGCATAAGCACGCAACCTAGTCCTCTATGCGAAGCATCGCTATAAACTATAAAATTCCCCGTATCATCTGGTAAAGATAATACAGGTGCCTCACTCAACCTCCGTTTTAGTTCTTGAAAACTATGCTCACACTTTTCTGTCCATACATACTTCACCGACTTCCTTGTCAGATTCGTCAACTGAGTAGCTAATTTAGAATAGTTCAAAATGAACCTTCTATAGTATCCCGTTAACCCTAGAAAACTCCTAACCTCGGTTGGCATTTTTGGTTGCTCCCACTCAGTTACTACTTCCACCTTCGCTGGATCTACGGATATGCTATCTTTGTCTATAACAAGTCCTAGAAACTGCACTCGTTCGAGCCAAAATTCACACTTAGTGAATTTCGTATACAACTTCTCCCTCCGTAGTGTTTCCAACACTATTCTTAAATGTTTAGCATGATCTTCTGCCGTCTTAGAATATACTAGAATATCATCAATGAACACTACACCAAACTTTTCCAAATACTGTTTGAACACTCTGTTCATCATATCTATGAATGCGGCTGTAACGCCCTGAAATCTGGTCTATCTTCACACCCGGATTCTGTATGTCACGAGTACATCATTCATCCAATAAACATCATTATATACTGAAATATAACAACATACACTCTCAAATCCCAGGTTCTGGAAACCTTATAACCTTTTTCATTACAAATAATGATAAATACATTATTCATTTCATCTTACAAGAGTGACCTTTATCCGCCACCAAGGATACATTACAGTTCATTAAACTACTCTATAATTTAATTTCATCATTTTACATTACAAGTCTTCACTTGATCTTATCGCTCAGTCACCTTCTGAATGACAATTCGTCTGGATACCATCAGTTTGATCTTTACGAGATCCTTAAGTTCTACTAACCTTGTTCGCTGAAAATTATTTTTCATTTAAAGCAAGTGTGAGCATTCAATTGCCCAGCAAGTCATAACAGTTGAACAAACAACTTCAGAATTAAAACATTTCTTTAGAACTTCTATAAATGAACAAAGATTATGAAGCAACTTGAATAATAGGAATAGTCTCAATTCCTATCATCTTAAAACATCAGTCATTTTCACTTTGAAATACTTTCATTCTTCTACCTTTTTAATACACATCATATCTGGCTAAAATCATTAGTACAGACTTAACAATAACAGTTCATTTATAAACAGAACATACTTGTATTGAAAATCTCAATCATAGAACAATGCATATCATAGAAACACTGAAGTGTTCAAATTGTGGCTCAAGGCCTCATACGTTCTACCACATTGTACAAATAAAGCACATTCGCACAAAGACAAAACTTCTCAAGTACAACATCTGAGAAGTTTAAGAAACTAGCATTCATGTAATATGAATGAAGTTAAGAAACTTGCCTTACGCCCAGCTATAGCTTACGCTGAACTGCTCATTTCAATTCCTATATAACACATAAGGAGAAAACAAAAACACCAATTAGTCATATATTGAACATATGCATTGGTTTACTTAACTTTACTTCTTAGGGTTCGCATTCTTGCAATATAAGTTTATACGACTAACTTCCTTTACCAGTTTACGACTTCATGACATACAGAGATGTCTTACTCAAAACGTTCATCATCTTTGATGATTTGCATTCTTATCTTCTTCTTATAACTTCTCTAGGACTCAACTCACATCGCTTCTCTGCTAGTAGTTCATATGGTACTCTGAGTGGTTTCCCACAAACAACCAATAAACAAGTTCCCGTCTCATCTACACTGGCCACAATAATGAGTTAGATCGGTTGCCAGTTTTGTATATACCTTTGCTCTCTAAAGGAATTGTTTAGCCCAACTACCATAGGTCAACCATCAAAGTTACGATTGTATCATAACCTAACTTCTCTTAACTTATACGAACTATTAAACTATAATGTTTGACTAATTCAATTTCTTATTCCTTACGGCTTTCTCACAACTAAATGTCATCCCTCCGGATTCATTCTTTATCGACTCACATTCGGCTTTCATTAATCTTATTACCGTTTGTTACGGCTTTTATGATAATTTCTATTTTATTAATACTTTCGTTATCCATTACATGAACTCCATGTTCATTACCCTTGTCGCTCAACGTCTAAGGAATCACAACTATAGCAATCCCTCACGTTCGTTCATCGCGACTACGGTCCCCGGACATCGGTTACGTTACCCGCATTTATATTCTTTATCTTTTAATCTTGTTTAATCTTTACGTTCAACCTTTAATAAAGGTTTAAGTCATTTGCTTAAGCATTATTTTAGGTGAACTATATGTTCATATTTCTTTTTTGCACATCCCCCAGCAATCGAACACTTAAAATCTCATTCCTAGGCATTGTCTGCACCTTGCATTGCCAAGTGCCGTGCCGTCTCTCCTCTCTCTCTCACATGCGGCTTACCCTACTTCACCTTCTTGCCTAGCTATGGCACTGCGGTGCCAAACCCTTTGTTATTACTCGCGCTGCAGCACCACTCTCCAGAAGTTTATGGTCGAGCTCGCGCTGCGGCGCCACTTCCCAAAGCTCAGCCGGTGTTGCGGCGTCGAGCCTAAACCCTAGAAAAATTTCTCTGTGGTAAATCAATTTTGAGATGCTTACTTCGTGATCTCATAACTCCTTCGTTATAACTCAAAACGAGGTCGTTCCAAAGCCATTCTTTTCCTTATCTTACGTACTTCAATTCCCATCGAGAGGAAATTCATTATAAATCTGTTAACGTATTATTCGATTGGCTTGATATTCACCCTTTGTTCATTTTATGTTTTTGACTCTCTTCGTTCGTTCGTCCGTAATTCAGTAATCCAAACTCGGAACTCGTTTGTTCGTCCACAACTCACGTTTTCTATGTTCTCTTACTTTCTTATGAAACCCTACATGTTCAGGTTCATTTACTAACTTTCTAATTCTCGTTTTACTTTTTACGAAAATTTTGCCATAACTTCGTTATAGCTAAGTTTTAATCCGTTCTTCATGAACGTTTCTACCATTCCTAACAAAGCAATATATAACTAAGTTATACGCGATGGTTTTAAACTTTTCCATAAACAACAATTATCCTACGATAGTTTTAAATTTGTCCATCAACAACGTTCTTCGTGTTCTTCGCGTGTTCTTCGTTCGTTCTTCATTTTTAATCGATATTTTGGATTATGATTCCACTTTTTATTGGAATTTGATGTTATAGAGCATCATTCCTTTCTTATTTCACCAACTTATTCATATAATCCACTCGGATCGTTCAAATTCGCTACGAATCTTATATTTCCTTAAGAAATTTATAAACTAAATTTCTAAGTTCTTCTTTCTTCTTTTCTCATGATTTCAACCATATGAAATCATTTCTAACATCATCTTCTCCCTATTTTCATTAAGCTATGTTTTAAACATATTAAACTTAAAGAAAATATTAGAAGAAACTAGGTTTGGGACATCGTTCTTCTTTAATCCTCTTCCGTTATACTCTGGCTAGGCGATTTGCAACCTTTGCTATTACACGATCACTTTCGATCCGATAATTCATACTCACGCTCTTCCTTCTCCCTCCCATCCGACTTCTCTCTCTCTCTCTCTCTCTCAAGTGTGGGATTTTCAAAAATCCAACCAAATGAGCTTAAGCAACCTATTTATAGAAAATAAAGGCTAAGGGCATTTTAGTCACTTCGCCCCCTACCTCCTCACTATTCCTACCTCCTCCAATAACTTAGCCACTAAGTTTACTTGGCCACCACCCTTACTTGGTGGCCAAGTGGCTGACCCACATACCCATGGGTTGCCCCAATGGTTTTTACCCATCTGATTACCCATCGGTTCGATCCACGATTTATTTTCTTGGTTTGGGCCTTAACCCTAATTCTTATTGGGCCTTTCTTGGGCTTAACTTCACAAAGCATTGGGCTTGACATAATCCAAGTTCAATTAGATTATGTAACACCCCCATACCTGTACTCCCGTGGTATCCGATATGGTGTTTACAAAGAATTAACATAATGCATTTAAATCTATACACCAATGGTATCTGTTTCAAAATATTACATTAGATAGAGGGACTATCAGATATAATTCCCATAGATTCAAGATTCACAGTATCCCATAACAGATGGTAATTTCCCAAGAGAAATATTACTGTGTTTGGATACCCTCACTTGAATATATGAACTGTGATTCGTGACTAGAGTCTATCTATCCGAAATTGAGTATCACTAATAATGAATGAATAAATCCATATTACCAATACCCTCACCCAGATGTATAGTCTATGTCATGCGATTACATACTATCGTATCGATAAGAACTATCTATCTGAAATTCAGAGTATTAATAAAAACATGAACAGTCCATGCTATTAACACCCTCACTCAGATAAATATTTCCCAAGGATCTCAACTAGAATAGAAGACATCTTACTTTACATCTATATATGTCAGAAAACACGGTTGCGAAAATAAAAGATGTTATATATCATAATATTATGATTCGATTACAAAATTCTCATAACGAGTTCTTATTACAAGGTATTCATACAGACAAGAATATAATATAATCTATGTAGGGACGCTTCCCTTTATTTACTCCAGATGTTCCAGGATTACCATCTAATACTGCAAAGGGAATAATTTGCAAGGGTGAGCTATGACATGCTCAGCAAGTTGTATATTTATAACAATATAGGATTTGAAGAATTATAACAATTCAAATTTTGACTGATAGTTGTTACCATTTCTGGATTTCTAATTCCAACTAGTTCTTGAATTTTTATCATTTCATCACCACAAAGACTTAGAAATTCATTCGGATATAAGATAAGGGATCACTTTATTCAACATCCTAGAGTATGATATCTCCTATAGTGCTCATTTACACTTTAATTTCATCGTCAATATATTCATCGACTACACTTTTGCTTCCCTTATGGGATACTCAACTTCAAAGATATCGATTGCCTTACCAAAACAATTTGGCTTGACACAACAGCTTTATGCTCAATAAATAATATCATATGAATAAATAATTCATTTCTTAGTCATGCTTTGGAACTATAGCAATAACTTTTCAATAATAGGTAATTCAACATAGGTGTATTATATCAATAAAGATAGCAAGATAGAATCTTGTTCAAATAATAAACAGGTTGATAAATTTTGCATAAGTAATAAATTGGCTATATAAGACTTGCGAACGTAGATCACTAAGTTATACTATTGAACGTTATTAAGTACTACCATGACGTTTCAAGAATATAAATCTAACACATTAGTATTGATAATAATACTCAAATAAAATATTTATTTAATATCGGGTTAGATTTAATAGGTTTGACTTTTAATACCTTTTGATAAATGAACTAAATTTTATTTATAAAATTTGGTTATATTTTAAATAATTTAATTATCCTTATAATATATTTTAGAAGGTTTAAAGTATTTTTAAAATATTAATTTATCCTTTAAATGATTTTTAAACCATTTATTTCTATTTATAAATAATATATATTTACTAAAATTTTATAAAAACATTATTTAATATTACTAAAAAATTTATAATCATTTATTATGATTTTTATTTTAATAATAATATTTTTACATAATTATTTAGTATTTTAAAGTAATTATTTTAATTACTTTATTAATAAGTTAATTATAAATAATATCTAAATAAAATAAAATAATTATTACATTTTGTAGAAATATCGTAAATAATTTAATATAATTTTAAAACCTGCTATTTTTATTAATTATTTCTAATTTTTTTATAATTTATATCTAAAAAATTAATTTATGTCCGTCGTTAAAGCTCTACAGTGACAGAAAGTGTCGTTGTAGGTGTTCTTGAGTTTCAAGGCCGTTGTCGTGGTCGAGTGGCTAGTTTGACCATTAAATAACTTTGCTTTTGGTAATGAGTTTCATCGGGAAAAGTATTGGTGTTGTCAGAGTACTCATGTAGAGTACAAGATCAAGCAATAAGTGCTTTAATCTACATCTAACATGAAATTATAAAGATTTAAAGTTATCACGAATTTGTTCTTGGGTTTCTGGGTAACCCAAAACAGTGGTCAAGGCCGGTCAACGGTTTTGTGGCTTGAATAACTTTGATTCAGTGTATTAGATGTATGTAGTGTTTGATGTAACATGTAGTCTATATACCAGGGTACATATATATAACATTAACATGAACAAATCGTAATTCTAAGATCTCTATTTATGCTTGGCCAAAGTACTGACTAACAACCGTTTCTTCGCGTTTTCGCTTCGAAAACTCAGAAAACTTGGTCATGCTCGGTTAACTACTTTTGACCAATAATTCTGGTAATCCTATGAGTTGTTTGTTCGATTGAAGATCATAGATATGTAGTATGTATACCAGAGTACCAATTTATAACAAAAACATAAACAATTAACAATCAGAAGATGATTTAACAAGTTTCATTAAAGTAGTTCTGTTCAAATTGTTTTGAGCTTTCGGGTAACCCACAAAATCGCCTTAGTGAACCACAACCCACTTTGACTGATTATATCTTGGAATCTATGGTTCATTTGAACCTGTTTTCTTTTCCAGATTAAAGACCTACTTACAAGCTACAAATATCAATCGATTAACAGACCAAAACATAAACACACATGAATCAAAAAGCCCTGACATTCGGCTGTCAGACCATTTTTTTCAAAATTCCCAGATTTTATAAAATGCTTAATTAAGGCATCTAGATGTTATGAAAACGTGTTCTACCACTCTAGCATACTTTCTAACATCCTAATACAATATTCTAAACATCTAAACAACAAATCTAACATAAGATCCAAGAGAAATTTATGAACTAGGGTTTATACCTTTTCTTGAGAAATTTGTGATTTTAGCTTCTGATCTTGTTGCTGATAACACCTAGGCTTGATATGGTAGGTTTATAAGTGTATCTAGGCTTTGAGAATTTGTGGGTTTGCTCAACCCTAAGGTTCCTATTTATAGAATTTTCCAATTTGGCTTTTTGGTCATTTTTTTCACCTACTTGCCTCCATAAAGATCTGATCTATGACTCTTCTGATGCTTGGGAATTTGGAAGCATGTCATGTGATGTTATAAAACTTGTAATGGTGACTCCCAACCTACTTGTGAACTAGTTGATTAAGTTAGTAGCTTAATTAGGATTAAATGTTCACTAATCTTGATTAGGGTTTTGTTTCTAATGATTAGGAATGTTAAGTAATGTTAATTAGTACCTAATAGAAGTTTACTAACCATGATTAAGTGTTAACATAAGCTAATTAGAGTTAGATTAGCTAATTAAGGTTTATTAGGGTTAAGTTTCTGCTAATTATGGTTAGGGTTTTGCTAATTAGGGTTAACTCACTAATCCTGACAAGCACGACAAAGCGTTTTGTCAGTGTAAGCACGACAAAGCAACTTGTCAAAATATTTTTACCGAAAAGTCCGATTATGAAAAAAAATTTAAGCACGAGGTGTCAAGCCCGACGTTTTTCGGATAAAAATTTATTCGGTCAATTTCGTCAAACCAAGTATATAATAACACGTATCACATTCAGAACAGAGAAATTTTATTTATATAATGGGATTTATACATACGAGTCTTATTGGGGTTTTGGGTTTTTACATTCACCCCCACTAATAAGAATTTCGTCCTCGAAATTACAGTACATGTTAAGTAAAAAGATGAGGATAATTCTCGCGCATTTTATCTTCAAGCTCCCATGTAGCTTCTTCAATGATCTGATTTCTCCATATTACTTTAACCGATGCTATCACTTTATTATGGAGGACTTGCTCTTTACGGTCGACGATCTGCACAGGTTCTTCTACATAAGAAAGATTTTCTTCTATTTGGATCGGCTCATAATTTATAACGTGTTTATAATCAAGTTTGTATGGTTGTAAAACGAACACATGAAACACATTATGAATATGGTGTAACTCAGGTGGTAGTGTTATTTCATAAGCAACTTCACCAATTCTTCTCAAAATTTCAAAAGGTCCAATGAACCTCGGACTTAGTTTTCCTTTCTTGCCAAAACGTATCTTGCCCTTCCAAGGAGATACTTTCAAGAATACATGGCTTCCTACGCTAAAATTTCGTTGTTGACGATGTGGATCAGCGTATTTTCTTTGTCGATCTTGAGATGCTTGTAATCGTTGACGTATGATTCTGATAGTTTCAGCGGTTTTTTGAATTATTTCAGGTCCTACCATTTGTCTTTCCTCGACTTCATCCCAACACATAGGTGTTCTACATTTTCTTCCATATAAGGCTTCATAGGGTGGCATACCTATGCTAGCATGATAACTATTGTTGTAGGCAAATTCGACTAAAGGTAATTGATCTTCCCAACTTCCTTTGAAGTCTATGACACATGTTCACAATATATCCTCTAATGTTTGTATGGTTCTCTCACTCTATCCATCAGTTTGAGGATGATAAGCTGTACTTAGTTTTAACTGTGTTCCTAAATTTTTCTGAAGAATCTTCCAAAAATTTGAAGTAAAACGTGGATCTCGGTCTGATACTATGGAAACAGGTACTCCATGCCTAGAGATAATTTCATGAATATATAATTTGGCAAGGTGATCCAGGTTATGAGTAATTTTAATAGGTAAAAAGTGAGCGAATTTAGTTAAGTGGTCAATTATTACCCAAATGGCGTTATGACATTTTTGTGTAGTTGGAAGGCCCAGTACAAAGTCCATGGTTATATGTTCCCCCTTCCACTCAGGAATTGGTAAGAGTTGAAGTAAACCACTTGGCTTCTGATGTTCTGCCTTAACCCTTTGACACGTGAGACATTTACTTACCCATTCAGCTATTTCCCTTTTCATATTCGACCACCAAAAGTGTCGACTTAAATCTTTGAACATTTTAGTACTGCCAGGATGTATGGAAAAATTAGAGTTATGTGCTTCGTTCAAATTTTCATCTTTTAAAGCTTGATCTAACGGAATCCTGATTCTATTTTCATATCTTATTATTCCATCCGTATCTATTCGAAATTAATTATACTTATAATGTGTGGAATTAGATTTAAACTTCTGACACTCTTCATCCTTCTCCTGTATCTCTTTAATTTTATCGAGTAGAGATGAAACTCCATCTAAAATATATAATTTTTGGGTAGAGGTAGTTGGACATTCCACCTCAATTTTTAACTTTTCAAAGTCTTTTATTAACCTATCATTGGTGGTTAATACATTCAATTTTTCCTGATTTTTTAATACTTAACGCATCAACTAATATTATTATTACTAAAATTGTTATTAGTATTTCGTATCTTTTTCCCCGAGTTGTTAGAAAAAGAATTATTCCATTTACGTTTGTTATTAAACCCACCTGAACTGGGTTCTGTCTTACTTTTCCCCTTTCTCATTCTGAATCTTTTTGTCCTGATGAAACTTAGCAAGATATTCATTTTCACCTTCAATTATAGTGGCCTTCTCTAGTATTTCAGAGAAAGTTTTGATTTGAAGCACTGATAATTTACTCCGAATCTGAGGTTTTAAACCTTCTTGGTACCTACGAGTCTTTCTAAGTTCAGTAGTCACTTGACGAGGAGCAAACCTGGATAGTTCATTAAACTTAGCTGTATACTGGGTTGCAGTAAGATCTCCTTGTTTTATGTCCAGAAATTTTATTTCCATTCGGTCTTTCAGGGATTGGGAAAAATAGTTTTCAAAGAATAACTCTTTAAATCTATCCCAAGGAACAATTTCAGTTTCTACTCGACCTTTGGTTGATTCCCACTAATAATTAGTTTCAACTTTCAAGAAGAAAGTTGCAAAAGTTGTCTTCTATTTATTACTAACATTGGTTACTAGGAAGAATTTTTCTATCTCGTAAATCCAAATCACGTGCATCTACATTGTGTTCTAATGTACCTTTAAATTCAGGTGGTCCAACTAATTTAAAGTCTTTAAAGGATGTATTTTGGTTTACAGGTCTGTTTATTACTCCTAACATCATATCTACTAACTGTTGAGATAGATTATCCTCATTATTCATTTCTCTTTGGGGTCTTCTGGACGGTGGCATGATTCTATAAAATAACAACAAAGATTCATATAAGATTCTTAGATAACCACAACATATTGTTTATTTATAACTCACAATCTTACAACAACTTTAAACATACTAGTATATTACACAGTACTTATCACAATACAAACTTTGAATGCTTCTTTATTGTACAAATATAAAGCATCCAACCTCCTATGCTACTCTCTAGAATTCATTGATATCATCAAAGGAATCCTGGATCATGTGACAAACCACAGATCGATCGATAAGAAAAGCAGTTTTCTTCTCTTCTACTGGATATCGAGTTACACGACGCTGCAAATCATTAAAAGTATCTCGAACTCCCAGAGATGTTTTAAGAAGTCTTGACTGAATTTCCCTCCTGCTCCTATATGCATGGTTCAGTTGTCCTTTCAGTTGATGACTATGACTCCTTTCATCCATTAGTATACACTTTGCTAAATCTGCCCTAAACTTCATCTTATTGTTCTAACATTCTGTTGTCTGCAGTAGTGATGCCATTGCCTCATCATGCTCATCTATTCTCATTAATTGTCCAGCCACTTGATCTTCTTCTTCTTCTTCTTCAGCATCAAGCAGTTGTTGATCATGAAGCAATTCTTCTTCTTCTGTATCACTAGCTATAAAAGACTCTATTTGCGGTGGATTAATCACTCTTTCTTCAGCATTGGAGTTGGCCATCTATAAAAGAAAACTCCATAAATACTGGTATAAAGGTTTACACAACATAATAATTTCATTGTTATATTTTATATCTTTTACAAATTTTTACGGACTCGAAGACTATATACTAAGAAAACTCTTCCTTATATATATAGCCTTAACAGCTTTGATACCAAAATTGTAACACCCCCATACCTATACTCCCGTGGAATCCGGTATGGTGTTTACAGAGAATTAACATAATGCATTTAAATCTATACACCCATGGTATCTGATTCAAAATATTACATTAGATAGAGGGACTATCAGATATAATTCCCATAGATTCAAGATTCACATGATCCCATAATGTATGTTAATTTCCCAAGAGAAATATTATCGTGTTTGGATACCTCACTTGAATATATGAATCTGTATTCGTGATTAGAGTCTATCTATCCAAAATTGAGAGTATCGAATAATAACATGAATAAAATCCATATTACCAATATCCTCACCCAGATGTATAGTCTATGTCGTACGATTACATACTATCATATCGATAGTAACTATCTATCTGAAATTCAGAGTATTAATAACAACATGAACAGTCCATGCTATTAACACCCTCACTCATATAAATAGTTCCCAAGGATCTCAACTTGAATAGAAGACATCTTACTTTACATCTATATATGTAAGAAAACACGGTTGCGAAAATAAAAGATGTTATATATATCATAATATTATGATTCGATTACAAAATTCTCATAACAAGTTCTTATTACAAGGTATTCATACAGACAAGAATATAATCTAATCTATGTAGGGACGCTTCCCTTTATCTACTCCAGATGTTCCAGGATTACCATCTAATACTGCAAAGGGAATAATTTGCAAGGGTGAGCTATGACATGCTCAGCAAGTTGTATATTTATAACAATATAGGATTTGAAGAATTATAACAATTCAAATTTTGACTGATAGTTGTTATCATTTCTGGATTTCTAATTCCAACTAGTTCTGGAATTTTTATCATTTCTGTCAGTCACAAAGACTTAGAAATTCTGTTCAGATATGAGATAGGGGATCAGCCTATTCAACATCCTAGGAATATGCATATCACCTACAGTGCTCATTTACACTTACAATTTATTGTCAATATATTCATTGACTACACTTTGCTCCCTTATGGGATACTCAACTTCAGTATACAAATGCCTTACCAAAACAATTTGGCTTGACACAACAGTTTATGCTCAATAAACAATATCATATGAATAAATAATTCAATTCTTAGTCATAATGGAACTATAGCAATAACTTTTCAATAATAGGTAATTCAACATAGGTGTATTATATCAACAGTATAGCAAGATAGAATCTTGTTCAGCGAATAAACAGGGTTGATAAATTTTGCATAAGTAATAAATTGGGTATAGAAGATTTACCTGAGCGTAGATCTATCAAGTTATACTATTCGAATGCTATTAAGTACCTATGATGTTCAAGAATATAAATCTAATACATTAGTATTGATAACAATACTCAAATAAAATATTTATTTAATACCGGGTTAGATTTAATAGGGTTTGGCTTTTAATACCTTTGATAAATGAACTAAATTTTATTTATAAAATTTGGTTATATTTTTAAATAATTTAATTATCCTTCTAATATATTTTATAAGGTTTAAAGTATTTTTAAAATATTTATTTATCCTTTAAATAATTTTTAAACCATTTATTTCTATTTATAAATAATAAATTTTATAAAAACATTATTTAATATTATTAAATAATTTATAATCATTTATTATGATTTTATTTCAATAATAATATTTTACATAATTATTTAGTATTTTAAAGTAATTATTTTAATTACTTTATTAATAAGTTAATTATAAATAATATCTAAATAAAATAAAATAATTATTACATTTTTGTAGAAATATCGTAAATAATTTATAATAATTTAATATAATTTTTAAAAGCTGTTTTTTATTAATTATTTCTAATTTTTATAATTTATTTCAAAAAATTAATTTCTCGTCTGTCGCTAAAGGTCTACAAAGGATGTAAAGTGTCATCAGAGGTGTTCTTGAAGTTTCAAGTTGTTGTTGTCGTGGTCGAGTGGCTAGCTTTGACCATTAAATAACTCGATTTTGGTAATGAGTTTGATCACGAGCAAGTATTGGTGTTGTAGTACTCATGTAATAGTACAAGATCAAGCAATAAGGTGCTTTAATCTACATCTAACAAGAAATTATAAAGATTTAAAGTTCTTGTCGAGTCGTTCTTGGGTTTCGGGTAACCCGTAAGCGATTGGTCAAGGCCGGTCAACGGTTTTGTGGCTTGAATAACTTTGATTCGGTGTATTAGATGTATTTTGTGTTTGTTGTAACATGTAGTCTATATACCAGGGTACATATATATAACATAAACATGAACGAATCGTAATTCTAAGATCTCTATTTATGCTCACCAAAGTATGTACTAACAAGCTGTTCTTCGTTTTCCTCGATTTTACGGAAAACCCGAGAAAACTTTATAAATGCTTCGATCAACTACTTTTGACCAATAATTCCGGTAATCCTATGAGTTGTTTGTTCGATTGAAGATCATAGATATGTAGTATGTATACAAGAGTACCAATTAATAACAAAAACATAAACAATTAACAAATAGAAGATGATTAAACAGGTCGGTCATAGTAGCTGGTTCAGCTGTTCTTGAGCTTTCTGGGTAACCCAGAAAATCAGCTTTCGTGAACGGTCAACCCACTTTGACTGATTATATCTTGGAAACTATGGTTCATCTGAACCTGTTTTCTTTACCAAATTAAAGACCTACTTACAGGCTACAAATATCAATCGATTAACAGACCAAAACATAAACACACATGAATCAAAAAGCCCTGACATTCGGCTGTCAGACCATTTTTTTCAAAATTCCCAGATTTCATAAAATGCTTAATTAAGGCATCTAGATGTTATGAAAACGTGTTCTACCACTCTAGCATACTTTCTAACATCCTAATACAATATTCTAAACATCTAAACAACAAATCTAACATAAGATCCAAGAGAAATTTATGAACTAGGGTTTGCACCTTTTCTTGAGAAATTTGTGATTCTAGTTTCTGATGTTGTTGCTGATAAAACCTATGCTTGATATGATAGGTTTATAAGTGTATCTAGGCTTTGAGAATTCATGGGTTTGCTCAGCCCTAAGGTTCCTATTTATAGAATTTTCTAAATTGGCTTTTTGGTCATTTTTTCACCTACTTGCCTCCATAAAGATCTGATCTGTGACTCTTCTGATGCTTGGGAGTTTGGAAGCATGTCATGTGATGTTTTGAAACTTGTAATGGTGACTCCCAACCTACTTGTGAGCTAGTTGATTAAGTTAGTAGCTTAATTAGGCTTAAATCTTCACTAATCTTGATTAGGGTTTTGTTTCTAATGATTAGGAATGTTAAGTAATGTTAATTAGCACCTAATAGAAGTTTACTAACCATGATTAAGTGTTAACATAAGCTAATTAGAGTTAGATTAGCTAATAAGGGTTTATTAGGGTTAAGTTTTTGCTAATTAGGGTTAGGGTTTTGCTAATTAGGGTTAAGTCACTAATCCTGACAAGCACGACAAAGCGTTTTGTCAGTGTAAGCACGACAAAGCAACTTGTCAAAATATTTTTACCGAAAAGTCTGATTATGGAAAAAAATTTAAGCACGAGGTGTCAAGCACGACGTTTTTCGGATAAAAATTTATTCGGTCAATTTCGTCAAACCAAGTATATAATAACATGTAACACATTCATAACAAAGAAATTTTATTTATATAACGGGATTTATACATACCAGTCTTATTAGGGTTTTGGGTTTTTACAGATTGTACAAAGTTCATGAACTCAAAGTCCATTAAGACTCATCGTATTCTACGCATTCCATTCTCGTATTCTCGTATTCTCTTCGTATATAGTTCGTACGATATTCATATTATACGTCATAATAATCTTCGTACTATACTCGTATTCCTCAAGCATAATAACCCTACTTATTATACGAAATCATAAAATTCTCGGAACTCACTTATCTTAACCCTTAGGTTTTAAGTCCACAGGCAAAACTTCGTTTTTTCCATAACTAAATATTATTGAATATTCCATCACGTCTCAAGATTATACGTAATCAATAACTTCTCGGAATTTCAAAATAAATCTCCGAGCAGAAACGGATGAATATTGCCTATTTCGTCTTTTTCCCCGAAAAATATTTTATTCCCGGAAAAATCTTATTTTCGTCTTGAAAATTCTTATTCGCTCAATCTAGCTCGTAGCCAGAATACTCCCAACTTATAATCATCCTAGGTTCTAGAACGATTAATAAACACCTAACACATAATAGTATTAATTAAAATTAGTTATATTAATAACTAATTCTTCAAACCTAAATTCTAGACGATCCAAATTTCCAGGTCGTCACATTCTTCTCTCCTTATAAAAATTCCGTCCTCGGAATTTCTTAAAACCACACCCTTACCCAGGTCATCACATTCACCCCTTCTTCACAGAATTTCGTCCTCAAAATTTTAGCTTACCTTTCTTCTCAAGTTCACTTCAACGGATTTCTTATCTTTCCCTCATTCCTAACCCCCATAACATATCAAGAATCATGAAGCAGAAGGAATAACGAGGAATATAAACTTTCCTTTTAAAAAGTTTAATACTTTTGCTAAGGGGTCAAATCGACCATGAACTCTTACTAAAGTTAAACAAAGATTTCGCCATGAAGCCCTTCTTTAATCTGGCCGGTCAGTTTACAATCACAAAGAAAGTAACTACCTCTTCTATGTTCTCCTCGAGACTAAATCATTAGTTTACATACTATTTGTTCAGTCAATCAAGTAGCTTAGACCATACCAATAAATTGGATATCAACGTGCAACATTCGTCTAGTCAACTCAAGTGACATCCACTACTTCTTTAAATTCTTTTCACAATACATCAAAACATTTTATGACGTAATGATATCGTACTTTTTACAGTACGTTGAGGACTTTGTTAGTTTGTAAATTCATCATTATATATCATACTATAGCGGGTTGTTGATCCTAAGATCACTTCCAACACCAGGTTCAATTACATTAACAACTCCATCGTTCTACCACCCTTGCATTGAATGCACCAATGATATAAAATTCATTTTGAATATTTTAAATCAATTTATGTCTAGCCGAAGAAATTAGCATAGACATACCAAGAATAGCTCTTTAAAAAATTCTATTGATTCCAAAAGTTGAATCAATTCTTTTCTTTTCAAAATGTACATATCAACACGAGTTCAATAAAGTTTGAAATCTAGCATAGCTAGATGACTTGGAATATCCTATTTCTCCATCTTCCTTCATTGTCTTACTGCGACAATACTTAATCTTCTCTAGTACCTTCAATACTAAGCCTACTGAAAACAACTCATTTTCAGTCTAAACATTCCTATACCTTAGTACAATCCATCAACTTACCACACATTATGAGTTCAGGAACTTTCCACAATAATATGAGTTTAAGAACATCCAGACAAACCATAGGCATCCATTCCCTGAGATGTTCGAAAATATACCATATTATTATGAGTCACGAACATACCATAAGTATGAGTATCAATAACTCACACCTACCATATCGTTCTCTACCTATCAAGTATATACATGAGAAAAGATTCACCTTCTCGCCATATACATATTGATAGAGCGACCAATCCCAATGATTATCACTGTAATAAGCTAAGCAGTTGTTACACCAAGTACAAACCTCTGCCCATAACAAAGGTTCATACAACTTAGCTATCACATGAGTCCTCAATTGAAATTTTACAACTTCTAAATCTCTCTCTACTTAATACGAATTTTATTTAATTCATATACTATCCTTCACAACTCAATCTAAGTTCTTCTTCCCGTACTACTTCATAGTACATTTCATTCATAGCACTAGCTATAAATCATTCATCGTTTAACAATCCATCTGATACTACGAGTTACTATGATCACGTGGTGATCTTCTTATCCTTCTCTCTACGATTATAGTCTTAGGTACTCCTACCTAATGTTTATAATCTATCAGTTCTGGTACCAACTTGTAACACCCCGAAATCCGGTCTGTCTTCACACCCGGATTCCGTAAGTCACGAGTACATCATTCATCCAACATACATCATTATATACTGAAATATAACGACACACACTCTCAAATCCCAGGTTCTGGAAACCTTATAACCTTTTTCATTACAAATAATGATAAATATATTATTAATTTCATCTTACAAGAGTGACTTTTATCCGCCACCAAGGATACATAACAGTTCATTAAACTAATCTATAATTCAATTTCATCTTTTTACATTACAAGTCTTCACTTGATCTTCTCGCTCATTCACCTTCTGAATGACAATTCGTCTGGATACCGTCAGTTTGATCTTTACGAGATCTTTAAGTTCTGCTAACCTTGTTCGCTGAAAATTGTTTTTCATTTAAAGCAAGTGTGAGCATTCAATTGCCCAGCAAGTCATAACAGTTGAACAAACAACTTCAGAATTAAAATATTTCTTTAGAACTTCTATAACCGAACAAAGATTATGAAGCAACTTGAATAACAAGAATAGTCTCAATTCCTATCATCTTAAAACATCAGTCATTTTCACTTTGAAATACTTTCATTCTTCTACCTTTTTAATACACATCCTATCTGGCTAGAATCATTAGTATGATTTAACAATAACAGTTCATGTATAAATGTAACATACTTGTATTGAGCATTTCAATCACGTAATCAATGCATATCATAGAAACATGAAGTGTTCAAATTGTGGCTCAAGGCCTCATCACGTTCTACCACATTATACAAATATCGCACATTCAAGATAAAGACGTAACTTCTCAAGTACAACATCCGAGAAGTTTAAGAAACTAACATTCGTGTAATATGAATGAAGTTTGGAAACTTGCTTTACGCCAAGCTACGACTATTATTTGAATCGCTTTCATTCCAATTCCTATATAACACATAAGGAGAAAACAAAAACACCAATTAGTCATATATTGAACTTACGCATTGGTTTATTTAACTTTACTTCTTAGGGTTCGCGTTCTTGCAATATAAGTTTATACGACTAAAATCCTTTACCAGTTTACGGCTTCATGACATACAGAGATGTCTTACTCAAAACGTTCATCATCTTTGATGATTTGCATTCTTATCTTCTTCTTATAACTTCTCTAGGACTCAGCACACATCGCTTCTCTGCTAGTAGTTCATATGGTACTCTGAGTGGTTTCCCACAAACAACCAACAAACAAGTTCCCGTCTCATCTACACTACCCACAATAGTGAGTTAGATCGGTTGCCAGTTTCGTATATACCTTCGCTCTCTAAAGGAATTGTTTAGCCCAGCTACCATATGTCAACCATCAAAGTTACGATTGTACCATAACCTAACTTCTCTTAACTTATACAAACTATTAAACTATAATGTTTGATTAAGTCAATTTCTTATTCCTTACGGCTTTCTGACAACTAAATGTCATCCCTCCAGATTCATTCTTTATCGACTCACATTCAGCTTTCATTAATCTTATTACCGTTTGTTACGGCTTTCATGATAATTTCTATTTTACTAATACTTTCGTTATCCATTACATGAACCCCATGTTCATTACCCTCGTTGCTCAACGTCTATGGAATCATAACTATAGCAATCGCTCATGTTCGTTCATCGCGACTACAGTCCCCGGACATCGGTTACATAACCCATGTTTATATTCTTTATCTTTTAATCTTGTTTAATCTTTACGTTCAACCTTTAATAAAGGTTTAAGTCATTTGCTTAAGCGTTATTTTAGGTGACCTATATGTTCATATTTCTTTCTTGAACATCCCCCAACAATCGAGCACTTAAAATCTCATTCCTGGGCATTGTCCTGCACCGGTGCGACGCCGTGCCACTTCCTCTCTCTCGCGCTGCGGCGCCCCCTACTTCACCTTCTTCCCTTGGTATAGTGCTGTGGCGCCAAACCCTTTGCTATTACTCACGCTGCTGCGCCACTCTCTAGAAGTTTATGGCCGAGCTCACAACTGCAAGACCACTTCATTAAAGCTCAACGAGTCAGTATGCGGCCAGCCCTAAACCCAAGAAAATATTTTATGTGTTAAATCCTTTGTTATAACTCGGAACGAGGTCGTTCCAAAGCCATTATCTTCCTTATCTTACGTACTTCAATACCCATCGAGCAGAAATTCATTATAAATCCGTTAACGTGTTATTCGATTGGCTTGATCTTCACCCTTTGTTCATTTTACGTTTTTAACGCTCTTCGTTCGTTCGTCCGTAATTCAGTCATCCGAACTCGGAACTCGTTCGTTCTTGAGTCCATGGCTCACGTTTTATATGTTCTCTTACTTTTTTATGAAACCCTACACGTTCGGGTTCATTTACTAACTTTCGAATTCTCGTTTGACTTTTTAAGAAGATTTCACCATAACTCCTTTATAGCTAAGTTTTAATCCGTTCTTCATGAACGTTTCTACCATTCCTAACCAAGCAATATGCAACTAACTTATACGTGATGGTTTTAAATTTGTCCATCAACAACAATTATCCTATGATGGTTTTAAATTTGTCCATCAACAATGTTCTTCGTGTTCTTCGCGTGTTCTTCGTTCGTTCTTCATTTTTAATCGATATTTTGGATTATGATTTCACTTTTTATTGGAATTTGATGTTATAGAACATCATTCCTTACTTATTTCACCTACTTATTCATATAATCCACTCAGATCGTTCAAATTCGCTACGAATCTTATACTTCCTTAAGAAATTTATAAACTAAATTTCTAAGTTCTTATTTCTTCTTTTCTCATGATTTCAACCATATGAAATCATTTCTAACATCATCTTCTCCCTATTCTCATTAAGCTATGTTTTAAACATATTAAACTTAAAGAAAATATTAGAAGAAACTAGGGTTCAGATTACCGTTCTTCTTTAATCCTCTTCCGTTATACAAAGTCGTCGATTTGCAAACTTTGCTATTACATGATCACTTTCGATCCGATCATTCATACTCACGTTCTTCCTTCTCCCTCCCATCCGACTTCTATCTCTCTCTCTCTCTCAAGTGTGGGATTTTCAAAAATCCAACCAAATGAGCTTAAGCCTCCTATTTATAGAAAATCAAGGCTAAGAGCATTTTAGTCATTTCACCCCCCACCTCCTTACTATTCCCACCTCCTCCAACAACTTAGCCACCAAGTTTACTTGGCCACCACCCTTACTTGGTGGCCAAGTGACCGACCCAGATATGCATGGGTCATCCCATGGGTTGCCCCAGTGGTTTTTACCCATCGGTTCGATCCACGGTTTCTTTTCTTGGTTTGGGCCTTAACCCTAATTCTTATTGGGCCTTTCTTGGGCGTAACTTCACAAAGCATTGGGCTTGACATAATCCAAGTCCAATTAGATTCTACAAAGTCCATGAACTCAAAGTCCATTAAGACTCATCGTATTCTACGCATTCCATTCTTGTATTCTCGTATTCTCTTAGTATATAGTTCGTACGATATTCGTAATATACGTCATAATTATCTTCGTACTATACTCGTATAATAAATCGTATCATACTCGTATTCCTCACGCATAATAACCCTACTTATTATACGAAATCATAAAATTCTCGGAACTCACTTATCCTAACCCTTAGGTTTTAAGTCCGCAGGCAAAACTTCGTTTTTGCCATAACTGAAATATTATTGAATATTCCATCAAGTCTCAAGATTATACGTAATCAATAACTTCTCGGAATTTCAAAATAAATCTCCGAGCAGAAACGGATGAATAATGCCTATTTTCATTTTTTTTTAGAAAAATATTTTTTTCGAAAAATCTTATTTTCGTCTTGAAAATTCTTATTCGCTCAATCTAGCTCGTAGCCAGAATACTCCCGACTTATAATCATCCTAGGTTCTAGAATGATTAATAAACACCTAGCACATAATAAGATTAATAAAAATTAGTTTTATTAATAACTAATTCTTTAAACCTAAATTCTGGACGATCCGAATTTCTGGGTCGTCACAGCGGCTGGCGCCTTCGTCAATCCGAATGACATTACCAAAAACTCGTAATGCCCATAACGAGTTCTGAATGCCTTCTTAGGTATATCTTCCTTCCTCACTTTCAGTTGATGATACCCCGTGCGCAAATCTATTTTAGAAAAATACTTTGCCCCTTTCACCCGATCAAATAGATCATCGATCCTGGGCAATGGGTATTTATTCTTAATCGTTAACTTGTTCAACTCTCGATAGTCGATACAAAGTCGTCACGATCCGTCCTTTTTCTTTACAAACAATATTGGTGCTCCCCACGGAGACACACTCGGTCGAATGTACTTTCTATCTAATAGTTCCTATAATCGAACCATTAACTCCTTCATCTCAACTGGCGCCATCCTATATGGTGCCTTTGAAACTGGTGTCGTACCCGGCAACAAATCAATCACAAATTCTACATCCATATCTGGCGGAATACCGGGTAACTCCTCCGGAAACACATCCGTAAATTCTTGAACTACCGCTATATGTACCAATGATGTTCCCACTCTTTGGGTATCTACCACATGACACAGATAACCCTTACACCCCTTCTTCAACATCTTCCTAGCTTGTGTCATGGTTAGACAACAAGAACGTCCCGGTGATTTATTTCCATAAAACACCACCTCAGTTTTCTTAGAAAGCCTTAGGTTTACACTCTTTCTATAACAGTCTATTATCGCTCTATGGTTAATTAACCAATCCATACCAAGAATCACATCGAATTCCCTTAACCTAATTGGTAAAAGATCTACCAATAACATGTTACCCCTGATATCTACGAAACAATTCCTATGAATGTGTTCAATGAGAATTATCTCCTCGTTTGCTACCTTAACGTCTAAAGGTATTTCTAATTTTTCAGGATTTAATCCCAATTGCTTAGCAAACCCACATTCTATAAAAGAACAAGTAGCACCCGAGTTAAATAACAAGTAAGCATTTATTTCGTTGGCTGGAATGATACCTGCTACTACATCCGTTGATGCAACTGCATCTTGGACGGTCATATTAAACGTTCGGGCTGAGGGTTTATCTAATGATGGTGTTGGTCCAGTAATGATCAAATTGCCACTACTAGAACCTTTACTACCCTCCGCCCCTTTCTTCGGGCAATTTATTGCTATGTGGTCCACCGAACCACAAACAAAATATCCCCGGCTTTTCTTAGGATTAGGACTGTTGGGAGATATGTGACCCTCCGTCCCTGCTTATAACAACCTGCTTTTTCCTTTCGTGTGAGACTCCCAGATGAGTCTTACTGCATGTCTTGCATGCCTCCATCCTACGTTTAGGATCCCCTTGTTTCACCCCAGTATTCCCATGGTTAAAATTTTTCCTCTTAGGCACATTACCACTACCATAGGCAACCTCTGCCTTATTTCCTCCCTCTTCCTTACTCTTGTTCTTTCTATCCTTGTGGTATTGGGTCAATGCCTCACTACCACCTTCCGCTATTATTGCTTTTTCCAGAATGGTCCTGTAGGAAGCACTCTGAAAAACTGATATCCTACTATAGAGCCAGGGTTTTAGGCCCTGCTCAAACCTACGAGCCTTCCTCTCCTCCGTGTCCACTTGGTGTGGAGTGAACCTTGCCAATTCATTGAATTTGGCCGAATATTGGGGAACAGTCATGTCCCCCTTTTTAAGTTCGAGGAACTTAATCTCCATCCTCCCTTGCATGCTAGTAGGGAAGTAGTTCTCGAAGAATACCTTCTTAAATTGTTCCCATGTAACAACTTCCACTTCAGCCCCACCCTGGTGAGCCTCCCACCAGTAGTTGGCTTCCCCCTTTGTAACAATCCAGATTTTTAATTATAATATTTAAATATTTATTGAATTATATAAATATTTAATGGATATATTTATCGTGAATAAATGTTTGTTTGATTTAATTTGAGTTGATTAATTAATTATTTAATAAATAATTAATGATTTAAGAAAATTATGAGATAGTATTCTAATTTAATAATTAAGTTAGAAAGTTTATAATGATTAAATAAATTATTATATTATGCAATGAATTGTTATTAGAATTAATTAAATTAAGTATGAAAACTTAATTAATTAGAAGTGTGACAAATAATTTTATTAAGTGGTTATTAAAATAAATTAAAGGAGTTTAATTTAGTTTTGCCAAACAAGGCTTAAATATATTAAGTCTTTAATTTTTAAAGAATTTTTCCAAACAGAGCCCTATGGCTTTTGGATTTCTAAATTTTGAATTTTAATAATATAAATTGAATAAACAAAATATAAATAATATATATTAAGTTTGTTAACTGATAAAATTAATAGGGACAATTATTATAACGTAGGTTTTTAAAACGTTTGAAAAAGCGTGTGTTGGTTTTTGTTTTGATCTTTACGTTTAGTGTTTTTGGCCTATACTGATAACTAAGAAAGGAAAAGAGTTTACAGAGGTTTGATAGAGTCTGAGAGAGAATCAAGAGAGAGAGAGAGTTCCTGAGCCTTTCAAATAGTTAGATGTGGTTAACAAGGATTTCTTAAGCAACAAAAGGTATGTTACATAACCTTAACATATATGTTTTACGTTAAAATCTCTAAGTCTTTGTGTTTTTGATTTTGACGGTAACATAAAATTCTTTACAAACTTTTTGTAAAACCATGATTTTATAATTGGTTAGGAAATTATGTGTATTTATAATTTTAATGGTTATACTAGCATAAATATATATATATATATATATGGTTGTATGCTTAACATATAGATAAGATTGTATGCTAAATTAAGTCTACAAGAAAAGAAATTGGTTTTACAGTGAACACATGTATGAACGTGTTTTGTAGGATAAAATAAAATTAGTATTGAATTTTGAGCTAATATGTGAAATTGAACTATGGCTATGCTAATTAGTTTGTTAAGAATTACAAAGAACGTAGTTTAAAAGCATCAAATTTGTTTATCATTAGCATTTACAGTGTCACTGTGTCAAAGAAATATCAAACATGTTGTTTTGGGCTTTAAACTATGGTTTCAAGGATTTAAATTTTCTGAAATTATTATTTGATTGCTTTAAAATTGGTATATGTATGATAAGTAAATGTTAATGAGTAATCTATATAAGTTTTACGTCTTAATTTAGATGTTAACAGTAGTAATTAGTCCAGAATTTAGTTATTCTATTCTTCGTGGTTGGGTGTTCTGTAATTCGGAGCCCCAACGCCAAATTTCGCGCCCCAAAGCTGAAATTCGCGTCCCAGCGCCAAAACTAGGCCAGAAGTTTGCGACCCAACGCTGGAATTTGTGCCCCGACGCTGAAATTCACGCCCCAGCGTCACTGTCTCGCGCCCCAGCGCGGGAATTGTGGTCTCGGTAGGACAGTTTTTACCTCATGTAGTAAAACAACCATAACTTTGTCACACAAACTCCGATCGAGGTGATTCAAGATGATCCGGAACGACGAAGAGTAGACCTACAACTTTCGTTCTTTAAGTTGTTCAATTTGAGGTCTGTAACAGTAGTCAAAATGGTCATCTTTAGGACTGTTGTGTTTTCGGGGGCTATCAGAGGGCGTCGGGCATGCACATATGCATGTGTAGTGCTCCTAACGATAAAAGATGTTATTCTAAGTTATAAAACTTGAATATTAGTAAATATAATGATGTTTAACATTAATAAATAATGTATTAGATAAGTTATAGAAGCATAGTAATCATACACAAGAGATTTAAAATGGGCGATGACGATCGAACGTCAAACGCTGTACAAGTGTTAATGAACTTAAAAAGTGTTTCAATTTAATTGAAATGAATATTATAAGATATGGAATGGATTTAATATAAAACCAATAAGTAGTCCTAGCAAGACTTAAGCACTTGAATGAACTTCGAGTTTGACTAAGAAGAAATATAGTGAGTCATAAGTCGAAAAGTTAACACAATCTAATTGAACATTGTGTGCTAATTAATAGGAAAGATTATGAGATGTGGAGTAGAGTTTACATTACAACTACTATGCATTGCTATGTGACTAATGGTTAATGTGAATGATTATATAATTGTGTAGGGCACGTGAAGTGCAGATATCTTTAAGTTGTTAAACTGTTATTGGTAAACAACGATCAAGGCAAGTCTTTCGGTTCCTATTTTCTACATGGACTTGATGAACTATTTTAAATTGCATGATTTGTTATGCATGTTGAAATCATGAAATATTAAAGTCAATATATGACTACATTGTTTTGGCTAAGTAATGATGATTGAGTAAAGAACTCAATCTTTATATTTGATATATGTATTAAAAGCATGAATACCATGTTACTTTAATGAGATGTATATCGAGCATGTTATTATGTGCTATGTGATGCATGAAAACTGTTAGACTTTGCTGGGCTGTCGAGCTCACCTTTGCAAATAACCACTTTTGTAGGTCAAGATTTTAAGGTAAAGATATGTGCTAAGTGAGTTATAGAGATCTATATTCACGAAGATTACTTATGATTTATGAGAAATGTATTTCACATTTTGAACGTAACATGTTGTTGAATTATAAGTTGAGTTATCCAATGTATATGGATTTTTAATTATGATGTAAGACTTTGTATAGTCATTTTGTTGTAACGATTTAATCCATAATATACAATAATATAAGCACAAATCACATTTAATCCATTTAGGGTTACATTCCATCTTTTAAATCTTTCGGCATTGAGTTTCTTCAATACCTTATTAACTCATTTGACTCGAGTTAACTTTCTTCGGACTCTTCCTTTCCTAACGAGGTTATTAGCCTAAGGTTCTTCCCCCCTTTAGTTTTATAACCTAATGCTTTGATACCAACCTGTGATGCCCCCAAATCCGGGTATCTTCCAACCCGACAGATGATGCTCCACGATACTACAATCCATACAATCATTCCATTGAGATGATAACAAAATGAGTGTAATTACTATCTTTGTATTATATTTGTAATAAATCCTTTCCCAGGTTCATAATTGAATACGATTGTTTTGTTCTTCATAAGTATATTACATACAAATACACTAATCTATTATAGGACGATTAATTGTCCATCTTAGCCTTGCCTTTATCTCTCTTAGAATTCTCAGTTCATTCGGCGTTAGCTATAAACAAATGGTTCAAGCAAGAATGAGCATAACTAGCTCAACAAGTCTTAACAAAGAATCATATGAATATCACATTAACAATTACATGCTTTATTTCTATATTTGAACAATTATCTACGAAGCATTATGAAACATTTGACTAGTACTTCTTATGTCATAAAAACAATTCCAAAGTTTATATAATAGCTTAGGAATGATGAACCGGCCAATAGACCATGAACATTGAGAGGGCCCCGAATCCGAGGTCCCGAATCACCGCGAATCCAGTTCGATCATTCTAACACTATTACTATTTTTGTGGAAGATATAAACATAAATTGTTTATACAATACATTACACACTATTTCCAAAGGTCGAGTAACCTTAACTTAATCACATTCATAACTTATTTAACACATAACTTTATTATCAAACTACACTATTACAAAACTAATCGTGCACATTAACTTTAAGCTAGAACTGTCATTAACCTTTCCTTGTATCAGAAGCATTCGCCCTAATCTGCAATGTTATATCATGATATAGCAAGGGTGAGCATAAGGATTGCCCAACAAGTTTAAATTCAATAATATAACGATATATCATGATTGAAAGAGTCTGAATAATAAGATGAATCGAATAACATAGACTCATATCAATAATTCAATTCAATCGAATTATTTAAGTGTAGCCAAACCCCGTAGGCAAATTAAAATTTTTGAAAATATTTTCGAGAATGACGTCATGATGCCGTACTATATTAACAGTCTGTTTGAGGATGTCGTCATTATATGACTTTGTTATAACATATCATACAATAGTGGAACAACGACTTTAGATCAAATTCACACTAAGTATTCCTGTATTTATAACTCCATCAACTTTTTATCATCTCTGAACCAGGTTACATGATACATAAGTGATAAATAAAATATATTTTTATATTTCAAATCGTTTGCGTCTAGCTGAAATAAGTAGCATAGACTATACTTCAAACCGTTTCAAAAACGATTACGAGTCTATATATTTTTTTTAAAGGCACATAGTGCGTATTTAGCTTGATGTCAAAATTTCGAATTCTAGCATAGCTAGGATTGTTGGAAAACTTATTTCTTCATTAACAATCTTTTGCTTAACAATCTATCTGTTCCTATAATCTTTAATACTCCATTTACACACAACTATACCAATTTCGTCAAACCACACTTATGAGTCCATAAATTGCCACAACCATATTAGTTTAAGAACTTTCCTAGACAGACCTTTGGCGTCCATTCGCTGAGGGGTTCATAAATATTTCATCTAACTATGAATCAAGTATGTCACATAAGTATGAGTTTTAAGAACTCATACTTAACCTTATATTCTCTACCTATAACCAATCTATCTGTTATACACGTGAGAAAGGAATCACCCTCTTAACACGCATATAGCAAATAGCGTTACACAAACATTTCAATGATTATCATTGCCAGAAACTAAGTGGTTATTACACCAAGTATAATTCCCCGCACACATAAGGAATCATACAACTTAGCCGCCGACATGAATCCTCAATTGAATCCCCACCTAACACTAATTCCCTTCTCAATACGAATTTTATTTAATCCATATTCATAATCTTATCCTGAATCTGTACCAATTCATAGTACAACTGACACCCAGCAATCTTGCTGTAAACTTTTCAATCATTCGCTTGATCATTCTCCATACTATAACCTTATCAGATCACGGGGTGATCTCATCGTATATATTACAATTAATTTCTATGTCTTGATCATTTTATTTTACGATCTTCTATCACTACTCTTTTAGTCTTTTAGACTCGATCTATTCATCACTACTGTTCAACTTTAGTATCAGAGTTAGGGAACTCTATATCTTATAAAAATCATTTTTAAATAATTTATTTAATATTATAATGAAATAAATTAAATACCATTTATATTCCAAAAATATTAAATATTTATGATATATAAACTAAATAATTAAAAACTAATTTTTAGATTTTAAAATAATTTTTCAGAATTTATTTTATATTTTTAATAATTAAAAACCATTATAATCTATTTATTTAGTAAAATAATTAATTTTCTAAATAAACTGTCGCTAAAAGAGGCTTAAGCGATAAATCTGTCGCTAAAAGTGTTCTTGATGTGTTCTTCATCAAACCCAGAAGTTCTTGTTAGTGAGAAAGGTCCTACGTTTGACCAACATTTGATTTGTGATCCTAAGGTTTTATTGGCTTCTTAATGTTATTAACATGTAGTATTAATGTAATACTACACTAAATACCTAAGTTCAAATCCATACAACAAAACATCAAAGAGATCAAAGCCTCCAAATATTCTAACAACGCTATTCTTCATTTTCTGGGTTTTCCAGAAAATGAAGAACAGACGAGGGTGCTAGGTTTAGATCATTATGTTTTTCCTTCTGGACTTGGTAGGTGTGATAATAAGGTTGATATCTGTAGACGAGACATCAGCGTACAAGTATATATCATTAGATCATCACAACAACAAAATAATCGATAGATTAGGGCTGGTCAAACCACACTAAAAATTTTAGCTCTTGAACGTTCTGGGTTTCCCAGAAACCTTCTTAAGGCGAATCGGTCAACGCACTTTGAGCTTGATTATAAACGATTCTATTAAGGATTTGAGTGAACTAAAATCTTCTGTATGTAGTCTTAATGTCAAGCTATAACAAAAACACAATAACTTGGCCAAAACATATAATAGAAGCAAGACCTAAGGCCTGAAAAAGCGTTGTCAGAAATATCTGGGTTTCTGGGTTACCCAGAAACCAGATTTCGTGAATGGTCAACGAGTTTTGATCAACAATAACTCTTAATCCAAACATTAACTGACCCCAATTCGAGTTGCAGAGTAAAGACCACATATCATAGAACATATCCAAAACATAAAATACACAAAACATTTAACACATAAAGATCTAAGGCCTCTGACATTCGACTGTCAGGCCACTTTTTTCATAATTTCTAGATTTTTAAAAACTTATATTTCGTGCATATAGATGTTATGGATTCACTATATAGCAACCCAGATCACCTATTTACACTGCATACTACATGTTTTAACACAAAAACTTAACATCTAACATGAGATCATTGCCAGAAAGGAATCACCCTCTTAACACGCATATAGCAAATAGCGCTACATAAACATTTCAATGATTATAATTGCCTGAAACTAAGTGGCTATTACACCAAGTACAATTCCCCGCCCACATAAGGAATCATATAACTCAGCCGCCGACATGAATCCTCAATTGAATCCCACCTAACACTAACTCCCTTCTCAATACGAATTTCATTTAATCCATATTCATAATCTTTTCCTAAATCTGTACGAATTCATAGTACAACTGACACCCAACAATCTTACTGTAAACTTTTCAATCATTCGCTTGATCCTTCTCCATACTATAACCTTATCAGATCACGGGGTGATCTCATCGTATATATTACAATTCATTTCTATGTCTTGATCATTTTGTTTTACGATCTTCTGTCACTGCTCTTTTAGACTCGATCTATTCATCACTACTGTTCCACTTTATTATCAGAGTTAGGGAACTCTATATCTTATAACTCGCCGAGATTCATCTTTGCGTCTTACCGACCAACTAACTCTATTTGAGTTAGTACTTATCCTAATCACTGCGGTTATTAGTCTCAAGTATTCCTACCTAAGGTTCATAACCTACAACTTTGATACCAACTGTGAGGGCCCCGAATCTGAGGTCCCGAATCACCGCGGATCCAGTTCGATCATTCTAATACTATTACTATTTTTGCGGAAGATATAAACATAAATTTTTTATACAATACATTACACATTATTTCCCAAGGTCGAGTAACCTTTACTTAATCACATTCATAACTTATTTAACACATAACTTTATTATCAAACTACACTATTACAAAACTAATCCTGCACATTAACTTAAAGCTGGAACTGTCTTTAACCTTTCATTGTATCCGAAGCATTCGCCTTAATCTGCAATGTTTTATCATGATATAGCAAGGGTGAGCATAAGGATTGCCCAGCAAGTTTAAATTCAATAATATAACGACATATCATGATTGAAAGAGTCTGAATAATAAGCTGGCTATAATTCAACAATATAATTGTGAACTAGTAGGAATAAATTTATGACTGAACAAGTATTATACATGAACAAATATATCTGAACCAACTGGTAATGAAGGTGATCATCCTTTCATACCTGACTTATACATGCAATATGTACAGATTACCATTCATGGCAACCAACAATTATTAACCATAAGCTTATCCAAATGAAACAACTCTTAGTAGAGTTAAGTAAAAACAAACTTGCCTGAACTATAGATTATCGCTACGCAGTTTATAACGCTTTATCCGAAGACCTAATATTAATAATATAGATCTCCAATATTAGAATAATATCATCACAGTATAATACTACTATATATATAAACAAAGAATAACCTAAACACATAACACATAACACATAATCCTATCAGTCTACAATACACATAAGACTTAGTATCAGGTTAAACTATTTCAGTCTGACTTAAAACCAACACAAATCTGACATTCCGACAGCTTTAGTCGGACTTTTATCGAGTCTAAGTTCAATTAAAGTCTGACTTAATAGTTAACAATTATCTTAAATAATTTATTAACAGTTGAAATAATATTTATAAGCTCGTAATAATTTTTAAATAAATATTACTATTTATCTTGATTTTTCAATCATTAAAATCGTATTTATATAATATAAATACCACATAATTCTTTTATCATTAATATTTATTTATTATCAAATATTAATGAAATACATAACATAATATTATAATATATTTATAATATTACAAAGTATTTTAATACTTTAAAATCACCTTAATATAATTTTTTAAACAATTAAATTCATTATCTAATAATTTCATTTAATATTAAAATACTAATATTTTCATGACAAAATATCAAAAGTTATAGTTTATAACTTAAAATATTTTTATAACACTTAAATCATTTTTATATGATTTATAAAACATTTATTCTATTCCATAATTCATTAAATATAGTTATTAAATAAACTAATTATCATTAATATTAATTAATTACTGAAATTCATCCTAAAATATTAAAAGTCACTAAAAATAACTAAAAATATTTTATTATACCATAATATTATTTTTCATGATTTTTATATATAAATATCATTTTTAAATAATTTATTTAATATTATAATTAAATAAATTAAATACCATTTATATTCCAAAAATATTAAATATTTATGAAATATACTCTAAATAATTAAAAAATATTTTTTAGATTTTAAAATAATTTTTTAGAATTTATTTTGTATTTTTAATAATTAAAAACCATTTTAATCTATTTATTTATTAAAATAATTAATTTTCTAAATAAACTGTTGCTAAATGAGGCTTAGGCGACAAATCTATCGCTAAAAGTGTTCTTGATGTGTTCTTCATCAAACCCAGAAGTTCTTGTCAGTGAGAAAGGTCCTACGTTTGACCAACATTTGATCTGTGATCCTAAGGTTTTCTTGGCTTCTTAATGTTATTAACATGTAGTATTAATGTAATACTACACTAAATACCTAAGTTCAGATCCATACAACAAAACATCAGAGAGATCAAAGCCTTCAAATATTCTAACAACGATGTTCTTCATTTTTTGGGTTTTCCAGAAAATGAAGAACAGACGAGGGTGCTAGGTTTAGATCATTATGTTTTTTCCTTCTGGACTTGGTAGGTGTTATACTAAGGTTGATACCTGTAGACGAGACATCAGGGTACAAGTATATATCATTAGATCACCATAACAACAAAACAATCGACAGATTAGGGCTGGTCAAACCACACTAAAAATTTCGACTCTTGAACGTTTCGGGTTTCCAGAAACCTTCTTATGCTTAATCTCCACAACGATTTGACCTTGATTATAAACGATTCTGTTAAGGATTTGAGTGAACTAAAAGCTTCAATGTGTAGTCTTAATGTCAGGCTATAACAACACAATAACTTGGCCAAAACATATAATAGAAACAAGATCCAAGGCCTGAAAAAGCGTTGTCAGAAATATCTGGGTTTCTGGGTCACCTAGAAACCAGATTTCGTGAACGGTCAACGAGTTTTGACCAACAATAACTCTTAATCCAAACATTAACTGACCCCGATTCGAGTTGCAAAGTAAAGACCACATATCATCGAACATATCCAAAACATAAAACACACAAAATAGTTAACACATAAAGTTCTAAGGCCTCTGACAGTCGACTGTCAGGCCACTTTTTTCATCATTTCCAGATTTTTGAAAACTTATATTTCGTGCATATAGATGTTATGGATTCACTATATAGCAACCCAGATCACCTATTTACACTGCATACTACATGTTTTAACACAAAAACTTAACATCTAACATAAGATCATACGATTTTGAAGATTAGGATTCTATACCTCTTTGAGCCATGATCTTGAATCTGATCATTGTTTTCTAACCTTGGAATGCTAACACATGATCTTATCTTTGTATCTTATTCTCTCTCATTTTCTATTCCCGAATTTCTAGAGAGAGAAGGTCTTGGTTCATATGAGAAAGAAAGTGAGTCTTTTTCTCTCTTTAATCTTATATAATGTAATAAATGCATCAGATGTGGGTCATCAATTTTCTTTGAGTCACAGATATAAGGCACATGGAGTGGTTAGATTTGGTGAACCACTCACATAAGGTCAAAACCTACATGTTAGCCTCAATAATGTACAAAAAGGTAATATAGTCTTTTTGATTTTTAATTTAATGGCATTCTAGTAAATTAGTCATACCCTTTGGGTTTAGGGTTGGGACCATTTTAGAGTTTAGGGTTTGGAAAATCCTTAGGGTTTAGAAAAATAAAATCTAAAATTTCTAAATTAGGTTTTTAAAATAGAAAATTAAAATTTCAAAATTATAATTAGAAATTTCTAATTATATTAAAATTTCTTAATCATAATTTAAATCTTGCTAATTAGGATTAGTATTTCCTAATTAAAACTGCTAATTAAGCAATTAGGGTCAAAATGGTCATTATGGTTTTTAACCCAGAATTAGGGTTTTAATTAGAAAAATAATATTTCTAATTTCGAAATTAGATTTCCTAATTAGATTAGGGTTTTCTAATTACTATTAACTTAAAAATTAGGATTAGGGTTTCCTAATTAACATTATAATTATTGAACTAATAAACAGGTTTTCCCTAATTACAAATTAGGGTTCCTAAACTAGAAATTAGGGTTTAAAATTTTGAAATTAGGGTTTGCAAATTAATTAAACTTACCCTAATTAATATTTTAATTATTTACACTTACGCCATTAAGTTCTAAATTTAGGGTTTAATGCACCGAATTAGGGTTTCGGATTCCCGGAACTAAAATTAGGGTTTTAAGAACCGATTTCTAGGGTTTCTTATAATTCTCTAGGGTTTTCTAACCGAACGTTGATGTTCTTAATATAAACTTAGGGTTTGTTACAGATATCAATTATCTGGTCAACCTTTGACCCTTAACCACATCATGCACACATATACACAGAACATAAACGCTTATTGCCTTAATCCTGAATAATTCACCTAAATCCTTCACAGAATTTTGAAATCCTCAACATTCATTCTTAAAAATATTAAACGCATACACTAATTTTTCTATCTAGGTTCTAATTTTGAACCTTAAATCAATTAATTAAAATTTTAAAAAACTTTCAAATTCTCGGGTTGTCACAAACATACTCTTTTCGTTTTCATACTTGAAAAGGACATGCGGCACTAATGCCATCCATCTGTCTTTACTTACGAGCACTTCTAGGTGATCAACCTATTGTACTCTATGTTGATCAACACTCTTACGTTAAACATATTTACGTTCAACATTTGGCAACCTCGCGTGCCCATCGAATAATCGATGAAAAATACTTTTGTTTGTACATAGACAAACTTACCTTTACATCCATACCAAATACTTGGCATAGGATAGCGTTAACAGTTCTATATCGAAAGACTTGTAAACAAATCAATCAACTCTTCAATATTAGTCTAGCCGAGTTAAAACAGGCATCGACACTTTCTTTAAAACCATTCATGCATTGTATAACATGCATCACAGAAAACATGACTAACACGAAGGTTAGGTAAGCGTTAAGAAAACTCATGGATGAGAGCCATGGTGTAGTATGTGGCCCAGACATGAGTGACCCTCTACTTGCAAAGAAGATCCTACAATAGAGAAATCCAACTACGGCTATTCAAAACAACATGATTTGGTTTTGAAGAAGATCATTGACAACCAAGCTCAGTCTAAAGGAAAATTCGCTCCAAACTGGGAAGGCCCGTTTGTTGTCAAGGAAGTATTGACAGGAGGCATTTTCAGATTACAGGAAATAGACGGCGATGAATTTCCACAACTTATCATGTCGGACACCGTGAAACGGTGCTATGTCTATGGTTACCATCAAGCGAACATCCTGATTTTGGATCATCAGATCACCAGTCATTCCGGTTCTTTAACCCTTTACCACATACAACTTTCTTACACTTTGCCCCTCACGAAAACATATTTTTCAAGCCAGCAGCCTGGCTTTCTCCTTTGCATTCCTATGACTTAGGTCATCCCACCACGGATTGAACCTCTCACACTTACAGTTTGGCTACCCATACTTGGGATCAAACTTCTCATACCTGCTGTTTATCCTCAACCTAGGATTAAACTTTCTCCTCCCCGCACTTTGACCTGCTCATAGGATCATGTTTTTCAACTCCTTGAAGAAGGCTTAACTACGCCGACCGATCTCCCCAATACACGGAGTACGTGGCGTACCATGTTTTTGGTGGTCGTCTCACCACGCATAAACAAAACAAACATACTCCTTTCCACAACCACATACAAAAACAAGTCCCATGACACCAAAGATGGTAGGGAATACACGCAGATCGACGATCCATTCTGAAAATCCTGAGACATTTCACTTTCCATCCATCAAGGAGGAATTCAGATTACATCCAGTTCACAAAGTCCTGGAGAAATAAGCGAATATCAAGCAAGTAGCAAGACACAACTAAAAGGGAAGTGAATCAACGTATATTTCCCTACCATATATAATGTTGTTTAATATATACAATGTGTACTGTACATGACAAAATGGCTAAGCTAGTCTGTGCAGGAGAATACAAGCCCATCTACAAATTAGTGTATATGCGGGCTATCAAGTCCAACATGAATTCCCTCTCAGAAGAACGAGGTAACACTGTGATCTCCTACCCAAGGGTTTCTACACGAGCCAATAGATCCACTACCAACTATATTCGATATCTCGGGTAGATATAACGTCATCCCGCTCAGCAACAACAATATCCCTATGAGTTAGAGCATCATCTCTCTAACAAAGCGACATCTTTACCAGAAAGAGCTGTCAACATCAAAGCCTACATCCACTACCTATTCACCAGATGGTACAGATATAAAAGCCTCTTATGATCTCGGCGTCTTATCAGCTCATCTATCAAAGAAACTATCCCAGACAACAAGCGAGGCTGGGGCAATTTCAAAATTGGCGACAACTGGATATTGGATCCCTTACAACAAGATTGAGGGAAATCTCAAAAGTAGCGACAACTCAACACTGGGAAATTTGTCAATCATCCTAAAATGGAAAATGCACCAGTTAGCGCCATCAGCATGGTCCATCAGCATCTCAATGGCGATTCAGACATTATTTACTCGTGACTTCGTTAACAAAGAGAGTTTATCATATGAACCCTCGGCATCAACATGCGAAAGGACTGGGGCATTTGTCCAATTCCAAGAAATGGAATGATCTTAAGGCGGGATCAAGTCTCTCAGCAAAACCAAGAGCCCAATAACAAAAGGTCTAGCGAATGAAATCCTCATCATCAAATTTGTCAACCGACGCCAAATTCTCACAAATCGAGACCTCTACACTGACGTTCAAATCTGGGCAGCGAAAGAATGAAATACACCTCCGTGGATATCTCGTGGCATTCTGTGCCATCGGATTCAAATAGGTCATGAAATAAACGTTTAAGGAAATGGGGCACAAGTACCCAACAGTGAAATGATACTCCAAATAACTTCAAAAAGGATGAGACATCTGGTGGTTGTCATCAATCTAACATCAGGCGAAGTCTAGTGAAGTAATTCGTGGAATATTACTTCAGCGAAGATATCGGAAGATCTGGTATTCTAAATCATTGCCATCAATACAGCACGACATCAATACAGTTTAGTCATGAAAGCTTCGAATACCACCGTTCGAGTGGGAACTGGAAAAGTTTGGCGATCAGCAGGATAGTCACCGTTGCAACTACCAGCGAATACATCAGGAGGGTCTGGTGATTTCAGAACGTCATCCCCATCAGAGATGTGGAAAGCATCTCAACTTATCTTTATCAAACAAGCATCAGCGATTAAATGCCAAACCATTGGAGTCAACACCAGCATCTACAACAGCAATGATCGGTAAAAGGTAAAGCGATTTGCGAATACATTTTAACATTCATCATAATATTCATTACATTGTGATTTGTGATATGCGATATGCGGTTTGCGATTTGCGATGCGATATGCGAAATACGATATGCAAAATACGATGTGCGAGTTTTGAAGTGCAATTTGGCCAAATCCAAAAAGCGATGTGCGATGTGCGATTTACGAACTGTGATTTGCGAAAACATTGTCACATTCATCATAAACATTCACTACATTGTGATTTACATCATTGAAAATATCTTGTCATGTTTCAAGTGTCTACTAATCTTTATCATGTCCATTCCATTGCATTGCATGAACATGATAAAGAGGGGCATCTGTAGACACTCAAAATTTTCTTCTACTATTACTAACATTGTAGGAGGACAGATTCGTCTTTTAAGAGGGAATCCTGAAAGACAATCCAAATCCATACCGGATACTACCGAAAGTTCATCATCAAACCCCGGATCCCAATCTGGGAGTAACCAAATCCAACCCTGGAGATAGCCCCGGGAAATCATGTTCCAACCCCGGAGATATTCCCGGGAAAGTCAGTTTCAACCTCGGAGATGACCCCGAAGGATCAAGATCAAAGCCTGGAGATAGCCCCAGGAGGTCAAGCCAACCTCAGAGATAACCCTGAGGACAGTCAAAGTCAACATCGAGTCAACCTCAGAGAAAACCCTAAGAAACGACTGCTACAACTGCGCGAGAACCGGAGATAACCCCAGGAGGGGCAAAATGGTCATTTTGCCAACTCAACTTCACTTCAAATCAAATACACTCATTTCAACTCAAAATACTTCAAAGGAAGTCCCACAAGAGCGATATCTTAACTCCGGAGTGCAAACTACACAAAACGGCTCATCGGATTACCTGACGAAAACCCGGGAATGTCATTTCGGTCATGGACCCATCTTCCTAGAATTAAAAAAGGTCAAATCATATATCATTGTGTAGCTCTCAGAAAGAGCTTTCCGGAATGGTATGGCACGCCCATCGGACTCCGGATTGAAAGTTATGAGCGATAAAAGCGAATAACGCAGACGCATTTTCACACTGGGCGGGACCCCACACTGCCCGGGGCACCCCAGGAAGCCGCAGGTACACCTGCTACTAGGAGCCATAGGTAGACTTGCGGCTCCCTCCTCTATAAATATGAGGCTTGGGTTGCTGATTTTCTAAGAGAAAAGAAGGAAACCTCAGACACCGCTCTCACCGCCCATACATATGTTGTATTTTCCAACTTTTAAACACCTGTGAGCTCATATATAGCCTCTTTTGTACCCACAAAAGCCTATGTTTACCCACTCTAAAGATATAGAAGCCTTCTTTATCAGTTAGCTGTAAGCCTTCTCACACACCTTAGAGTTTCTCTTCATCTTTGCACACACCCTTCTACACGTTAAGAGTCGTGTTGCTTGCTTTTGCCTGGACTTTGGTCCGTGGTTTTGTTTCAGTCTGTATATATATATATATATATATATATATATATATATATATATTATATTCACATATATATTAACTAACATTATCGAGTTATGCCTCGATTGAGCCTAGACTTTGGTCTGGAGCGTTTACCGCTTTAATATATATATATATATATATATATATATACATATATATATCAACTGTGTGTTGAACTTTGTTCGATGAGCCTAGACTTTGATGCAGTGCGTTTACTCGCTTATATATATCAATTGTGTGTCGGACTTTTGTTCGATGAGCCTAGATCACATGCAGTGCGTTTACTTAATTTATATATATATATATATATATATATATATATGAATTGTGGCTCTGACTGCTTCGATGAGCCACGATTTTATATCCTATATGTTTATTCTTATATATATATATATATATATATATATATATATATATATATATATATATATATATATATATATATATATTGTCCCACCGGAGTTTACTTCGTGGTGGTTGATCGCTTACAACTTTCTTTACATTTCGTCTACACGGAGTTTACTTTCGTGGCAGTTAATCGTATTTATGACTTTATTTACATTTCGATCCCCATGGAGGTGCTTCGTGGTTGGTGATCCTGTATGTATATATATATTTACAACTTTTATATATATATACCGCCATCGCTTTCATATAAACCGCAGATTTTGTGAGCCTAGGAATCATGTGATCACAGATTCATCCAATTGAATCTAGATTCGGTTCCCGTGATAGACATTTTCAGCTGTAAGTAGCTTGTAAATTATTCTGCGATGTCTGAATTTCCTCAGATGGTTTCCATACCCACGAGGAAGTCGGCATTATTTTTGTATATTATTTTCGTACAGATGCCTCGCATCCATTAAATAAAAATTAATTCAGCCGCTCACTTAATAAAAATGGGAGTGTAAAAGGTCTCAATTACTATTGAGCATTAGGGTTTGAAAAAACCTCTTTTATAAAACATCATTGCCATATCTTGCTAAAAAACTGAATTTTTACATAAATTCAAACCCTGTGTATATAGGTTCGAACGAGGCCTCTTACAACTTCCATATAACAGCACATTGACCCACACACACACACACTTAGATAATTGTTTCTTGAAAAGAGGCGGTCACCGTGGTAACACGTGAAAGTAGTATGCACACAAGCCAATCATGTTTGATGATAAAGCATATACTTTGTAACAATCTTATTCATTTATTAATAAAAAAAAATATTAATTTATTAAAGGCTTTTAATTATCTACGATGATCTTTGCTTTTTATAATATGTGATAAACCCATAGTTTTAAGCAATGCTTTTAGAATAATGATGATGATCATTCTAATGAGATCTAAATTTTAGAAAGCTTAAAACTAAAATAGTTCCCAATCATTGGATTACTAAATTGGGGATTAGTGAATCCGGATAGATTGGTACATACGTTGCTTGCTCATTGGATGGGGATGATTGATCTCATGATCATTTGTGTGGAGACACTAAAGCAAGTATGTAGGTGCTTATTAGAGAATAAGTTCATCGAACGTGGCTCGCTAAGGAATACCTAATGGAGTTTTATTTCATTCGTCAATAGGAATTCTCAGTGAGTGATAGTAGTACAAGTGATCCTTGGACTTGAGATCATCATAGTATCTTCGTGTGTATGATGAGTTATACTTTGACTTATTCCTTAAGACCCTTAGGGTATATCAAAGGTATGCTTGGGTATAATAAGTTGTATACATGGAGATAATGTATGATCAATAAAGAATCTACCACTTCTAATAAAAGAAGAGAAATGTCCTATGTGATTCGATAAATGACAACCCAAGAGTCCTTGGTTAAGGCGTAATGAAATTAGAAAGGAGTTTCTAATTTGCATTATTTGAGTTGTGCATTTAAGGATCGAAATACATATAATTAAATAAAATAAGACTTGATAAAGTAATTCCATGCCTTATATTTAATTGGGACATCAGTATGGTGGAAGGATTGAATTGTACAGAACTATTTACTCAAAGGTTCTTTTATGATTAATGTTGAAATCTATATTATCCGGAAAGTCGTTGATCGCTAGGGAGGCTTATCCATATCAGAATAAATATTATTTATTTAAATAAATTAATTGTTTAATTTATTTATTTAAATAAGATTAGAATTGTTCTAATTGATTTATTCATTAATCGGTTTAATATGGAGAACCTAAAGGGTCACACCATAAAAGGAAGAATAATTATTTAAGAAGTTAATGGCATAATCGTAATATATATGTTAAGTATATTTAATTTAATCTATGGTGATAGAATAAATTAAATAGCTTAATATTTATTATTTAATATTTTAGAAATATTAAATATAAATTAATAAGAGGAGTCTTATTAATATTATTACAATTATTATTATTTTAATTTCTAAAAGAGTTTAGGAATTAATTTAATATAAGTATTCTCATTTATTCCTAATTGGATTAGGAGGTTAAATTAATTAAAAGAGTTTAATTAATTATCCCTAATAAGATTAGGAGCTTAATTAATTAAAAGAATTTAATTAATTAATTAAAACCCAATTCCTTAATTGTTAAGGTGGGTTGCCCACATCTATAAATAAGAGGAGTCTTATTATGGGTGGTATGGGTAGTTGATTTTAACAAAGTACGTAATAATTCAAAGTTGTTGAGAGTACACACTTTTCTATAGAGATAGAAAAACTAGGGTTTAGCCAACCACCCCTTCTTCTTGAATTTTCTTCTTCCTTGGTGGATCACCTCTAGAGGCCAAACATTTGGGTGGCTAACGTTGATCAAAGGAAGGAACCAAACCCGGTGGATTCAAGATTGAACGCGAAAGAATTTGGAGGTGAACTGTGCACGAGGAAGCTCGATCTTCAAGGGTATGATTTTATTCTTTATCTTTTTTCGCTTAATTAATAATTGTGCATAAAGGGTGATCCGGGTATATGGTTTGTAAATTTTTAAACTCGATTTTACACGCTCGCATTATTTTGCAATTTGATCAAGATATATATGAATATTACAAACCTAATAAAGGGTATCGAGCCAAACCTTTATGCGAATTATTAATTGTTCAGATTTGATATGTATGTTGATATGTGTTTAGAACAATTTTATTGGGCATAATTTTATTGTATAAAATTTAATAAATAAATAAAATAAAAAAAAAAAAAAGGAACACCGAATTTTTTTTTTTTGGAATCTGCGGTTTCGTGGCACATAAAGTTGCAAAGTGCTGCACGGAAATCAAGAATTTCAATATATATGGCCACGTTAGTTTTTTTTTAAAAAAAGGCTTACAGGTTGCCGGTTTTTTGGAATGGCACGTGGCCCAAGGCCACGAAAATTTTATCAAAAAGGAATAGCTAACGTGCACGGATTTCAATAAGGGTCATGCAATTAAAAAAAAAAAAAAAAAAAAAAGGGCTACGGAAATACAAGGAAAAAAGGCCATGGATTAAAGCGTAATTCAAAATGAAACAAAAAGTATATTGTTAGATTTTGTATTTATTATGATGATTCACGATATATAAATACTATATATATATATATATATATTATAATTATATACTTAATATATATATATATATATATATATTATACGGTTAATATAATATATATATATATATATATATATATATTAATTATTTTATAATTAAAATAAAAGTTTATTTTAATTTTAAAATAAAAGGTTTATTTTAATATTAAAATAAAAGGTTTATTTTAATTTTAAAATTAAATTTCATGCTAACTAATTAGAGTTGGAATTGGATTCCATGATAACTAATTGGAGTTGAAATTGGATTTTATGTTTCCTTAAATAAAGGAGTTTATTTAGATATGAAATAGATTTCATATTATTCAAAATAAAAAAGAGTTTATTTGTGAATAGGAAAGTGAATCCATGTTTCCTTAAATAAAGGAGTTTATTTAGATATGAAATAGATTTCATATTATTCAAAATAAAAGAGTTTATTTGTGAATAGGAAAGAAAATTCGTATTTCTTAAATAAAGGAGTTTATTTAAATATGAAATAAGATTTCATATTATTCAAAATAAAGGAGTTTATTTGTGAATAGGAAAGAATATCCGTGTTTCCTTTAATAATTTTTTTTTACATGAAATTGATTCATAATTAATTAAAATAAAATAGTTTATTTTAATTAAAGATTTTTTTTATTACATGGAATTGGATTCCATAATAAATTAAAATAAAGGAGTTTATTTTGATTAAAGTTTTTGATTAAAATAAAATAGTTTATTTTATTCAAAATTGGATAAATTAAAATAAAATAGTTTTATTTTGATTTAAATTTGGATTAAAATAAAGGAGTTTATTTTGATTCAAAATTAGATTTTATACTAACTAAATTTGCCCATTAAATGATATCAATATATATATTAAATGTTTATTATTCATGAGATGAATGTTATTTATTGATGCATATGGTGATGTGTATGATAATAAATGGGATTGATTAAGGACTATTGACCAATGTGATTGGATTTTATTTTAGTTGGATGCATGAATGTATGGGTTTTATTAAATGGGGTCTCATGACTCGCCTCTCTATTTTTCTTAATGTAAATTCTATCTCTCTCCTATGTACTTCCCTCGATCACGATCAAGGTTTCTATTTATTTTAAATAGTTTTGTAATAGGAATACTTAGAATTAATTTTGAAGAATTAGAGATCAAGGGACAAAAGGCGCTTGAAGACCCGTTTGTAATAGAGCCCGGGTTTAAATGTAATAGTTATATTTAAATATTATTTCTTGCACCCCTAGGGTTTGAAATCCTTTTGGTTCACTTGGTGGCTCTAGTGAACCAAACTAGAATAAAAGTCAATAATCAATCCGGGTAGAATATAGTATTCTATATGTGCATGCTTATACTATATATATTATATATTATGCAAACATGCTTCGCATGTTCATTAATACGACGCGTATTTTATATATATATGCAATGCGCTAAACAAGATGAGACAAATTAATAACAAACCCTCAATTTTTATATTAAGTCCTAAGCGCTCAAAGATATTTGGAATATCGAACGTCGCTTTCTAGCATGATAAAATTAATAGAGTATTAAATATTTAATATGAGTTTGTTCAGGTCACCACAAGGCAAGTATTAAGTATTTAAGATGTTAATTTATCACATTTGATGCTTATAAAGAAAATTGAACAATATTGTTTTGTTGTGTCACCACAAGGATGATATTTTTTTTTTTGAATATATGGAGTGCTAGGTCGGACTTAACTTCGATAATTTTGATTCTGGATGTGCCACCACTTGATCAAAATAATCTAAGAGGCAAAAAGAAAAGGAGTTGCATAGTTGATGTAATTGACAAAAGTTGTCTACCTATTTATTTATATATAGTTTGTTGTGTCACCACAAGGCTATATACATTTGAAATGGGATCCTTATTCTCATTAGCAAATCTTTAATTAGATTTTGCCGAACTATATAAGTGAGGGTAATATAGTTTGAAGAAAATAGTGGGAGATACCAATTTAAAACAAGACCTAATTTATTTTGGTAATTAATAAAAGAATGTATGTTAAAATGTTGTTAATTACAAATTCATTTACAGAATTTTACAATGTCTAAATTACTATCATCATGCAAGCATATTAGATGCTAAATTAACTGAATCAATTAAATGGATTGGTTAAGGAATTTGAGAATAGTTCTCATAGCTGAAAGGCTATCTTATGTCCTTAATACGCCTATCCCTACAATGGTTGCAGACAATGCCTCTGAGGAAGAGATTGCTACTTTTAGAAAGTGGCAAGATGATGTACAGTTGGCTCAATGCATCATGCTCGCATCTATGAGTTACGAGCTTCAAACACAAGATGAAACTATGGATGCTCCTACTATATTCCTGCACATCAAGTAGTTGATGGTGAGGAAAGTAGGACTGATAGATATCAGATATCTAAGGAGCTCTTCCGATCTAGAATGACCAATGGCACTATAGTATAGATAAAACGTTCTTAACATAATCAATTTGATTGATCAATTAGGACAACGGGTTTTGTCATGGATGGGGAGTTGAGCCAAGATTTGATCTTGCACTCACTCCCCGGACTCCTTTCATTAATTGTTGTGAATTTTCATATAAACAAGCTAGATATCACTTTGGCCGATTTGCTTAACATATTGAAAAATGTTGAGAGTCACTTTCCAACCAAGAAAGACCATGTCTTACTAGTAGGGCCAAAGGATCTTCCAAAAGAAGAACGATTCTAAGAAGGTAAATAGAAAGGCAAAAACAAAGGATAATAAGAACAAAATCGATATGGATAGAAAGGAGTTTGCTTCCACCGCAATAAGCTTCGGACAATCGGAAAGAAATCATGAGAAGCATCTTGCAGAGGCTAACCAAAGAAGCTTAGTGAAGTTTCTACATAATACGCTTTTTGTTCATGATTGAAATAAATTTTTCTTTAAGTCAAGGTTCTACTTGGGTATTGGATACCGACTTTGGTTATCATAAATATAGATTTATGAAGGGACCAAACAGAAGTAGAAAGCTAAACAAATATAAGTAATCCTATATGCGGGAAATGTAACAAAGGTTGCTACATTAGCCATAGAAACTTATAATTTAACAATGCCTACGGGCAAATCTATTAAGTCAATAAGTTGTTATTGTATTCCAGTTCTTGTTAAAAATATTATTTCCATTTTATTGTTGGACAATAAAATTCTTTGGTATTATAATTAAGAACAATTGTTGTTCTATTTATAATAATAATGTTTTGTATAGAACCGGAATATTACTTAATAAATTTTGTATACTTGACTTACATGAAAATAATTTTGCATATTGAACAAATTAGTATAAGAAAAGGAGATGATCATTCAAAGAGTTGAATGTGTGTATTTGCTGAAATACAAGTATGAATTATTTGAAAGGTTCAAAGAATTTAGAAGTGAAACAAATTGACAAAGTATTAAGATTCTTTGATTAGATCAAGGAATAAATACTTGTGCAATAAGTTTCTAGATCATCTCAAATGGTTTTCTCATAATGGACACATCCTGATACACAATAATTGATTGATGTATCTGAATGAAAAATCGTACCTTGTTGGACATGGTGCGGTCCATAATGATTTTACCGACATTCCAAAGATTCTTCCGGGATAATGTCCTAGAAATGGTCGCATATCTACGTAAAATGGTAACCCTCAAAATCCGGCCCCAAGACTCCATAAAAGTTATGGATGGGGAGGATTCCTAATCTTAAGTATGTTAAGATAAGGGTTGTCCAACTTATGTGAAAAGGTTTCAAAGGATAAGCTTGGGACAAGATTTGACAAGTGTCGATTTGTGGGACATCCTAAAGTAAGTTTAGGGTATATGCTCTATAATCATATTTAGCAAAAGGTGTTTGTTATGAAACACACTACCTTCTAAGATAAAGGTGTTTATCATTGAAGGGGCTAGTGGGAGGATAATAGATCTTGAAGAGTTCAAGAACCACAAAACACTATAAGTCAAATAAGAGGAACCTATAGATAGACCTATTGTACCACAACCGAATCATAAAACGGAATAGTGCACCAAGATACCTAGGAGGTATGGATTCATCATGGATGATGATGATGAGGTACACATCATAGAAGATGATGATCGAGTTACATTCGATGAGGTAAGACTTCTAGTGTGTACAAAAGGGTCGATGGGGAGCGTCGTGAAATTTCTAGTATTATATGTTGATATACTACGGATGAGGAATTACATACCAATGCTACAATCAACAAAAGATAAAGTTGTCTAAACATTCCTCCATGAATGATTTGGAAGAGTATCTTAATTGGGGATATAAATCTATATAGATAGATTTAAGAGGATGCTCAACTTAACCTAAGAAACGATATTCATTTGATGCTAAAGTCGTTTAGCATGGCAAACTCCAAGAGATGTCTCATGTTGATGAGCCATGGAGTGTATCTCTTAATAGTCCCCATAGACTCCAAAGAAGAGAGATCGCATGAGTGACAATCATGTATGCAATGAAATATACGAGACCGATGTTGATCGGTCATATTCGGAGAAGATCACGTAAGACGTTGAAAAACATCTTAAAGTTCTTAACCAAGCACTAAGGATGTGAACAAACATGGTGGGTCCTGAATTAAAACTAGAGGGCTTTATGACTCAAGTTTTCGCATGCACCAAGACGACCGAAAATCCACTTTAAGGTAAAGTGTTACTTTGAACAGTGGTGCGTTGAATCGAAAAGTTCCAAACAAACAAAGAGTTCTTTGGTTTAGTGATAAAGACAAAGTATATAGCTATAAATGAAGTCGCAAGTTGATTGTTTGGATTAAAAGTTCATTACGTAACTAGGAACAGTTCCCAAGTCTCATCTTGGATCTAAACATGTGTTGTGGCACTTTCATTTGATTATTAGAATCATTGAAAGATGGGAAATCACTATAGAGATAGTGGACTCTCATAAACAACATTACATATCCATTAACTAAAGCTTATCCAACAGCAGGATAATCGTCACTTAGAGAAGAAGAGTATAAGATACCATGACGATTGGATTTAATGCAAGTGGGAGATTGAAAGTAGTATGCACACAAGCCAATCATGTTTGATGATAAAGCATATACTTTGTAACAATCTTATTCATTTATTAATAAAAAAAAATATTAATTTATTAAAGGCTTTTAATTATCTACATGATGCTGTTTTACAATATGTGATAAACCCATAGTTTTAAGCAATGCTTTTAGAATAATGATGATGATCATTCTAATGAGATCTAAATTCTTAGAAAGCTTAAAACTAAAATAGTTCCCAATCATTGGATTACTAAATTGGGGATTAGTGAATCCGGATAGATTGGTACATACGTTGCTTGCTCATTGGATGGGGATGATTGATCTCATGATCATTTGTGTGGAGACACTAAAGCAAGTATGTAGGTGCTTATTAGAGAATAAGTTCATTGAACATTGGCTCGCTAAGGAATACCTAATGGAGTTTTATTTGCTGTCAATAGGAATTCTGTAGTGATAGTAGTACAAGTGATCCTTGGACTTGAGATCATCATAGTATCTTGTGTATGATGAGTTATACTTTGACTTATTCCTTAAGACCCTTAGGGTATATCAAAGGGTATGCTTGGGTATAATAAGTTGTACATGGAGATAATGTATGATCAATAAAGAATCTACCACTTTAATAAAAGAAGAGAAATGTCCTATGTGATTCGATAAATGACAACCCAAGAGTCCTTGGTTAAGGCGTAATGAAATTAGAAAGGAGTTTCTAATTTGCATTATTTGAGTTGTGCATTTAAGGATCGAAATACATATAATTAAATAAAATAAGACTTGACAAAGAATTCCATGTCTTATATTTAATCGGGACATCAGTATGGTGGAAGGATTGAATTGTAGACGGTAACTATTTACTCAAAGGTTCTTTTATGATTAATGTTGAAATCTATATTATCCGGAAAGTCGTTGATCGCTAGGGAGGCTTATCCCTATCAGAATAAATATTATTTATTTAAATAAATTAATTGTTTAATTTATTTATTTAAATAAGATTAGAATTGTTCTAATTGATTTATTCACAATCGGTTTAATATGGAGAACCTAAAGGGTCACACCATAAAAGGAAGAATAATTATTTAAGAAGTTAATGGCATAATCGTAATAATATATATGTTAAGTATATTTAATTTAATCTATGGTGATAGAATAAATTAAATAGCTTAATATTTATTATTTAATATTTTAGAAATATTAAATATAAATTAATAAGAGGAGTCTTATTAATATTATTACAATTATTATTATTTTAATTTCTAAAAGAGTTTAGGAATTAATTTAATATAAGTACTCTCATTTATTCCTAATTGGATTAGGAGGTTAAATTAATTAAAAGAGTTTAATTAATTATCCCTAATAAGATTAGGGAGCTTAATTAATTAAAAGAATTTAATTAATTAATTAAAAACCCAATTCCTTAATTGTTAAGGTGGGTTGCCCACATCTATAAATAAGAGGAGTCTTATTATGGGTGGTATGGGTAGTTGACTTTAACAAAGTACGTAATAATTCCAAGTTGTTGGGAGTACACTTTTTCTATAGAGATAGAAAAACTAGGGTTTAGCCAACCACCCCTTCTTCTTGAATTTTCTTCTTCCTTGGTGGATCACCTCTAGAGGCCAAACATTTGGGTGGCTAACGTTGATCAAAGGAAGGAACCAAACCCGGTGGATTCAAGATTGAACGCGAAAGAATTTGGAGGTGAACTTGTACTTGAGGAAGCTTGATCTTCAAGGGTATGATTTTATTCTTTATCTTTTCGTTTAATTAATAATTGTGCATAAAGGGTGATCCGGGTATATGGTTTGTAAATTTTTAAACTCGATTTTACACGCTTCGCATTATTTTGCAATTTGATTTAGCATATGAATATTACAAACCTAACAATGACGGATGTGGGGGTGCCTAACACCTTCCCCAAGATAACCAAGTCCCCGGACCCTTAAGGAATCTCGGCCATCGACCAGTATATCGTGTGTCACATCACCGGGTCAATGTGCAAACCTTTTCTCGGTTGTGTTGGTACAACCATTTAAAAACCAACTAGCGACTCTTATCATCCATCGTCGTTTACATTATACATGTCGGACCTTTTTCACTTGTTTTTTCAAAAAAATCTCACCTAAAATGAGAACACCAAAGAACAATTAACGGAAAGGGACACCCAAAAATCCCGACGTCGACAACGTTATTGATAAAGACGGAATTTCGGTAGGTTCCTTCCTTTGATCAACGTTAGCCACCCAAGTGTTTGGCCTCTAGAGGTGATCCACCAAGGAAGAAGAAGGATTCAAGAAGATGGGTGGTTGGCTAAACCCTAGTTTTTCTATCTCTATAGAAAAGGCGTACTCTCCCAACTATTGGAATTATTACGTATATTGTAAAACTCAACAACCACAAACCCATAATAAGACTCCTCTTATTTATAGATGTGGGCAACCCACCTTAACAATTAAGGAATTGGGTTTTATTTATTAATTAAATTCTTTTAATTAATTAAGCTCCCTAATCTTATTAGGGATAATTAATTAAACTCCTTTAACTAATTTTCCTTCCTAATCCAATTAGGAATAAATGAGAGTACTTATATTAAATTAATTCCTAAACTCTTTTAGAAATTAAAATAATAATAATTGTAATAATATTAATAAGACTCCTCTTATTAATTTATATTTAATATTTCTAAAATATTAAATAATAAATATTAAGCTATTTAATTTATTCTATCACCATAGATTAAATTAAATATACATAACATATTATTACGATTATGCCATTAACTTCTTAAATAATTATTCTTCCTTTTATGGTGTGACCCTTTAGGTTCTCCATATTAAACCGGTTGTGAATAAATCAATTAGAACAATTCTAATCTTATTCAAATAAATAAATTAAACAATTAATTTATTTAAATAAATAATATTTATTCTACAATAGGGATAAGCCTCCCTAGCGATCAACGACTTTCCAGATAATATAGATTTCAACATTAATCATAAAAGAACCTTTGAGTAAATAGTTACCGTACAATTTAATCCTTCCACCATACAATGTCCCAATTAAATATAAGACATGGAATTACTGTCAAGTCTTATTTTATTCAATTATATGTATTTCGATCCTTAAATGCACAACTCCAAATAATGCAAATTAGAAACTCCTTTCTAATTTCATAAGGCCTTGGCCAAGGACTACTGGGTTGTCATTTATCGAATCACATAGGACATTTTTCTTCTTTTATTAGAAGTGGTAGATTCTTTATTGATCATATATTATCTCCATGTACAACTTATTATACCCAAGCATACCCTTTGATATACCCTAAGGGTCTTAAGGAATAAGTCAAAGTATAACTCATCATACACAAGATACTATGATGATCTCAAGTCCAAGGATTACTTGTACAACTATCACTACAGGAATTCCTATTGACAGGCAAGTAAAACTCCATTAGGTATTCCTTAGTGAGCCACGCGTCAAATGAACTTATTCTCTAATAAGCACCTACATACTTGCTTTAGTGTCTCCACACAAATGATCATGAGATCAATCATCCTCATCCAATGAGCAAGCAACATATGTACCGATCTATCCGGATTCACTAATCCCCAATTTAGTAATCCAATGATTGGGAACTATTTTAGTTTTAAGCTTTCTAAGAATTTAGATCTCATTAGAATGATCATCATCATTATTCTAAAAGCATTGCTTAAAACTATGGGTTTATCACATATTATAAAACAACATCATGTGGATAATTAAAAGCCTTTAATAAATTAATACTTTTTATTAATAAATGAATAAGATTGTTACAAAGTATATGCTTTATCATCAAACATGATTGGCCTGTATGCATACTACTTTCAGAATTGGCATACGAGGTAGCTTTACCTCTAGAATTGGTGCATATCCATAATATTTTTCATGTCTCCGTGTTGAGACCATATAAGCATGACTATAAACATGTTATAGAATATGAGCCCTTACAGTTTGAGAAATATTTGTCCTATGAAGAAGTCCCTGTTCAAATTATCGACAAGAAAGAGCAAGTATTAAGGAATAAAGTGATACATTCTATCAAGGTAATCTGGAGGAACCACAATGCTGAAGAAGCTACGTGGGAACTTGAAAATGTTATGATGAAGAATTATCCTCAGTTATTTGCTTAACCTTGTATAATGATTCTGGGGACATAATCTTGTTAAGGAGGGAAAAATGTGACAAATTTATTTATCGAGTTGTGATTCTCGGGACACAATCCTTTTAACGAGGGAAAGATGTAACGATCGGGAAATTTGTAATTTAATTTAAATATTTATTGAATTAAATAAATATTTTTAATAATTTATTTATTGAGGTAAATAAATATTTAATGAATTGTGAGTTAATAATTTAGTTGAGTATGCATGCTAACTAAATTAATGAATGGTAATTTTATTATTTGAGGATTTAATTTAATGAAAATAATTAAATTAAATGAATTGTTTAATATTTAAGAAAATAAGCAAATTAAATAAAGTTATGTTAAGTCTAATTTATTAATTAAATTAGATATATAATTATTTATTAATCATAAATATAATTATAATAGAAATTATTATAATTACTATTATAAGTTATTTAAATTAACTAAACAAAAGTTATTTAAATTAACTAAAGTGTGACAAGTGAAAACTATATAATATAAGACTATTAAAATAAATGGAAATGAGGGAATTGGTGTGTGTCCAAACAAGGCCTTGTGACCTTTGGTTTATGTAACTGATGTAGACACTCGAAATTTTTCGCACACTTTTATCAACGACATTTCAGAGGGCGAGTTCGTCTCTTTTCGAGATAACCACGGAAGGCAGTTCACGCCAAGACCAGGATACTATTGGAAGTTTAGTCTCAAACCCTAACACACACCAGAGTAATAGCCCAACCTCGGAGATAACCCCGAGGCATGCAGATACAATACCGAAAATTCCATCGGAGAAGACCGATTAATCTCGGAGATAACCCCGAGGTATCCAATCTCAGTCCCAACATTGGGAGTAGCATTTACCAACCTTGGTGATAACCCCAAGGAAGGCAGTTGCAGTTCTGGAGATAACCCCGGAAATGCTTATTTCAATTGTATGTAATCAGCTTCAATCTTGGCGCTCACACCGAGGCACTCAGTACCAGACCCGGAGATAACACCGGGAAGACAGGCACACCTCAAAGATGACACTGAGGACCTTCAACACTTGCAGTAGTCCAATCTCAGCGATAACCCTGAGTAACGTCTGCTTTATCAGCCCAAACCGGAGATAACCCCGGTGAGGGGCATAATCATCATATTTTCCCCTTGATGTCACATAGCGCCGTCTCAACATTTCATACATACATTTCTACACAACAATGTCCCATAAGAATCAAGGATATCTAATCTCGAGTGACTATTACACAGGGTAAAGGATAGAATTTAAAGCTTGAGGACCGGAGGGCACCATCCCATCTTCCTGACTTTGTAAAACCTCTAATCCCATGTCGTTGCGTAACTCTCGACAACGGCGGTCCAAAATAGGTCGTACATACATCAATCTGATGCCCGGATTGTAATTCTAAAAGTTCGACCAAACATTACAGTGTATGTGTGCACGTACTTCGAGACGACGTGACCCGCGAAACCCGGGGAAACCTGGGTAGCCGCAGGTACACCTGCGACCTAGCCGCAGGTACACCTGCGGCTCCCCCTTCTATAAATAGAGGGCTTGGGGTGGCCATTTGTAAGAGAAAAAAGGAGAGGAAGTCCTGTCAAATTTGCTACGTACTCACCCTATATTGAGTGTTTTCTCATTTTAAACACTTCTGAGCTCACATATAGCTACTCTTGTACCGGCGGGAGCCAAGTGTTCATCCACTTTAAAGATATAGAAGTCTTCTTTGGCAGGCCACTGTAAGCCTTCTCACACACTTTAAAGTATTTCTCTTCATCTTTGCACACACCCTTCTTCACGTTGAGAGTCGTGTTGCGTATGTTTGCACGAACTTCGATCTGTGATTTTATTTCAGTTTGTATATATATATATATATATATATATATATTTATATATATATGAACTGTGTGTAAAACTTTGTTCGATGAGCCTAGACTTATGTCTGGAGCGTTTACTGTTTAAATCTATATATATACTTATATATATGAACTGTTGTCAGACTTTGTTCGATGAGACTGGATTTTACATCCGAAGCGTTTATTTGCTTATATATATATATATATATATATATACTTATGTATATGAACTGTTGTCAAACTCTGTTCGATGAGCCTGGATTTTACATCCGGTGCGTTTATCGCTTTTATATATATAGATTTCGTCCCGCCTGGCGTTTACTTCGTGGTGGTTGATCGCTTTTACAGCTTTCTTTATGTTTCGTCCCGCCTGGAGTTTCCTCCATGGCGGTTGATGGCTTTTATAGATTTATTTACATTTTCTGATCCCCCATAGAGGTGCTTTGTAGTGGCTGATAATGTTTGTATACATATATTTATAGCTTTTATATATATATACCTGCTTACTGCTTTTATACAAATTGCGGCATCATGTGAGCCTAGGAATCATGTGATCACAGATTCAACCTATTGGATTTAGATTCGGTTCCCGTGATGGACATCTTCAGCTGTAAGCAGCTTGTAAATTTATTTGCGATGTATGGATTTCCTCAGATGGTTTTCATACCCACGAGGAGTTCAACATCATTTTGTACATTATTTTCTTATAGATGCTTCGCATCTCGAAAATAAAAACAATCAAGCCGAATATTTAATAAAATGGAAGTGTAAAAGGTCTCAATTACTATTGAGCACACGGGTTTGAAAAACCTCTTTTATAAAACATCACTGCCATATTTTGCTAAAATTTGAATTTTTACATAAATTCAAACCCTGTGTATATTGGTGCGAACGAGGCCTCACAAAACATCCAAATAAATAGCACATTGACCCCCCACACACACATTTATATAACAATTTCTTGAAAAGTTGCGGTCACCATGGTAACACGGATGTCGAGGGGTGCCTAACACCTTCCCTCCACGTAATCAAGCCCCCGGACCCTAAATGAATCTCAGTTTCACCGACCCGTTTAGCAGTGTCACATCATTGGGTCAATGTGCAAACCTTTTCTCGGTTGTGTTGGTACAACCATTTAAAAAACCAACTGGCAACTCTTAACAGTCCATCGTCGACATTATACATGTCGGACCTTTTTTACTTGTTTTTTCAAACAAATCTCACCTAACATTAGAACACCAAAGAACAAGTAACGGAAAGGGACAAATAAAAATCCCGACGTCGACATGTGGCGACTCTGCTGGGGACTCCAGTTAGAAGACTTAAGCCGATATTACAATCTTTTCAAAATTGTTATCTGCTTGTGTGTGGATGTTGCATTTACCTTTATGATGAATGTGTACGAATGCATATCTTTACTGCGCTTAAATGCTATACACTATATCTGCTTGTGATATTAGTACTTCGCACATGTCATCATTTTCATACGGTGAGACGCGATGTATGTGAATGTATGTTGTGTGGTCCCTCCACCAAGAGACTATCCTGTCGGTGTTTGATTACTGGACTCCTAGGAAGACTAATTCCAACGAGGCTCAGGAAAGGCACCACCCAAATTTGCTCCAGTTGAAAAACCGGATTAGCTTCCCATTGAGTAAATTGCGATGATTTGGGAACCTTCATGCCAAAAAACCAAGAGAGTAACCTAAGATAAGTCAACCTCTGATAAACCCAACGCGAAGGAAAGTCTCTTCATGCTTTCTCATTTCAAATTACTCGTAAAATCAATTACTTGTAATTTCACTCCATATTCATCTCCATGTAATGAGAAATATGAAGAAATGTGCATACATACATATTTATGTTAACATGCTTTCATGTATTACAAACAGCTAACATCCGTTTTGCAGGATAAAATTCCTAGAACGGACATATCACATAACATGTTAATTCTTACACATTCCCTAAAGACTAAACTATGCAAATCTTTCGCATGGAAATAATTGGACCTACTACCCGGTCAAAATCCAAAAAGGCCGCGAGCCTACAGTCAATTATGTCGTCATCCGACCAGACTGACCTTAATCTAGTTTCTCGCAAAGAACTCGACGGATTAAGCAAACAAATCACAGATTTGGCTGTTCTACTTAAAGAACTACACCAGTCTACTTATGGTCCAAAGATACCCATACATGTTGAATCCTCTACACAAGGGGGAACTCAAGCCTTTACGATACCTGAACTGCAGTTGGATACGACCAACAAAATTCATGATGCCACCCATCTCACAGGAGATCCAGACACCAGTGACATCAGAAAGAAAATCCTTCAAATGGAAGGAACTCTCCGTGCTATCAATGGAATTGGAGCACACGGGAGTGTCTCATATGCTGACTTGTGTATATTCCCTAGTGTTAATTATCCAGAAAAGTTTAAGACTCCTAACTTCGAAAAGTATGGCGGGTTGGGAGTTCCTTACACACATTTGAAGGTGTTTATTGGAGAACTTGGATCTTATGCAGAGGACGAGAAGCTCAGAATGCAACTGTTCCAGAAGAGTTTGACTAGAGAAGCTCGTTCGTGGTATACCAGATTAGATAACTCAAAGATCCATAGCTAGGAAGAGCTAGCACACGTCTTCCTCACACAATACAACTTCTAGTCTCAGATGGCTCCTAACCGGTACCAGATTACCAAGGTCAAGAAATAGTCTAATGAGTCTTTCAGAGAATATGCTCAGAGGTGGTGGCGCCTAGCTGCTCAAGTTATTCCATCCATGACAGAATCAGAAATGGTAATGACCTTCATAGACATAGAAGAAGTTCCTTTCTATGAAAGAGTTTTAGCCGGCATCGGTAAACAATTTTCTGAAATGATCAAACACGGGGAGATGACAGAGATGGGATTGAAGTCAGGAAAGATTCAAGACCTAGCTGCCCTTAAAGCTGTTGCTGAGCACATCTCATCCGAAAATTATGGAAACAATCCCCGGAGGGTCCATAAAAAGAAAAAGGAGGATGTTTCCTTGATACTACAAGGTCAGAAAGGCAATCAAAATATGACTATCCAGAGGAGAAATTACACTCCCTTTCAATCTCAGTCTTCGAACCCTACATTACTGAAAGGTGGAAAAGTCAAACGCCCTCGAGTGTTCATACCCTTAGGGGACTCACTCGAGAATATTCTCACTCTTCTGGAAACACAGAAGAAAATCATGCATCTTCTTCCACCAGCTAGCCCTAATGGAAGGGGTTTCAATGCTGCTCGGAAATGTGCTTATCATGCCAAGGCACCTGGACATGATACTCAAGATTGTTGGGCCTTGAAACACAAGATCCAATACCTGATAGACAACGGTGAGATCGTGGTCACCAAACCAGATCAACCTCACGTACAAGACAATCCTCTTCCTCAACACAAAGAAGAAGAGGTCAACATGATTAATTGGAGCAATGGACAGAGTTCCAATTTCAACGACGAGTCATCTTAGACCACCAAAGACGGTGTTGACAAATGGGATTATGCCAAGTTCTAGTTCGCAATGTAACGTAAGATGAAAGCTCTGTGCAAGTAAATTGAGTAATTGGCAGAACTGGTGATCTATCAGCATCAAGTTACACGCCAGATAGTCAGCCAATAGCATGCTAGTCTCCTTCCTCTTGTCATGAATATTCCCTCGTCACATTCAGAAAATGAAACGCTGGAGGACAAAATGACAAAGAGAGCGAATGCCAAAGCCCGTCAGGATTTTGCTAATAGAAGGGAATTTACATACATGGGCCAACCTATGGAGAAAATCCTTCAGATGCTAATCAATGAAGGAAGGATCACTTCCCTTCTACCTCCAATTAATCCCCGTTCAGGACGGTATAATTCTGATGGAGTATGTCAATATCACTCCCATTCTCGCGGTTACAGTACAGAAGAATGCTGGGCACTCCGCCACCTTATCCAGAATCTAATTGACAGTGGTGTCCTGCAATTAGCAGACGATGATATTGTGCTACGTGAGAGTGAGAATACATGTCCCACTAAGTGGAAGGAATTGGTAGTAGTTATATCCGCAGAGGCAGATGACACTGACAAACCACTCACAATACCAGCAATTCAACTTAGTGGAATCAACAATCCTTTGAAAGTGGTCGCTCTAGAGCCAATCAACTTACTATGCAGAGCACAATATCCTATTGTCATCTTACAAAAAGTTCCATGGAATTATGGAGAAGCTGAAGAATCCACCTCTCATACAACTGATGCATTGTCGAAGGATAATCCACTGTATCTTCCCCAACGGGTGATAAAGTCTACCATCAAATCAAAGGAGAAAATACCCATGGAAAAGATTAACAAGTTCCTCCGCACTAATGGTCATAATGAAGCCAAGGTGGTTTTAAGATTAAGAGAAACTCCACACCAAATTTCAATTTTGGACTTGGTTTTGACTTTTGAAAATCACCGGTAGATCTTACTTAAGGTTTTGGATGAAGCCTATCTACCAAAATCAGTGGATGTGGAAAAAATTTCAACATTTGGTTGATCATATTTTTAATAATAATGTGATATCCTTCACTGATGAGATATACCACCCGAAGGGACCAGTCATTGCAAGCCGTTACACATTCAGGTCTTGTCCTCCGGGTATATACTAGCTGAAGTCTTGATAAATGGAGGTTCATCTCTAAATATCTGTCCATATGCTACATTGTTGAAGATGAATGTCAATCTCAACCGAATCCTGAGCAGCCATACGGTTATCAAAGCTTTTGATGGAGCCCATCGAAATTCGGTCAGAGTAATTGAGCTGCAAACCGAAATTGGTCCCCATACATGCTGCGTTTCTTTTCACGTACTCTAGATAGATTCAGGATATAACCTACTCTTGGGAAGACCGTGTATTCATATGGCCGGGGCAGTCCCCTCCACCCTTCATCAACAACTGAAATACATTACCAACAATAGCCTAGTCACGGTCAATGCTGAACCGGAATGTCCTCAATATGGTGACATACCATACATCAAAGTCAATTCAGATGTTGAACTGGTCAGTTTTCATGCCTTGGAAGTAAGAAACACTCAGTACCATGCTATGGGAATGCCATTTCGCGTACCCAAGATTTCTGCCAAAGTAATGTCGGCTACTTGCACGTTTGCTTTGATTGTGAAATCAACCAACAAGTTTTTGGCGCCGCTTCCGGGGAATTCTTTGTTAATATTAATTTCATATTAGTTATAATCAATTCGATCTTAATTTAAACGTTACTTATTTTTCTTCTTATTTTCACAGGAATTATTTGCGAGTGTATGCACACTAGATCAAGGGCAAGAAGAGAACTTTTTCCTTATACAGACGAGATTGAAAGGAAGTTCCGGAAAAGGCAATCGACTAGTGCGGTATCACCCGAGGAAGAAAAACTGGAGGAACAAGAAATTCCAGTGAACATGGCAGGGAACGATTAGAAACCACTTTGGGACTATGCCATGCCGAATGTCACGGATATACAATCCAGCATTAGGAGATCGGCAATTAATGCTAACACTTTTGAGATCAAACCAGCAACCATTCAAATGCTTCAGAATCAATGTCAGTTTGGGGGTAGTTCGTTAGATGATCTGAATGAGCATATCTTGAGTTTATTGGAAATTTGCGACACCTTCAAATTCAACAACGTATCAGAAGATGCTACAAGGTTGAGGATATTTCCATTTACCTTAAAAGGCAAAGCATGAAGTTGGTTATACTCTCAGCCTCCTGACTCAATCCACATTTGGGACGAGTTAGCTCAAAAATTTCTTGCTAAGTTTTTCCCACCAGCAAAGTTAGAAAAACTACGGAATGATATTCATACCTTCGGATAGTTTGATTCGGAATCATTGTATGAGGCATAAGAAAGGTTTAAGGATATGCTCCGCAAATGCCCACCACCATTGAATTCCACAGTGGATGCAATTGGCGATATTTTGCGATGGTTTACAAGCATCCACAAGGGCAAGTATTGATGCAGCAGTAGGAGGAGCGATTATTTCTAAAAATCTTGATGAGGCATTTCAGTTGTTAGAGACGATGGCCACCAACAATTATTAGTGGTCCATGACGAGGTCTAATCCTCCGAAAACAGCGGGAAAGTATGATGTGGATGCGATAACATCATTACAAGTGCAAGTGACCGTAATGGCTAAGCAGATAGAATTATTGCATCCATAATCCACTCAGCAGGTAGCGATGGTTTATGAAATTTGTGTTGGGGGTCATACTACAGATAAATGTGCCATCAATGCTGAAGCAACACAGTATGTGGGGAGTTAGAGTCGGTCTACTCAGCCTTATCCGAATAAAAATACATATAATCTGGGGTGGAGAAATCATCTTGGGTTTTCATGGAGTAACAACCAAGCTGCAGAACAAGCACCGAGACAACTAAACAATCCTGGGTTTCAAAACCAGACACAACAACTTGTGCGGAAAGCAAGTTGGGAAGAATCTTTGGAAAGATTCGTTAAGGCAACTGAGAAAAGGAGTGAGGAGAGTGATAAGAGATTTAGTCAAATGGAGCTGAGTATACAAAGTCAGAATGCATCGATCAAAAATCAGGAAAATCAAATGGGACAAATGGCACATGCATTGAATAACCGACTACTTGGAACACTTCCAAGCGACACCGAGAAAAACCTGGGCAGAGATGAGTATTGTAAGGCGGTAACTCTACGAAGTGCAAAAGAACTACAAGAGTCAGTCACGGATAGGGAAAAGGAGGACAAGGCATCAAATGAAATAGAGAAAATAGTGGAGACCGAAAAGCGTCAAGAGGAGACCTCACAGCAGAAAAATTCAGAACCAACCATTACAATGCCCCCCATACCGTATCCGCAGAGATTTCAGAAATCCAAGTTAGATAAGAAGTTCTCACGATTCTTGGATATCTTCAAGAAATTGCATATCAACATCCCATTTGCCGAAGCCTTGGAACAGATGCCGAGTTATGCGAAGTTTATGATGGAGGTTTTGTCAAAGAAGAGGAAATTGGGCGAATTCGAGACAGTAGCATTGACGGAAGAATGCAGTGCTATCATTCAGAATAAGTTACCGCCGAAGCTCAAGGATCCAGGTAGCTTTAATATTCTGTTCAAGATTGGAAATCAGTTTTCGGGACGAGCTTTATGTGATTTGGGGGCCAGTATAAATGTAATGCCATTATCAAATCTACTGGCCGATTCGGACTTGTGCTCCACGCCCAATAAATATCAGTTTATAGTTAGCGGATAGATCAGTTACATATCCACGAGGTATAGTTGAAGATGTGTTAGTAAAAGTGGATAAATTCATCTTCCTTGTGGATTTCTTTATTCTGGATTGTGAAGTGGACAGTGAAATCCCGATCATTCTTGGGCGACCATTTTTGGCGATAGGCAGAAAATTGATTGATGTTCAAAAAGGTGAATTGACAATGCGAGTTCAAGATCAACAGGTCACCTTTAACGTTTTCAAGTCAATATCGTACCCAAAAAAAAGGTGAATGTATGCGGGTTCATATCATGGAGGAATTGGTGAATCATAAATTCAGCACAACTTTTTCGGAGGACCCACTTGAATCTATTTTGCTCAAAGTGAGCGAATATGGTATTGAAGAGGATATCGAATACGTCAAATGGCTAGACACACCATCAGTTTTTCAGAAAAGCACTCAATCCTTCGACACCATAGAGAGGCTCGAAGCGGAAGGTAAAATGTTTAAACCATCAATAGAAGAGCCACCGGTGCTAGAATTAAAGCCATTACCACCCCATTTGCAATATGCTTACTTGGGAAAAGACAATACCCTACCAGTTATTGTTTCGACAGAATTGACTGATATGCAAAAGGAGAAACTGTTACGGGTCTTGCGAGAATTCAAAACAGTAATTGGGTGGACTATAGCGGACATTCGAGGTATTATCCCATCATTCTGCATGCATAAAATCTTAATGGAAGAGGGGGCGAAACCAACCATCGAGATGCAAAGAAGGATAAACCCCATCATGAAGGAGGTGGTGAAAAACAAAATTATAAAGTGGTTGGATGCTGGCATTATTTACCTGATCTCAGATAGTTCATGGGTAAGTCCTGTACAATGTGTACCAAAGAAAGGGGGTATGACAGTGGTGAAGAATGAGGCGAATGAGCTCATCCCTACTCAAATAGTTACAGGATAGAGAGTATGCATGGACTACCACAAGCTAAATAAAGCCACACGCAAGGATCACTTCCCCTTGCCATTCATTGATCAGATGTTGGATAGGTTAGCGGGACATCAGTTCTATTGTCTTTTGGATGGTTATTCTGGATATAATCAAATTTCTATAGCACCGGAGGATCAAGAGAAAATGACATTCACATGCCTATGCGGTACGTTTGCATTTCGGCGAATGTCTTTTGGTTTATACAATGCACCAGCAACCTTTCAGCGGTGCATGATGCGATCTTCTCCGACATGGTCGAGAAAAATTTGGAGGTATTTATGGACGATTTTTCTGTGTTTGGTGATAGCTTTGACCTTTGCTTGCAAAATCTGATGTTTGTATTGAAACGGTGCGTGGAGACTAATCAGGTTCTTAACTAGGAAAAATGCCACTTTATGGTGAAGGAAGGGATTATTCTCGGGCATAGGGTTTCTGCAGCAGGATTAGAGGTGGATAAAGCAAAGATTGAGACTATTGAGAAATTACCACCTCCATCATCTGTGAAAGGAATACGGAGCTTCTTGGGACATGCGGGTTTCTACAGACGTTTCATCAAAGATTTTTCAAAAATTTCAAAACCCTTGTGGTCCCTGTTAGAGAAAGATGTGCCCTTCAAAATAGATCAGTCATGTATCGAGGCATTCGAGATTTTAAAGAAGAAGTTAGTATCTGCTTCAATCATTGTGGCGCCCGATTGGTCTTTACCATTCGAATTGATGTGCGACACCAGCGACTATGCAGTGGGAGCAATTTTGGACCAATGTCACGACAAAATTTTCCATGCAATCTATTACTCAAGCAAGACATTGACAGATGCTCAATTGAACTACACAACCACCAAAAAAGAACTACTTGCAGTTGTGTTCGCCTTCGACAAATTCAGAGCATACCTCATTGGAACCAAGGTCATTGTCTACACGAATCATTCTGCAATCAAATATTTGATCGAGAAGAAGGATGCCAAACCGAGGTTAATATGATGGGTGTTATTGCTGCAAGAATTTGATTTGGAGATTCGGGATAGAAAGGGTACAGAAAATCAAGTAGCGGATCATCTTTCACGGTTAGAAAATGATGAGGTGCAGAGGAAGGACAATGCATTGATTAACGAAAAATTTCTGGACGAACAACTTCTATGAGTGACCACAACACTGCCTTGGTATGCTGATTATGTGAACTATGTGGTTGCTAAAGTACTACCACCGGATTTGAACTCGCAACAACGAAAGAAATTCCTTAATGACGTGAAGTAGTACTATTGGGATGAACCGTTCTTGTTTAAAGCCTGCGCAGATCAAATGATTAGACGTTGTGTGCCACATGAAGAGATGGACAATATATTGGGTCATTGCCACTCATCAGATTATGGAGGTCATTATTCCGGTGATCGAACTGCAGCCAAGGTGTTACAATCAGGATTTTAATGGCCTTCGTTATTCAAGGATGCGTATCTCTATGTACTAAAGTGTGATCGATGCCAACGCGTAGGTAATATCTCCAAGCAAAATGAAATGCCACTCAACACTATATTGGAGGTAGAACTGTTTGACGTTTGGGGAATCGATTTCATGGGACCGTTCCCCTCATCATTTAATAATCAGTATATTTTGTTGGCAGTGGATTATGTTTCCAAATGGGTTGAAGCCACAACTTTGCCCACCAATGATGATAACGTCGTCCTTTGATTCTTAAAGAAAAATATCTTTACGCGATTTGGGAATTCGCATGAGGACATTGCTCTAGATAAGTTTGGGGGTAGTTGTTTAGTTTCATTTTTATTTGCATGAGTAAACTGCGTTTGTTAATAGTTGTGGTTGTTTTAATATTTATAAATGTTGCGTTTAGGATTGCATGTTAATTCTAGCTTTTGATAGTAAGTATATTTGAAGGCTAATGATGAACTTGAAATTGCATGAACAAGTCTAGTAAGGATTGTTGAGTCAGTGATATGATGTTCTTGACATGATTTGAATATCTATCTGTTTGACACTGATGTTATAAGGATAACACAATTTGAAAAATGACCATGTTAGCTATGATAGTTTAAATGGATAGATAATGGTGTTCTACAGGATGAATACTAGTGAAATGAAAGAGCAAGTTAAGTAGTTAGTGAAGACTGAATTTAGGCATGAACTCAAGTTTGGGGGAAAAATATATGAAATATATAAGCTAAAAAAAACAAGAGAATAAACACCGTGGCATGCTTGTTTAGTTTTGTGGCCTTTGTTACTTGAGTAAGTAAGCCTGAGGGGATTGTCTCTACACCTAGCGCCCTAAGGTCTTAATGGCTTGGGAGTCGTTGGTCGAAAGCTCGTTAAGGTAGCATTGAAAAGCCTAAGGGAATAAGACAATGCATAGTTATGGTTTAAAAAAAAAAAAAAATAATAATAATAAAGCGGGAAAAGTGAGAAATGCCCTCGTGTAAAAAAAACAATAATATGAATAGCATAAGTACTTCATGTTGAACCTTGAGTTTTGGTGATTTTTTTATTTCGGTTGAATCTAGTTTATTTGATGAGCTCTTGAGTTAGACTGTATGAAGCTTGATATGAAATTTATTATCTGTCAGATTTTTGCTTGTCAGTGGTTAGCATAGTTGTTGAACACACACTCACAATATCAATATTAACAGATTTTGATTGATTGATTGTTGGGATATTATTGATCTGCTTTATCATGAGGTATTAGCATGTTTTTGTGATTTTTCTGAGGCCTATTAATATTCGTTAACTATTGAATTGCTGGAATTAAGGTCATTTAGTTAGTTTGCATTTGCATGATGTCTAGTTATTTGTGTTGCTTGTGTTTTGTTGCTTGAGGACATGCAACAATTTAAGTTTGGGGGTATTTGATGATTGGGTAATATACCTATGAATTGATTATGTTTGACCTTAATTTGTTGTGTGTCCGAAGCATTTTAGAATCATTTTACTCGTTTAAGTTGTGTTGTGGCAGGATTGTGTGCTGTTGGGACGTTTGGAAGCCGTGGGATTGAAAAAGGCAAGAGAAGTGGCTTCTGCACCTTAGCGTCGGGGCGCTGCCTCAAAGGAAAAATATAAGCGTCGGTATTTGGTCTTGATTGACTTGAGACGGCCTTGGTGGATGGATCCCAGATAATTTGGTCCGACTTCTTTGTTTGACTTTGTTATGGAGTGTATTGGAAGCATATTTGGACTAGGATTTGTGGAATTGGGCAAGTAAATATAAATTGATTCTTTACATTGAATTGGGACTCTATTCTACACAATCAGGGGATTGAACAAGGAGCAAGGGCAGATCTGGAGGCTTATAACTTGGAGTTCTTCTTCTTCTTTATTCTTTTAAAAAATTATGTAACTCATTAAGGATGATTTATCAATTATTTGTGGTTTTCATTTCTGTCATGAACTAATTCCTTTTATTAAGATTCCAATGGAACCTTTTTTGGTTATGGAATGATTATTTAATTTATTCCAATTATTTATGTTTAAGTGAATTGTTCATCATGCTTTGTATTTATTGATTAATTATCTGGCCAATAATTACCATGTTACTCTAGAAGGAATCGAGAGAGGAATTCTAGAGTTAGAACTGGGCAGTGTGACATGTGACTTAGTTATTTGCACAGTGAATAATTAGGTTTGTGAATAGAATGAGAATATCTATTTGCCGCATGTAACATATAAGGAATTGGGTTTGTATCGAGTTTAATTCAATTGTTTTGCATAGAGATATAGCAAAATTAATCTGGGTTAAATAGAAGGCAATTGATCACTCGAGAGAGGGCTTTTGGCATTTGAGAATTCCTGTTAACAATTCAGTAGACATAACAATTGGGATAATTGGATAATTGATTTAATAATCATATTTGGGGAAATTGGAGTCTTATTTATCATTCATCTGCATTCAAATAATTCTTAATTTGTTCTTTGTTTTCTTTTAGCATAATTTCTTGTTATATTTACAATTAGTTTTCTTAGCTTTAATAATCACAATTTTTGGTTGTTTAAATAAAATTGGATTGATACAGTACTAGTAGTTGGAATTTATTAATTGGAATTTTCATAGGGATCGACACTCTAATTTATCACTATATTACTTGTTGATCGTGTATACTTGCACGTTTGCTTTGATTGTGAAATCAACCAACAGTGGCCTACGTCAATGTACTTGACTTTGATGATGCCCAACAAAATGATAGCTCGCTCAGTGGTTATTTCATGATGGTGAGATGACGGAACTAACTTGGCATAGATAAACAGATTCTATGCTTTTGCATATCGATTCAAGGCGAACGCTGGAAACGTTTTAGGCTCATTCGTTCCTGCCTTATAATTCCATTTTGTTCCTGGAATGCACAATTCAGCAATTATTAATTCCAAATCCGTTTCTAGATGCGCGCCTTTGACCCAATTAGCAGACCTAGTCGGTGGTGCGTCATTTATTCTAAAAACTGCTCGGATCGCTGGAAGTCAAAAATCCACTTGCACTCCTCGAACCAGCGTTATCCCTCCCGTTATTTCCTTAGCATTCGCGTAGAACTCTCAAACAACCCCTATGGGAATAGGCATAGGAGTTGCAGCCAAGCCAACCCAGCCTCTTTCTCGTATCATATTCCATAGTTGGCCATCTTGCTTCTCTGGCTGAAATCCCCGTTCCTTCACAAACGATTTGGCCACGATTCGATAATATTCTATTTGTGCCTCCAAACTGATAAATTTCATGTGGTCCACGACACCCTCTTCTTGGTTATTGGACGACGAGGAGGAGGAAGAAGAGACGGAACGTGCTCGTTTTGGACCCATTTGCAGAAGATAGTGAGAATGGAGATGATTTGCTCGATAATGAATAAGAGCCGATGATGAGAATACCCCCAAACTCGTTTTTGCACAACCCAATCAGAAACCCTAGATTTATACTGCACTTATGAACGTGGGTGTAATCGTGGGTGTAAATACTGAAGCGACAATCACATAATGGAGAGGATAGTTAGGGCTCAATTTGTAACTACCGAGAGGTGAGGAGACGTGTGTGTTGAGGAGAGCAAGAGAAGACGCCTCTGTGTGATTTCAAATGAGAGACCAAATGAGCCCCAACACATTTTTAAAACTTAAAAATTTTTCACTGTCCGGTGTGGCGTGTGGCCACGCGACCTTTCAATGGGTTTTGGGCGCGGGCACGCGAGTGCAGTTTTCAATATGATACACGTACAGTGTGGGCGCGCTGGAATATGGCGCAGGCGCGCGACCCTACATCCTGGACTTCCAGTTTTCATCTCTAGTACTGCAGGACAGTAATGTATGCATTCCAATACACCTGCAATACCATCATTAGACACTGTCAAAACATGATTTACTAAATCAACATGAGTGTATATTTTGTCACCCTCATTTCAATGCAATGCACAAACATACTCCTGTTCAGTTTCAGAACTATGATAATTATGCAACGATAATCAAACTATCCTAACTAAGAATGAAAATGAGCTAACAAAAACAACGTAAATTGAATAAATAAAGAAAAAAGAAAAAAGAATAGATATAGAAATAATGGGTTGCCTCCCATTAAGCGCTAAGTTATAGTCAATTAGCTTGATTGTCTCTGATTCTCATGTCGAAGAAAGAATTGAGGTGACTTTCTGTCTATCCACCTCGCCACCAAAGTAATGCTTCAATCGCTGTCCATTCACCTTAAAAGGCTTGTCCGGAAACTCATCAAATACTTCAATTGCACCATGCGGAAAGATAGTCTTCACTGTAAATGACCATGACCATCTCGATTTCAGCTTTCCGGGAAAAAGTTTAAGTCTGGAGTTATAAAGCAAAACCCTTTGTCCCGGTTGAAATGTTCTCTCTATGATCTTTCGGTCATGCCATTTTTTTACCTTCTCCTTGTACATCTTTGAATTCTCATATGCATGTAATCTTAATTCATCCAACTCATTGAGTTGGAGTAGGCGTTTCTCCCCTACAGCTTTCAAATCAAAATTGAGCTTCTGAATTGCCAAATATGCCTTATGCTCTAGCTCCATAGGAAGGTGACAGGCTTTTCCATACACAAGCTGAAAAGGTGACATGCCCAATGGAGTTTTGTATACAAATCTATAGGCCCATACTGCATCATCCAACTTTAACGACCAATCCTTCCTCGTGGGATTCACAACCTTTTCAAGGATTTTTTTTACTTCTCGATTCGACACTTCAGCTTGGCCATTCGTTTGTGGGTGATAAGCTATAGCAATGTGATGGTTCACCCCATACTTAGCCAACAAAGCTGTAAACTGCCTGTTGTAGAAATGACTACCTTCGTCACTGATGATGGCCCTTGGAGTCCCAAACCTAGTGAAGATATTATTGTGTAAAAACTTGAGGACTACCTTGGCATCATTTGTCGGAAGAGCTGCCACTTCTATCCATTTTAAGACATAATCCACTGCGAGCAAGATGTAGAGATTTCCGCGGGAAGAAATAAAAGGTCCCATGAAATCAATCCTCTACACATCAAAAATTTCTACTTCGAGGATCGTATTCAATGGCATTTCATATCTTTTGGAAATATTCCCCACTCTCTGACATTTGTCGAACCGCTGGACAAAACTGTATGCATCCTTGAAAATTGCCAGCCAGTAGAATCCTGCTTGTAGTACTCTAGTCGTTGTTCTTTCTCCACAATAGTGACCACCATACACTGAAGAATGACAATCCTGCAAAATTCCCTCGGTCTCGCTATACGGGATACACCTTCTTATCATTTGATAAACACATTGTTTAAACAAATAAGGCACATCCCATATGTACCATTTGACATCATGCAGGAATTTATTCTTTTGATAACCCACGAAGTCAGAAGGTACTATCTTACTCACCAAATAGTTCGTGTAGTCTGCAAACCATGGCACTTCCCCTTTCACCACAAACAACTGCTCATCTGGAAAGGATTCATTGATTAAAACCTTGTAAATCCCGCCTCCCTTTCCAGGATTCTCAAGTCGAGATAAGTGAGTGCGCCACTTGGTTTTAGTGCCCCTTTCGTAAGACCCAAGAAATTTTTAAATAAAAGGAATTTCCTTTATTTTGAAATAGTAAGGGTTGATTTGATTAATGTGGATAGTTAAGGGTTAAATCATAAATATTTCAAAATAAGCAAGTGGTTATAAAATATTCATTGTTGTTAGGGAATATTCGTTTGGTCGTGGAATATTAAATCTTTGTCGGGGAATATTTCGTACGACGGTATGACCGTAATGTGGGCCCCATGTGAAAGCGATTGGATGAAGAAAGCGACAAATATAAGTTGTTTTTAAATAACTTGGCGTAGTTTGTTGCCCTTTGTTGGAATACCCGTTGGTTAAAACACACTAATCTGCGTTGTTGAGCAAAGTAGCATACCAGTATTGCACCAATTATTGATTCTTACGAAGAAGGCACTACTCAATAATGGTTACGATGAATTCTTGTTCGGTATTTTATTGAGTTAATAATTCTTCGTGTTGATATTTTATATTCTTTGTTGTTTCAATAATTGTCATTACACAAGTATCTTTCATTATCGAAGCAATAATTCATATTATCTGAATAATATTATTAGATAACATTATTGGCAATGTCTAGAAAGTTACATCTAAGGAGAGGTTTGGTCATCTAATTAGGCGGCAAAGAAGAAGAAATTCTTATTGGAAAGCCCCTCTTTCTGAGGAAGCGCACTGGTTGTCAATATTGTGATTCATAATATTATTTGTGAATAATTAATTATTGATTTATATGATGAGGAAAATATTGATTTTATGTGGATATAGATGGAGAAAATTTTTAAAATGACAATTGTTGAAAATTAATATTTTATCTTTTTACGATAAAATAATTCATTTAAATATATTATTTTAATAATATATTAACGGTGATATTTTTACAATGAATGTGGGATATATGAGTATATGAGGAGGAAGAGTATTTTGTGGCATTAAATGTTTAACACATGTTTTGTGTGTTGGTGGACACAATTATTGATAGAAATTTGATTATACTTTGTAAAATCGCTCTGGTTTGTGGATTTGATTACGATTTTTGTTTGGAATTTGGAAAACTTTCTTCTGCAAAGTTGTAGAGAATTGAATTTCCTATAAAAACTCACGAGATTGAATTTTCTGATGAAAGGGCTATTTATTATGCATTATTGAAGTTAGAAGCTCAAAATAATTGATTTTGGGAGTTTAAATTATTTTTGTTAAGAAAAACGTTTTTTGTATTTTTTTGGACATCATTAACATGTGTGGCTGGTGTTTTGACCAAAAGGTGGGCTAAGGAAAATTTGTATAATTATATTAATATTATATTAATTTTTTTACGCTTTGGTGTTCTAAGCATTTTCCTATAAATAGGGTGCTTAGGTTAGAATTGAAAATCACACGTAAACCGAAGTTTTCTCTATTTCTCTCTCGATATTTTGAGCGTATTCTTGTGAGTATTTTGAGTATACTTTGAGTATTGCTAGATTTGCAAGTTCCTTCAAAGACTATACATTATGATTCTAGCTAGAAGCACCGATCTTTCGAGGTAAGGGATATTATTTTTTGTAATGATATTATTTCTTCAATATCATTATCTTTGAAATGTTGATCTGAAGTTTTATCAAATTTGGAACTTTTTCATGTCGGGGTTACTATTCATGAGTTACTATTCACGAGTTCTTATTCATGAGTTACTATTCACGAGTTACTATTCATGAGTTCTTATTCACGAGTTACTATTCACGAGTACTATTCATGAAGCGTGAAGATGTTTTTTGTGGAATTTCTATCTTTTGGTGTCGGAGTTACTATTCACGTATCTGAGACTTATTCACGTATCTGACACTATTCACGATTATCTGGTATTATTCATAGAAAAATAAAATTTCTTCTTTTCGTCCAAAACATCTATTCGGATACTAGCTCGATTGTATCCATGTTTTGATCATTCTTGAATTTTACACCACTATGATTATTTTTGAGGTATTTTTTGGGCGTGGATAAAACCAAGTACGAATCCTTGATCCTTAATCCTTGTCATTTTGTTTCTTTGGATTCGTTTCTTTAAAAATATTTTTCATCATCCTCGTCTTAAATGATGATATTATTGAATATCTTTGGCACAGTAGTGCAAAGATTAATGATTACGATGAATATCTTTGGCACATGGTAGTGCAAAGATGAGCAGTGTTGAGATGAACATGATTAATTGATGAATATCTTTGGCTGTAGTGCAAAGATGAATATTTGATTTGAGAAGAATATTGATTGATGTTACGGGGATAAAATATTGATGATGGATTTATTAAATTCATAGATTATAGTAGATTTCATTCTCTACGTAACTCTTCTATGAATTATTATTTCATTGCGAATATTGATCCGAAACTTGTTGTCTATTGTATTCTATCAGATTGTTCCTGTTGAAGACTAACGATAATTTTTTGTATATTATCTTAGTCATAATATTCTTCTTGGGCTAGTTGAGCTCACCCTTTTCCTTGTTGTTCCATTTTCTTCTCTCGGGAGGCGAGAATGTAGCGAGTACTAGTTGGGGTATGGAATGAAGATTCTAGAGAGAGTTGTTTAGTAGTCCTCACCATTTTGCAAAATAATGAATCAATAATGTGATGAGGATTTATTTGAGTATAGATATTGTCTAGAAGATAATATTTGTATTCAAACTCACAGTTTCTTGTTGTAATAATAAAGTTATAGTTGTTTTTACGTACCATGTATTTGGCGACTCGAGAATGGGTGTTGTGTATACCTATTTTGGGGGCGTCACGGTTAATATCGAGCTTAGGATATGATCTCTAGCGGAGATCGGGGAATAGAACTAGGAGGGGAGAGCGAGTAAATCCTTCGCTAGTGTGTCCTACCTAAGCTTATTTGTTAGTTGGTCAATATATAGGGATATTATGTGATATATTGATTTCCTTAATTAACCCTTATTTTATAGCGAGATTTGAGAATGTCGTGAGAATATTAATGATGGAGTAAATGAGACCGTGGAGATGCTGTTTCACCAACGAGGAGAGCGTGCAACAGTCGGCAATGTTCCTCCTGTGAACAACACCTGCGAAAGCGAGATGATGAGCGGGGGATGTTTAGAAGCTTTTTGCAGTTCATGCAAAATCGCACGAGGAGACTCGTGTTCAAAATACTGAGGAGGAAATGATAGCAATTCACGGGTGGTCACGGCCAAGCGAGTTCAAAGAGTTGGGACCACGCAGTGCTGGGAAAGCCGGATCCGATTAAGGCGGAGGCGGCGTGGGTCAAACAAATTACCAAGATATTCGATGTCTTGGGATGCGGAGGAACAGAAAGTTCCATTCGCCACCTTTATGTTCCGTGGCGAGGCGATTCATGGTGGGAATCGTGAAGGCGTACCCATCCAACGCACTTTTCGGCATGTCATGGGACGCGTTTGAGAAAGCAGTTCAATGACAAGTACTTCCACGAAAGTATTCGTATATGAAGGAAGTGGAGTTTATTAGACTAGAGCGAGTAATAACATGACGGTGTCCCGAAGACGAGGCGAAGTTCGCGGAGTTATCGAGTTTGCACCTCATTTGGTGGAGAATGAGGAGCGTATGACGCGGATGTTTCGAGAGGTTTGAAACCCGACATACGTCGATCTCATTTCTCATAAATTTTCTCTCTATTCGGATGTTGTCAGCGAGGCTCGATTGTTAGAAGCGAGATAACGAAATACGTTCAACCGAGGGATCATAACCAGGATCATATCAAGATAGCGATCATCGAATAACGATAACCCAACGGAGAAAGAAGAATACTGAAGACAAAGCGGTAACCACTCTGGTGGTAATCGTGGCCATGAAAATAGAAGAAGCGAGTCGGGAGGAGATTTTAAAAGAGGAGATTCAACAACGACCATGTGAAGACGCGTCGGCGCCTATAGCAACTAGTTTTAAGGGAGGAGAACGACCACCGGTCAGTATGTTACAAATCTGGAAAGAGGGACATATATCATTGGCCGCCCAACGCAGTTTAAGGTATGCTATAGTTGTGGAAAGGAAGGACATATCGCTTTCGAGATTATGCAGTAGCGAAACCTAGTTCATTGTGGGACGGTGACTCAAAAGATCGTCCCGAAAAAGTCAAAGTCAACGATTAGGAAGAAGCGTTTGTCGTGGCCAATCAAAATGCAAGGAACCCGAACGAAGTTAGCACGGGTTAGTCAATTATAAATTCTTCTTGAAGTATATACCTTACTAGATATCGGTTCTACCCATTCTTTTATCTCTCTTACTTGCGCTCAACGTTTAAACTTGACTCAGGAGAAATTAGACTTTGACCTATCTCGTGGAAACTCCGATTGGGAGAAACTTTCATCACATCCACTTTGTTTATAAATCTTGCTTGATTCGAGGTTGGCACTATCACATTACTGTTAACCTTATTTCTATAGAGATATTTGTTTTTGATGTGATTTTAAGGTTAACTACTCATCATGCCGAAATTGATTATTTTCGTAAGGTTGTTAGTTTTCATATTCCTAAGCAACCTGTTATTCGAATTCAAGCAATCAAACCATTGTAGTCAAACATTTTCATATCAAGCCATGAAGTCATTCGTTTATTACGGATGTCAAATTTTCTTAGTCCATGTTATGGATTTGAATAAAGACACGTCAGATTTGAATAATATTCTGTTGTTATTGATTTTCCCGACGTATTTTAAGAAGAATTTCTTGGCTTACTCCCAAAGCTTGATATTAAATTTTGTATCGACTTTGAACCGGTACAAAACTCATTTCTAAAATCTCATATCGAATGGCTCCTATTGAACTTCAGGAGTTAAAAATTCAACTATAGAATTTGGTACCTGAGCCTTTATCTTGTGACTTCCTTTGTGGAATTCACCTAAGCCAGACTCTCTGTAGGGGACGTCATATTCGTTGCGATAGTAAATGGATAGGTGTCATTGTGACGTGCTATCCAAGATTGGGATATGAGTCACAGTTGAGAGCAACCTAAGTCAGTAATCGAAATACGTAGCTTTCTAGGCTTAGTTGGTTATTATCGGAGATTCGTTGAAGGATATTCTCGAATCGCTATTCCGTTAACTTAGCTGACTCGAAAAGATACAAAATTCGTATGGAGCGAGGAATGCGAGAAGATTTTCCAAGAGCTCAAGAGGCGACTCATTTCGGCACATATTCTAACCATACCATCTTGGAAAAGCGAACGTGGTAGTGGTACGCGTTGAGTAGAAGATCATATCTTGGAACGAAAAGTGCGATGATGTCAGTATATACGATAGAGCCAACTTTAATAGAAAAAGTTAAGATTGCTCAAGCCACCGACTCGGAGCTGATGCGTATGAAGAAGAAAGTACAAGAAGGAGTTATTCCGGAAGCGAGAATTGATGAAGAAGGAATACTTCGAGTCCACTCTAGACTTTGTGTTCCTAACGACTCTGATTTGAAGAACAAGATTATGATGGAGGCACACAATACACCATTTGCAATCCATCCTGGGAGTACCAAAATGTATTATGATCTTCAACATACATTTTGGTGGAGCAATATGAGGAGAGAGATCGCGTAGTTTATCTCGATGTGTTTAACTTGCCAACGTGTAAAGGCGGAGCATCTTGTACCTAAGGGTCCGTTGCAACCACTTGAGATTTTGAAATGGAAGTGGGAACACATTACCCTGAATTTCATTACTAATCTTCCTGCGGTTTCTCAAGGCATCAATGCTATTTGGGTTATTGTTGATAGATTAACCAAGTCTGCTCATTTCTTACCGATACGAGAGACTTATTCCCTTGAACGTCTTTCTCGTATGTACGTAAATGAGATTGTGAGATTGCATGGCATGCCAGTATCCATAGTTTTAGATTGTGACCCAAGATTCACTTCATGATTTTGGGTTAGTTTGTAGAAAGCTATGGGCACGAATTTACGATTCAGTTTGGCATACCATCCTCAAACGGATGGGCAATCAAGAAAGGACTACTCAACTCTTGAAGATATATTAAAACTCTGTGTCCTAGATTTCAAAGGAAGTTGGGATAAGTACTTGCCATTGGTGGAATTCTCATACAACAATAGTTATTAAACAAATATAGGCATGGTTCCATTCGAAGCATTATATGGACAAAAATGTCGTTCTCAATATGTTGGGATGAGGTGGGTGAAGCAACATTGTTGGGACCCGAAAGTTAGTACGTATGACTAATGATTCGACAAGCGTATACAAAGCGGCACAAGATCGACAAAAGAGTTATACGAATCTTCATCGAAAGGACGTGGAATTTAGTGTAGGGGATCATGTATTGTTGCGAGTTGCTCCATGGAAGGGAGTTACAAGATTTGGGAAGAGAGGAAAGTTCAATCCACGATTTATCGGTCCATTTCAAATTCTTGACCGAGTAGGAAATGTAGCCTATAGACTTGCGTTACCTCGAGTATGTCTCGTGTTCATAATGTGTTTCACATATCTCGTACTTAAGTAAATATGTGAAAGTCCCGAACCACGTTATTGAGTTAGAACCAGGACGAGATAGTAGAAGACTTAACGTATGAGGAGGTACTGTCAAGATCTTGGATAGGAAGGAGCATGTCCTACGCCAAGAAAGGTCATACCACAAGTTAAAGTTTTGTGGAGGAATCATGCTATAGAGGAAATGACACAGGGGAATTGGAAGCGAAAATGAAAGTGAGGTATCCTCACCTTTTCAAAACACCAGAATACGACGTCCAATTTCGAGGACGAAATTTCATAAGGAGGGAGGTTGTAAGACTCAAAATTTTAAATAAAAAGAATTTCCTTTATTTTGAAATAGTAAGGGTTGATTTGATTAATGTGGATAGTTAAGGGTTAAATCATAAATATTTCAAAATAAGCAAGTGGTTATAAAATATTCATTGTTGTCGGGGAATATTCGTTTTGGTCGTGGAATATTAAATCTTTGTCGGGGAATATTAAATGCATTGGTAGCTTGACCATGTGTGGGCCCATGTGAAAGCGATTGGATGAAGAAAGCGACAAATATAAGTTGTTTTTAAATAGCGGCGTAGTAGTTGCCCTTGCCATTGTTGAATATACCGGTGGTTAAAACACACTAATCTGGCGTTGTTGAGCGATAGCATACAGTATTGCACCAATTATTGATTCTTACGTGAAGAAGGCACTACTCAATAATGGTTACGATAAGAATTATTGATTATTTTATTGAGTTAATAATTCTTTGTGTTGATATTTTATATTCTTTGTTGTTTCAATAATTGTCATTACAATTATCTTTCATTATCGAAGCAATAATTCATATTATCTGAATAATATTATTAGATAACATTATTGGCAATGTCTAGAAAGTTACGTCTAAGGAGAGGTTTGGTCATCTAATTGCATGGCGCGAAGAAGAAGAAATTCTTATTGGAAAGCCCCTCTTTCTGAGGGCCGCACGGTTGTCAATATTGTGATTTCGTAATATTATTTGTGAATAATTAATTATTGATTTATATGATGAGGAAAATATTGATTTTATGTGGATATAGATGGAGAAAAATTTTAAAATGACAATTGTTGAAAATTAATATTTTATCTTTTTTACGATAAAATAATTCATTTAAATATATTATTTTAATAATATATTAGCGGTGATATTTTTACAATGAATGTGGGATATATGAGTATATGAGGAGGAAGAGTATTTTTGTGGCATTAAATGTTTAACACATGTTTTGTGTGTTGGTGGACACAATTATTGAATAGAAATTTGATTATAGCTTTGTAAAATCGCTTGGATTTGTGGATTTGGTCGATTTTTGTTTGGAATTTGGAAAAACTTTCTTCGCAAAGTTGTAGAGAATTGAATTTCCTATAAAAACACACGAGATTCGAATTTTTCTGATGAAAGGGCTATTTATTATGAATTATTGAAGTTCAAGCTCTCAAAATAATTGATTTTTGGGAGTTTAAATTATTTTTGTTAAGAAAAACGTTTTTTGTATTTTTTGGACATCATTAACATGTGTGGCTGGTGTTTTGACCAAAAAGGTGGGCTAAGGAAAATTTGTATAATTATATTAATATTATATTAAATTTTACGCTTTGGTGTTCTAAGCATTTTCCTATAAATAGGGTGCTTAGGTTAGAATTGAAAATCACACCGAAGCTGAAGTTTTCTCTATTTCTCTCTCGATATTTTGGCGTATTCTTGTGAGTATTTTGAGTATACTTTGAGTATTGCTAGGCGGTGCAAGTTCCCTTCAAAGACTATACCCGGGTATTCTAGCTAGAAATCTCGATCTTTCGAGGTAAGGATATTATTTTTTTGTAATGATATTATTTCTTCAATATCATTATCTTTGAAATGTTGATCTGAAGTTTTATCAAATTTGGAACTTTTTCATGTTGGGGTTACTATTCATGAGTTACTATTCACGAGTTACTATTCATGAGTTACTATTCACGAGTTACTATTCATGAGTTCTTATTCACGAGTTACTATTCACGAGTACTATTCATGAAGCGTGAAGATGTTTTTTGTGGAATTTCTATCTTTTGATGTCTGAGTTACTATTCACGTATCTAAGACTATTCATTCACGATATCGGCACTATTCACGATATCTGATGATTATTCAATGAAAAATAAAATTTCTTCTTTTCGTCCAAAACATCTATTCTGGATACTAGCTCTGATTGTATCCATGTTTTGATCATTCTTGAATTTTACACCACTATGATTATTTTTGAGGTATTTTTGGGCGTGGATAAAACCAAGTACGAATCCTTGATCCTTAATCCTTGTCATTTTGTTTCTTTGGATTCGTTTCTTTAAAAATATTTTCATCATCCTCGATCTTAAATGATGATATTATTGAATATCTTTGGCCTGTAGTGCAAAGATGAATGATTTCTGAAGAATATCTTTGGCCTGTAGTGCAAAGATGAACAGGTGTTGAGATGAACATGACCAATTGATGAATATCTTTGGCCTGTAGTGCAAAGATGAATATTTGATTTGAGAAGAATATTGATTGATGTTACAGGGATAAAATATTGATGATGGACTGTTAAATTCATAGATTATAGTAGATTTCATTCTCTACGTAACTCTTCTATGAATTATTATTTCCGCTGCGAATATTGATCTGAAACTTGTTGTCTATTGTATTCTATCAGATTGTTCCCTGTTGAAGACTAACGATAATTTTTTTGTATATTATCTTAGTCATAATATTCTTTACTGGGCTAGTTGAGCTCACCCTTTTCCTTGTTGTTCCATTTTTCTTCTCAGGAGGCGAGAATGTAGCGAGTACTAGTCGGGGTATGGAATGAAGATTCTAGAGAGAGTTGTTTAGTAGTCCTCACCATTTTTGCAAAATAATGAATCAATAATGTGATGAGGATTTATTTGAGTATAGATATTGTCTAGAAGATAATATTTGTATTCAAACTCACAGTTTTACTGTTGTAATAATAAAGTTGTAGTTGTTTCTGTACCATGTATTTGGCGACTCAGAATGGGTGTTGTGTATACCTATTTTGGGGGCGTCACACTTTCTGTCCTTGATCTCCAAATCAAATTCCTGCAGTAATAAAATACATCTGATCAACCGAGGCTTTGCATCCTTCTTTGCCACTAAATGACGAATTGCCGCGTGATCCGTATACACTATCACCTTTGTGCCAATCAGATATGCTCAAAATTTATCAAAGGCATACACCACTACCAATAACTCTTTCTTTATGGTGGTGTAGTTCAATTGTGCATCTGTAAGGGTCTTGCTGGCATAATAAATCATATGAAACATCTTCTCTTTCCTCTGCCCCAAAACAGCCCCTACGACGTAATCACTAGCATCACACATCAGCTGGAATGGCAAACCCCAATCCGGTGCGATAATTCTTTGGTCTTTGAAGTTAGTTTCCCTTTAAGTGCTTAAATGCTGATACGCAAGCCTCATCAAAATTAAACTGTGCATCCTTCTCCAATAAACTGCATAGTGGTTTAGTTATCTTGGAGAAGTCCTTGATGAATCTGCAGTAAAAACTTGCATGTCCCAGAAAACTTCGAACACCTTTTACTGAAGTAGGTAGTGGCAAGTTCTCAATAGTTTCCAGCTTCACCCTATCCACCTCGAGTCCCTTCTTCAAAACTTTGTGTCCCAGTATGATTCCTTCTTGTACCATGAAATGACACTTTTCCTAATTCAGCACTAAGTTTGTCTCAACACACCTCTTCAAAACCATAATCAAATTCTCAAGGCATAAGTCGAACGAGTACCCTAAGACTGAAAAATCATCCATAAATACCTCCGCATTCTTTTCCAGCATGTCTGAAAATATAGACATCATGCATCTCTGAAAGGTGGCTGGGGCATTGCACAACCCAAAAGACATCCTTCTGAAAGCAAAAGTGTCGTATGGACATGTGAAGGTAGTCTTTTCCTGGTCTTTTGGAGCTATCATGATCGATTCAGGCAGAAGAATATCGAGAAAGGCAATAGTACTCGTGACCTGCTAATCTGTCCAACATCTGATCAATAAATGGTAGTGGAAAATGATCTTTCATCGTAGCTTTGTTGAGTCTGCGGTAGTCCAGGCAGACTCTCCACCCCGTCACTGTTCGTATTGGAATTAACTCATTATTCTCATTAGTCACGACGGTCATGCCCCCCTTTTTTCGGTACATAATGCACTGGGCTCACCCATGAGCTATTTGAAATCGGATAGATTATGCTTGCATCAAGCCATTTTAGTACCTTTTTTTTAACCAATTCTTTCATTATCAAATTAAGTCTTCTTTGTTGCACAACTGATGGCTTGCTACCATCTTCCAGCAAGATCTTATGCATGCAAAACGAAGGGCTGATCCCCTTGATATCTGATATGGTCCATCCAATAGCTGATCTGAACTCTCTAAGCACTCGCATTAGTTTTTCTTCTTGAAAAGATGTTAGTGCATAAGAAATAATCAACAGGTAGCTTTGAATCTTTATTTAAAAATGCGTACCTGAGATGATTTGGAAGTGGTTTTAATTCAAGTTCTGGAGATGTCTCAAGAGATGGCTTTAATTTTACCGATGTCTCTCCAGCTTTCGTCAATGGCTCGACATGTGTTCTGAATTTTCTGAATTGAGGAGTGGTATCCAGATATTGCACCAGTTCAGCAAATTCCTCATCCTCCAATTCTGAATTTTTCAGTAATTATATTCCTCAATGGTTCATAATCCACTAGACTCTGTACTTCATCATTTAGAACCCGATCCACCAAATCAACCCGGAAATTATCCAACCTCTTCCGTTTATGTTGTTCTGAGCAGGTGTTAAGTTGGGGTTGGATGACCGCGTGTGCATAAAAATTTATACAAGTTCCTGAGATAAAAACAAAAACAAAAAATGGAAATGAGATAAGATTAGATTTGTCTAAGTCATACAATATAGCTTAAAACTAATGATAATAATAAAAATTTAAACGCCTTTCCCCGGCAAGGGCACCAAAAACTTGTTGCCTCTTTTAGTTTTAACAAAAGAGCTCTAACTCATTCAAGCATACATGTGTCAACAAGCAATACAGAGTAAGTCAAGTATCGATCCACGGAGAAAGTTGCTAAATTAAATTATTATGCATCAACTAAATCACTATTTTTGTATGCTTAAACTAATAATTATGATTATGATTACAAAATACTCTAAAATCAAATAACAACTAAAAGATGAATAAAAATGTAATAAATCAAATCCGGAAGTAATGGGTTCCTAACTTCATTTAATAGAACATCTAACTATCACCATCATGCAAGAATATTCACGTATCACAGAAAATTAGCCAAGAGCACTAAAGTAAACATAACCATTTTTCAATGTATTATGACCCACTCACATAACATCCACATGCAATAGACACCATGTAATCATCAAAAAAGCCAATCTCACTATATGTTTATGTGAAATTGCACCAATATTGAATTTAAGCACAAACCCTTATTTAAATCATAAGGTGAAACAGTATATGTCTATCTGATTCACAAAATACAAAGCGACAAAAAACAGCCCCATATACGCATACTATCATGATTACAATCCATACCCGCATGTTATCTTTCAATTCCATACAAGTACCTTAAACAAATGGTGATCAATCATTCATGCATGCAAACCAACCATGATAGAAATTCCTTATGATACGTAAAACAGTCCAGCAATCAAGTCATAAGTTAGACTACGTGTTAAAATCCGTTAGAATCCCATAATGGAGTTTAGTTCATAACTGAACCGAAAGCCATTATGGGATCAAAGCAACACATGGATAATAAGTAAACAATTGAAAGAGAGAAGAAAGAATTGATCAAACCCAATTGCTGATTACAATCCAAAAGTAACGTTAAAATCCTCACTAAAATCCAGCAAAGTAACAATAGTTTATCCACACTGATTGAAAATCCAAAGAAGAAGTAGTGAATATGGAGATTATGCTTGGTTCTACGTTGGAATTCTCTTAAAGTGTAAACCCTAGTTCCAATATGAAAAACACGTAAAAACTACTGAATAATATGACTGGTATCAACCAGAATTGTTTTTAACCAACAAAAACTCTTAAAATTAAAAATTAAAATAAAATAGCTCAGCAACCTCAGATGTCGCGCGTAGGCACGCGCACCCCCTTTTTATTACTCGCGCGGGCGCGTGCCTTCAAAATTGGTCAAATCGGGTGATCGCGGTAGCGTGTATAAGCTTTATTTAGTCGTGGCAACCTGCGGTGTTGATTTTGTGTTCTCTGCCGCTACTATTCATCTTCTTTTGCTCATTCTTGTCCTGCTACTCATTCTTTTATCCACTAATGCTTGGTTTTTTTGCTCCACTCGATCCTCATGTTGTGCCTTCATTGATCACATGTCATATACCATCGCCAAGATATGCCATATCCTGCACTTTCACACCAAAGGAGTTCTCAGTACATGCAATGCAAAATATTATGAAATGCAACTAAAAATACACTAAAATGTACTTGAGATAGGCATAGTTCGCTTGAATTGATATCTAATAAGTGGGTATAAAACCCATTTATCAGGGATTAGTTAATTCGAATAGATTGGTACTTACGTTGCTTGCTCATTGGATGAGGATGATTGATCTCATGATCATTTGTGTGGAGACACTAAAGCAAGTATGTAGGTGCTTATTAGAGAATAAGTTCACTGAACGTGACTCGCTAAGGAATACCTAATGGAGTTTTACTTGTCTGTCAATAGGAATTCCTGTAGTGATAGTAGTACAAATGATCCTTAGACTTGAAATTATCATAGTATCTTATATATAATGAATTACACTTTGACTTATTCCTTAAGACTCTTAGAGTATATCAAAGGGTATGCTTGGGTGTAATAAGTTATATATGAAAATAATGAATGATCAATAAAGAATCTACTATGACACCCCAAAATCCGGGTACTTCATTTCCACCGAATTTGGTGCTCACTATTTAAATAATTACATCTAACTACCCATAATAAATGATAAAACATTAAATAACTTTAAACAATAATCTTTCCCATTAAAGGGTTACATCATCATAAACAATCCCAGGTAATCTAACCTTCAAATTATTACATCAGTTTGCAGAATACATTATAAAAATAAAACAAGTCTTATAACCCGGTATTTCGAATAATTAAAATTTTACGAATAATTTTTTTTATTAATATTAATATTGATTATCAATTTTGCGACATGTATCTGTGATACGAGTCTCGAGAAGGTCAATTTGTGTATTGACTAATAAATTTAGAGTAGAGTTGTGCTTAACAAATTTAGTAACCCTAACCCTAAGTCCGGATAGGGATTCGATAGAAAATATAATTAAAATAATTATATTGATATGTACGTGTTTGTACTGTATAGATATATTGATCAATGATTGATCGGATAAGGTTTAAAATTAGTAAAACCTAATAAGAGATTAGAAACCCTAATCTCAGGATTAGAAACTCTAATGTACCGTTAGAAACCCTAATCATATGCCGAGAAACTGTAATTTTAATTTCAGAAATCCTAAGCCCTAATTAGGAAACCCTAATCCTAATTAGCAAGCCTAGTGTGTTTAGTAAATGTTAATATAATTAGGAAACCTTAATTATACTTTAGAAATATTAATTTCTATTTAAAACCCTAATATTATTTTAGAAATCTAATTTTTCTTTTTAGAAACCCTAATTAGAAAATTGTAGAATTGGAGTTTGTAAAACCTAAGGGTTAGAACCTTAGGGTTAAACCCTAAGGGTTTGGACATTTCCCTATAATGCCTTTAAAATTATTTTCCAAATTACAAAATTACCCTTTTTATATTTTTAATGAGGTTACTTGTAAAAATTGCAAAACCTTTAGTTTTTGACCAACTCTCTTGACTTTGTGACACAAGAATCTCAGAATATCGGCTCTATTTGCTAGCCATATCATCAATATACATTGTATCTATGTATTATAAAAGAATTAGAGAGAGAGAAAGTCCATTTGCTAGCCATTTTCTCTCAATGCTCTCATCTACTCTCTCTCTCACAAAGACCTCTGAAATTCTTTAGTAGATCCGTCAAGTTAACATCCCTCGATCACCCAAGAACAGATTGTAGATTGAAGATCAAAAATTTAGAACATAAAGGTATAAACCTAAAACCTATTTTGATCTTACATGCTAAAAAAGTTTTTGTGTTTAAGTGTTTATATTTGTGTTAAAAGATGTTTTTAGATGATCTATGGTGATCCATCATAGATCCATAGCATCAAAGTTGGTAAAAATCAAAGTTTTTCAAAAGTATTCTTGAGCTCTAAAGGTAGTCTGACAACGTAATGTCAGGGGCTGTAAATCCTTGTTTGTCAATGTTTTGTGTTGTTATAAGTTTTGGATCGGTAGCTGGTCATGTTGTCTTTGATCTAGAGGTGCATTTACCGCCATTACATGTCTAGATGTTTAGTTATTAACGGTCAAAACACATTGACCGACGTTGACCAGAAGAATTCTGGGTAGCCGAGAATTCTAAAATCAGCGTCTGACAACATTTCTAAGTTTCTTGATCTGTCAGGTTTTAAGTGTTATAAGGTTGTTGATGTAATGTATTTGTAGCCTGTAGTTGGTACTCGATATGCATTCCTTAAGAACTCTTAAACAATCAATATATCGATTGTAGCAAGTAGTCACTCGCACTGATTTTGAAATTCTAGAATTTCCAGAAAAGTTCATGTTCCAAATTTCTGACAGAGTTTGACCGTACTGATTCTGGTGATTTAGATGTTTTTAAACTGTGATGTTGCTTTAAACATGTTCCTTGACATGTGGACTATAGATATGAACCATAAAACCACCAAAATAATGATCAGAACACTTAGATAATTGAGCATGAAGGTGACTGGTAGGACTAGACCTGGCAAACATGGCCCAAGCCCGCTTGGGCGGTAAACCCCGTTACGAAATTTGCCGGGCTATGGGTTCTGATTTTTTAGCCCAGGAAAAGCTAGGCCATTTTGGCCCTATTGTTTTTGGCGGCCTTTAAACTTCGACCGTAATTTTTTTTTTTTAAAACAAAATGTTGCTACTTGTGGGGCTTGAACACAAGACTTGTAAGTAAATAAATAAGAGTTCAAACCAACTGAGCTACAACAATTGTTTATTTGTAATGCAATCTTTAATATATTGTTTCTTTACTATAAATGGGTAATAACTTCTAACTGTCTTTGAGCGTTACTCATAGACTCATAGGACTATCTTGTCTCGACTCTTGAGTTCCATAATTCCATTTCCATTGAAGTAAATATTAATGGGTTCCATTAATATTTAAAGTCAGCAAATTTTTAAACCTCGCCCTTTATAAGGCCAAACAGTAGTACAATTTTTGTCAATCACTGCCATGTACAAGAAGTCATGAAGCGTCAAATCATTCATTTGAAAGAGAGAATATGAGGATAAAAGATAGTAACCCATTTTCAAAGATAAAAATGTATAAAGAATTAATTTGTAATAATTAATTCAATTATTTAACATAGATATTAGATAGTCTATAATTAAGATATGTAGTTAATGTAGGTAATTAATTAATAATACTAATTTATAATACTATTAAAATTTTAATTGATTGAGATATGTAGTTAATGTAGGTAGTTAATTAATCGTGTTTGTTTGTATTATTGTTTATTATTAATTATTTTATTATTTTTAATATTTATTATTATTACTATTTCTTGTGTAGCAAAGAGTTTACAAAAAAAAAATAAAAAATTAAAGCGAGAAACCCGCGGGCCGGGCCGGGATGGAAAACCCAGAAACCGCCTGACAAAAGGTTTAGAGGCTCAGATCTCATTGTTTAAATGTTGAATGACCAAGGTGTTAGTTGATGATTGTAGTGTTGCATACACACTACACGATCACAGTTCGAGCTAGCCCAGTACCTAATTACACCGAGAATTAAAGCCGGTCAAAGTTGACCCCTTGCTAAGCCGACTGCCAGTGTTCTTGAGGCTCAAGAACACCAACAGCGACGCTTAGTGTCGCTATAGGAAATTAGCGACAGTTTTGAATTATTTTATTTTCTGAATATTCTGAAAATTAATTAAAATAAGAAATAAATTATAAAAATTACAAAAATGGTTTTAAAAATCATTTTAAATTCTAAAAAATAACTTTTAATTATTTGGGACATTTTTCATTAATATTTAAAATATTTTGAATATTAATGATATTTAATTTATTTAATTAGTGTATTAAATAAATTAGAGGAAAATGATTTAATATTATGAATAATCTTTTTAAATAAGAATAAAGTATTTAAAAATATTTTGAGTTATAAAATGGGCCTTTTAATATTTTTAGAGAATTTTCATTAATAATTTAATATTAATGATATTAGATTTATTTAATTATTAAATTAAATAAATAAGTTAAATATGATTTTAATGATTTAAAAATCATTTTAGATGAGAATAAAGTGTTAAAAATATTTTTAATTATAAAATATATTTTTCAATATTTGTGGAGAATTCTCATTATTAAATTAATATTAATGATATTAGATTTATTTAATTATTCTATTAAAAAATGAATTAAAATTGATTTTATTGATTTAAAAATGAGAAAATATTTTAAAAATATATGAAGTTATAATTAATGACTTTTAATATTTTGGTAATAATTTCATTAATATTTAAATATTAATGGTAATGATTTAAAATGATTTTAATTATTTTAAAAATCATTTAAGTAGAATATTGATGATTTAAAATATTTTAAGTTATTGATTGTGAGACCCCAGATTTTATCAATAAAGATTTAAATTTTGTCGAAATAATTTTTAATATTATGGTGTGAATTTGAGATAATATTATAGTGGTGGGTAGTATTTATAAATTTTGCAAAGTATGCAAGTGGTTATATTATATTCGATTGGCTGGGAATATTCGGTTTAGCAGGAATATTCGCATACAACTACTCAATCATTGGTGACCCCCCTAATGTAATTATTGTCGGATTGAGAAAACGACAAAAATATTTTATTGAAATAACGGCGGAAGTTTTACCGTTGATACTGTTGAACTACTCGGTAGTAAAAGTACAGTAATACGTGTGGTTGCATAGTAGCACACGGTATTGATTATTGATGCTTATGTGAGAAGTCACTCAGTTTGATTCCATTATTGTCGATTAATAATATGAATTATTATAACGATAATGACGTTTTGTTTTATTCGTATTATTAACGTAATAAAACAGAAACATCTTTTTATATAAAACTGAATACTTTATTAAAGTTATTCTATAAATAGAATATATTATATTTTATTATGCATAGTGTTGCATAGTGTTTTGCATAGTGTTGCATAGTGTTTGCATAGTAAAATGTTTTTATATAAATAGAATATATGATATTTTATTTAAAAGATTTTGCTTTAAATATGGACCGTCAGATTAAAGTAAATCAATCTGGACCGTTCATGGATTAATTACTATGCATTCTATTTTCCTATAAATAGAAGCTCATTCCTTCATTATTTTCTTACGAATTCACTGAAACTCTAGAGAGAAATTATAGAGAGAAGCTATAGAGAGAAAATCTATAGAGAGAAAGAAGAAAAGTATTCTGCTACTTCACTTTTCCAATATTCAGTTCTTCTAAGGTAAGGGGTATTATTTGTTGTACCCGTAAGGGGTGTTATTCTTTCTTATTCATGAAGAGAACTTTTGTTATTCCATTCATTATTATTCTGTTGGAATAACCTGTAAAAGTGGTATACCCTATACATAACCTGTATACGCGGCATACCCTATACTTGGTGAAATCCTTATATTATTCCATTCTTATTTATTTACATTGAAATAACTCAGATACGCGGAATCCCTATACTTGGTGATCTTCTTTACATTATTCCATTCTTTATTATTACATTGGAATATCACATGCGTGTGTTTTACAGGACTGGTTCCATTGTTTATTATTCGCATTTATTATTCTATTGGAATATCACATGCGTGTGTTTTACATCGGACTGGTTCCATTGTTTATTATTCAAACATTTATTATTACATTGGATCATCCTGCGATTGTGAATTTCACGACTGGTTCCGTTATTATTATTCTCGTTGAAATAACCCATCTATCGGAATACGCATGCGTGGTGATTTCTTTGTTATTCCATTCTTTATTATACCCGGTTAGTTAAAACTTTGACTTCTATACTCCATGAAATTAGTAGAATATCCTTGATATTTGTGTTTCATCCAAAGATATCTTTTCATGAAAATATTCTTCTGATCATTCTTGAATTTAACTCTACAAAACAGTATCTTGTTGACAATTTGGACGTTAATAATTCCTAGATAAATTAATTCTTGAACTTGTTTTATTGAATTCTTATATCATTGTCATCATCCTCATGTTTATATTATGTTGAAAGTTATCTTTGGCTTATGTGCATAGATGAACTTAGTATGATTATGACCAGGGTTCATTAGGTATAATCATGGCTTGATATAAATGATGTGACAAAAGTCCTCGAGTATTCTGTAATGCGATGATGGATAGTTTTGGTATGATTATGACCGAGGGGTGATTCGGTATAGTCATGACCATTGATAATTTGATGAAAATCCTTGACTAGTAGTACAGGATGATTAGATATTGTGGTTTATTCATTAAACCGAGTCTTAGTGATAAAAATTTATGAAAACCTTTTAAAACCTAAAAGATAGTAGACTTTATTTTCTACTTGACTCTTTTAATGGATTGCATAGTCACCGCAGATTAAACCTGGTTGTCTATTGTATTTTATCGGTTTAACACTTGTTGAAGGCTAATGATAATTTATTACGCATTATCTTAGTCATAATATTTCTTCTTTGGGCTAGTTGAGCTCACCCTTTCTTTCTTTGTTCTCTTGTGAAATGAGAAACATATTTGGGGACGAGTCTGGGAATGGAGTAATGGTCGAGAGGATAGCATTAGTAGTCCTCACTATTCTATGAAATAGTGTGATAATAGTTGTAATGAGGACTCCTTTTGAGTTTGTATAATATCTAGTAGACAATATTTGTATTCAAACTCACGGTTTTATGTCGTATAAGTACACTACGCTTATGTTAGTAAGTTGTATTTGAATTTATGTACCATGTAAGTGGTGACCCAAGATGGGTGACTTATACCTAATTTTGGGGGCGTCACATTGATAATAACTTTAATATTTTGACAAGTATGCTATTAATATTTTTATATTATTAAATATTAATGATAATAAGATTATTTGATAATTAAATCATTTAAAAATAATTTAAGTGTTTAAAAAATTATTATAAATAATAATAATTATTTATAAATTATTAAAAGCTTCCGGAAAATATTATTAACGATAATTGACTTGTCTAAAATAATATTGAAGCTTAGAGACCAAGATTAATTGAACACCGAGATGAGACCGAAGCCCAACCAGACCGAAATAGTTAGACTAGATATATAAGACCCCGAATTTTATGAAATAAAAGTATTCAATATTTCTATTTAGTAAATTGTTAAATTGATAAAAGTTTAAAGTTATGGGTGAAATGTGCAAAATTTTATAAATACGCAAGTGACTATAAAATACTTATTGTTGTCGGGGAATATTCGTTTGGTCGTGGAATATTCTTCCTGTCGAGGAATATTCGTACGACGGCGCTGTCTTTTGTGAGCCCCATAACGGAAAGCGATTGGAAGAAGAAAACGACAAGTATAAGTTGTTTATAAATAACGGCGTAGTTATTTACAAGATTAATCTTGTTAGAATACCCGATTGGTTAAAACACGATGAATACGCGTTGTTGCACAAGATAGCTTTGCAGTATTGCACCAATTATTGATTCTTACGTAAGAAGGCACTACTCAATAATTGTTACGATAATTCTTATTCAAATTATTTTATTTTATTGATTCAATAATTCTTTGCGTTGATATTTTATATTCTTTGTTGTTTCAATAATTGTCACTACACAAGTATTTTCCATTATCAGAGCAATAATTCATATTATCTGAATAATATTATTAGATAACATTATTGGCAATGTTTAGAAATTTCTGTCTAAGGAGAGGATTTGTCACCTAATTGCGCGCCAGTAAGTAGAAATCCTTATTGGAAAGCCCTATCTTTCTTGGGAACTGCCTGGTTGTCAGTATTGTGATTCTGTAATATTATTTGTGAATAATTAATTATTGATTTATATGATGAAGATAATATTCATTTTATGTGGATATAGATGGAGAAATTTTTTAAAGTGACAATTGTTGAAAATTGATATTTTATCTTTTCTGATAAAATAATATTTATTATATTATTATAATATAATAATGATGATATTTTTATAATGAATGTGGGATATATGAGTATATGAGGAGGAAGAGTATTTTTGTTGCAATAAATGTTAAAAACATGTCGGTGGACCCCATTTCTTGACTGAAATTTGATTATAGTCTATAAAATCGTCCGTTTGTGGATTTCGGTCAATTTCTGTTTGGAATTTGGAAAAACTTAAACTTAAAAAGTTGTAGAGAATGAAATTTCCCTATCGAAAGGACATGTGGTTCGATTTTTTTTGACAAGAGGGCTGTTTATTATGAATTATTGAAGTTCCGAAATAATTGATTTTTGGAAGTTTTAATTATTTTTATTAATAAAAATGTTTTTTACATTTTTTAGGCATCATTAACATGTGCTAGGGGCTGAATTCAGTTGGCAAAGGTGTGCGTAGGAATTTGGTTAATAAATATTATTAATTTATTAAATTTTCTACTTTGGTGTTCTAAGCATTTTCCTATAAATAGGGTGCTTAGGTTAGAATTGAAAATCACAGCAGAAACTAAAGTTTTCTCTCTCTTTCTCTCTCTATATTATCGAGTGTATTCTTGTGAGTATTTAGATACTTTGGGTGTTGCTATACGGTGCAAGTTTCTTCAGCACTATATCCAGTATTCCAATCAGAAGTACTGTCTTTTTGAGGTAAGGGATAGTAAGGGATTTTAAGGGATGTTTTTTTTGTAATGATGATATTCTTTCAATATCATTATACCAAAATATTGGTATGGATTTTATTGTGGAAATTCTACCATTTTATGTCGGGGTTACTATTCACGTATACGACACTATTCATGTATATGACACTATTTACGTATATGACATTATTTACGTATATGGTACTATATACGAATACGGAGTACTAATCACGAGTTATTATTCATTAATTACTATTCATGAGTTACTATTCATGAGTTACTATTCACGAATTACTATTCACGACAAAAATTGGTTTCTTTTTCTGTCCAAATTATCGTTGATTTATGAATCTTAATCTTAAAATTAAATCCATGTTTTGATCATATTGTTTTTATTATCATATATAACATTTTTATAGTCCCGGTGAAGAAATTTCTCTTTTACTTGAGTGTAAAGATGGGTAGATTATTGGTATGATCGTGACTATGGGTTATCGTTGGCCAGTAGTGCAAAGTTGAATTGTTGACTAGTATGATCATGACCATTGAATTTACAATGGAATATTTTTAGCTTAAATGAAAGGTGAATTAGTCAACATGGTTATAATTATGGTTTATATAAATTCTGAAATGATTATGTATTTCTTGGAGATATGAATATCTTTGGCCTGTAGTGCAAAGATGACATGTTGTTGAATATCTTTGGTCTGTAGTGCAAAGATGAACTATTGATGAATATCTTTGGCCCGTAGTGCAAAGATGAATTTATTAGTATGATTATGAACAGAAACTGTGATTTGGCATAACCATGATCTTTGATGTTTCAGGTAAAGACAGATGATGAAAATTATCTTCGTCCTGAATGAGAAAAGGAATTTAGAACTACAATTATGATTATGAGTTATTCACATGATTGTGGACAAGAACTGTTGATTGATGTTATAGGGTTAAAACATTGTTGGTGGACTTTTAACATAGAGAAGATAATAGACTCTATGGTCTATTTGACTCTTCTAATGGATTGCTCATTCCGCTACAACTATGGTTTAAAAGTTTTATCATCTACCATATGTTCTAAATCTTTGATTTATTATTGATAAAGGCTATTGAGAATTTAATTATCTTTAGTCATCATATTCTGTACTGAGCTAGTTGTGCTCAACCTTTTGCTTCACAATTCCTTTCAGGTAATAAGATTGTATTTGGAATAGCGGGGAAGTATGAGGGAATAAAGCGTGGTCACTAGCTGTGGAGGTTCTCCCTAAACAGTATAGAAAAGTGTGTTGTATTCTATACATCATTTAGTAGTTATATTTGGTGAATCAAATAGGGTGAGGCAAACCCAACGTTCATACAAGATGTCTAATGACATACAACCTCGTGTTATCATAAGACAGGGTTGTACACATCCACTTGCTGAGTATATCTACAAGCACTACCTATATTATCTTGGAGTTCGGTTAAAGTATAATTCTCAATTAGAGACGGTTGAGATAATGATATGTCAAGAGAATACTCACCATTGGAAAAAATATGATAGTAATCTTCTCGTTTTTCTTTGGGGTTTATTGGGTCAACCAAGGATAATTCTATGGGCATATGATATCTATTATAACCTGGACGCATGGCCTCCCATGTACGAAGGTATCCTTGAGCACTTCCCAAAGATTTTAATTTCTAAAACAGTTATTGACTTTACCTTTATGTAAGGTGCCATTGTAACGTACTATCCAAGGTTGGGACATGAGTCACAGTTGGTATATATTTGTATCAAAACTCATAACATATGTGTTGTTGTATTTTGCACGACAATTGTAGTAATAAAGTTGTAGTTGTTTGATGTACCATGTTTTTGGCGACTCAGAATAGGTTGTTTGGATTGGACCTATTTTGGGGGCGTTAAATTTGATATCAGAGCTTAGGGATATGATCTCTGGCGGAGATCAGGGAATAGAACTAGGAGGGGAGAGATGAGTAATATCCTTCGCTAGTGTGTGTCCTACCTAAGCTAAATTTTCTTACTTAAGTTGACAAATGGTGATATGTCAATTAATCTTTGTTTTAAAGCTGTATTCTAGAATGATATCTGAAATACAGTAGATGATCAATGGAGAAATCATGATGACAGGGAAGATGGAATCTGAAAGGAAAGCAAGGTATTCTCAACTCTTTGAAATATCAGGTACGTAAATTTCGAGGACGAAATTTCATAAGAATGAGAGATTGTAAGACCCCGAATTTTATGAAATAAAGTATTCAATTTTTCTATTTAGTTATTGGTTAAATGGATAAAATTTTAAAGTTATGGGTGAAATGTGCAAAATTTTCAAAATACGTAAGTGGCTATAAAATACTTATTGTTGTCGGGGAATATTCGTTTTGTCGTGGAATATTTTTCACGTAAAGGGAATATTAAATGCGATGGTAGATCTTTTGTGGGCCTATATAATGGAAAGAGATTGAATGAAGAAAATGACAAGTATAAGTTGTTTATAAATAACGGCATAGTTATTACAGATTAATCTTGTTAGAATACCCAAATTGGTTAAAACATAGTAATCGCGTTGTTACACAAGTATATTACGATATTGCACCAATTATTGATTCTTATGTAAGAAGGCACTACTCAATAATTATTTAAAGTAACTCTTATTCGGTATTTTATTTTATTGATTCAATAATTTCTGCGTTGATATTTTATATTACTGTTGTTTCAATAATTGTCACTACACAGTATTTTCCATTATCGGAGCAATAATTCATATTATCTGAATAATATTATTAGATAACATTATTGGCAATGTCTAGAAAGTTCTGTTTAAGGAGAGGTTTGGTCACCTAATTGCGCGCTAGTAAGGAGAAATCCGTATTGGAAAGCCCCCTCTTTCCTGGGAACTGTATGGTTGTCAGTATTGTGATTCTATAATATTATTTATTAATAATTAATTACTAATTTATATGATGAGGAAAATATTCATTTTATGTGGATATAAATGGAGAAATTTTTTTAAGTGACAATTGTTGAAAATCGATATTTTATCTTTTCTGATAAAATAATATTTTATTATATTATTATAGTATAATAATGATGATATTTTTACAATGAATGTGAGATATATGAGTATATGAGGAAGAAGAGTATTTTTGTTGCAATAAATGTTAAAAACATGTTAAACATGTCGGTGGACCCCATTTCTTGACTGAAATTTTATTATAGCCTGTAAAATCGCCCGTTTGTGGATTTCGGTCAATTTCTGTTTGGAATTTAGAAACACTTAAACTTACAAAGTTGTAAGGAATGAAATTTCCTATGGAAATGACATGTGGTTCGAATTTTTCTTACAAGAGGGCTATTTATTATGAATTATTGAAGTTCCAAAATAATTGATTTTTGGAAGTTTTAATTATTTTTATTAATAAAAACATTTTTTACATTTTGTGGGCATCATTAACATGTGCTAGGGGCTGAATTCAGTTGGCAAAGGTGTGCGTAGGAATTTTGTTAATAAATATTATTAATTTATTAAATTTTCTGCTTTGGTGTTCTAAGCATTTTCCTATAAATAGGATGCTTAGGTTAGAATTGAAAATCACACCAGAAACTAAAGTTTTCTCTCTCTTTCTCTCTCTATATTATCGAACGTATTCTTGTGAGTATTTAGATACTTTGATTGTTGCTATACGGTGCAAGTTCCTTCAACACTATATCCAGTATTCTAGTCAGAAGTACTGTCTTTTTGAGGTAAGGGATAGTAAGGGATTGTAAGGGATGTTTTTTTTGTAATAATGTTATTCTTTCAATATCATTATGCCAAAATATTGGTTTTTATTGTGGAAATTCTACCTTTTTGTGTTGGGGTTACTATTCACGTATACGACACTATTCACGTATACAACACTATTCACGTATACGGCACTATTCATGTATATGACACTATTTACGTATATGACATTATTTTACGTATATAGTACTATGTACGAATACGGAGTACTAATCACGAGTTACTATTCACGAGTACTATTCACAAATTACTATTCACGAGTTACTATTCACGACAAAAATTGGTTTCTTTTTCTGACCAAATTATCGTTGATTTATGAATCTTACTCTTGAAATTAAATCCATGTTTTGATCATATTGTTTTTATTATCATATATAACATTTTTATAATCTTGGTGAAGAAATTTCTCTTTGACTTGAATGTAAAGATGGGTAGATTATTGGTATGATCGTGACTATGGGTTCTCTTTGGCCAGTAGTGCAAAGTTGAATTGTTGACTAGTATGATCATGACCATTGAATTTACAATGGAATATTTTTAGCTTAAGTGCAAGGTGAATTGATCAACATGATTATAATTATGATTTATATAAATTCTAAAATGATTATATATTTCTTGGAGATATGAATATCTTTGGTCTGTAGTGCAAAGATGACCTGTTGTTGAATATCTTTCGCATGTAGTGCAAAGATGAACTGTTGATGAATATCTTTGGCCCGTAGTGCAAAGATGAATTTATTAGTATGATTATAAATAGGAACTGTGATTTGGTATAACCATGATCTTTGATGTTTCAAGTAAAGACAGGCGAAGAAAATTATCTTCGTCCTGAATGTGAAACGAAATTTAGAACCACAATTATGATTATGAGTTACTCACATGATTGTGGACAGGAACTGTTGATTGATGTTGCAGGGTTAAAACATTGTTGGTGGACTTTTAACATGGAGAAGATAATAGACTTTATGGTCTATTTGACTCTTCTAATAGATTTCTCGTTCCGCTGCAACTATGGTTGAAAAGTTTTATCATCTACCATATGTTCTAAATCTCTGATTTATTATTGACGAAGGCTATTGAAAATTTAATTATCTTTAGTCATGATATTCTTTACTGAGTTAGTTGTGCTCACCCTTTTGCTTCATAATTCCTTTCAGGTAATAAGAGTGTAGCTGGGTCGAGCGGGGGTAACAGGGGAATAGAACGGTGGTCTCTAGCTTTGGAGGTTCTCCCTAAATAGTATAGAAAAGTGTGTTGTATTCTATACATCATTTAGTAGTTATATTTGGTGAATCAAATAGGGTGAGGCGAACCCAACGTTCATACAAGATGTCTAATGACATACAACATCATGTTATCATAAGACATGGTTGTGCACATCCATTTACTGAGTATATCTACAAGCACTACCTATATGATCTTGGAGTTTGGTTAAAGTATAATTCTCAATTAGAGACGGTGGAGATAATGATATGTCAAGAGAAGACTCACCATTGGAAAGAATATGACAGTAATCTTCTCGTTTTTCTTTGGGGTTTATTGGGTCAACCAAGGATAATTCTATGGCCATATGATATCTATTATAACCTAGACGCATGGCCTCCCATGTACGAAGGTTTCCTTAAGCACTTCCCAAAGATTTTAATTTTTAAAACAGTTATTGACTGTACCTTTATGTAAGGTGCCATTGTGACGTACTATCCAAGGTTGGGACATGAGTCACAGTTGGTATATATTTGTATCAAAACTTATAACATATGTGTTGTTGTATTTTGCACGACAATTGTAGTAATAAAGTTGTAGTTGTTTTCTATACCATGTTTTTGGCGACTCAGAATAGGTTGGTTGGATTGGACCTATTTTGGGGGCGTTACAAGATAAGTGTTTATATAGGTTATAAACACTAATGTGGCTATGTGGTAATGTGCCTAGGAGAAGTGTGAATTATTGTGCTAATTGTGAGAACGATATTATTGGTTATAGGTCTTACGAACGCAGATAAGTTTATTGTGTAGTAGTAATCAACGCGGAAGGCAAGTTTCCTAACTCAACCTTGAGTTATATTCATTCAATTATTATAATGGTTAATTATTGCTAATTATACCACGTCCAGGGATTTATTGTTGATTATTCGCAGTTAGTGCATATTTAATAATTCAAATTGAATTACTGATTCTGAAAATATATTCGTAGAATAACTGTTGTTGGATATTTAAATTAGTAGAAGCTAATATTGACAGTACAGATAATTCCTGTTTATTGTCGAATTATGTTGAGAAATGTCTTAGCCAATTATTCTGGACTAGACGAATATTTGTTAAAACTTGATAGGTTCAAGACGAGAATTCAATTATTATTGACAGATCGATGCCAATTATTTAGGCTAGATCAAGAAGTAACTAGAATTTGAAATCACAGTATTTCGTTGTTAAATCAAAATCTTGATTCTGAGACTGAGAAAAACAACCTTTTATATAAAGGGAACATTTTAGGTCGTATATTCGGCCATTGCGCACTATTAAGTATTATGCATAATATAGGGTATAATAAAGCTGATCACTTGTTATACTTGCAGAGGGGTACGATTTAATCTTTATGGTTATCTGATACTCCTGTGTATATTTCAAAGTAAATCTTTGATAGATACCCGAGAAGGTAGAAGTTCAAGATCCAATGGATCACTCAACATAAATCTGGAAAAAATTCCACTTTGTAATTACGTAGAATTGATTCATTGTTATTCATTAGAATATCGTAGAAACTTTGAAAGCGTTGTACTCTTTCATTATCAGATTATTGCGTTGCCTAGAATACGAGAAGACTTGTTATTGATTAACGATTTGTTCAGCTATTTCAAAGTTCCCTGAACTTTGGTTTCATTCTATCCAAATAGATAGTCTGTTATTTTTGATTTGTATACATTTATTGTATGTCTTTACTTGCGGGGAAAATTTGTTGCTCACCCTTGCTAAATAAAACTTTTCAGCTAGGAACGAAGTTGCAGAAGGTGTTGTGCAGAAGGTGTTATAATAAACTTATTATTATGTTATGTTTGTAAACCCTTTTTGTATAACTAAACGGTATATTTGTAATGTTAAGGTTAGAGAACCTGGGGTAATGTATTAACTATATCAGTTAATAAAATGTATGTTCCTATTTATAATTAAATGGGTAGTTAAATGTTATTTATATTATGGATCGTGAGCACCAAACTCGCGGGTCATCACTTAGACATCTCGCCCTTTCCCTTGCTAGTAGATGGCTCATTACCTCTTTCCACTTTAGCTGCATTGTTTAATTGCAAGAGTGAGCAAATTATTGCTCACTGACATAGAGATAGTATAATAACAACATGAGAGTGAACAACGAATACTGAATAATAAATAACTTGTTCTACGAATCAAAATAGAAAACAAGTTCAAACTTTAATTATCTGAGGGTCTTAAGACCACGAAATATGTCCACGGTATTTAGGTATTATTACCTTAACCTTATGATCATTAGGACCGCATGCTGAGACTCTTCTTAACGTACTCAGGGGGATCGGCCCTTTGTACCATGTATTGCACATAAACATCTAAACGTTACACGTACAAAATCCCCTATGTTCGGGTTGTTCATCTCTGTTTAAATTTAGAATTTCCACACTAAAGAAAGTTTAGTTTGGAACCAGCTTTTCAGTATTTTCTAGAATTTTAGAACACTTATTCCAATTCCAATAATAAAGGTTTAATACAATAGTGTATAACTAAATAAGGCTATCAAAGTCAAAGATCGGATATCAACAATATATAATTGAATAAACATGATATACATGCAAAATGCTATAACCACAAGAGTTAGAACAATCTCACTTGAATCGATATATTAGAACAATATGTGCTTTGAACAATAATAAATAGGAAAGTAAAACTCGCTCGGTTAGAAAGCTTGCTCAATTGTAAAGAATTAAGGTTTAGAAACTTGCACAATTATAAAAGTAGAGTTAGAGAACTTGCCTTGTTTGTAAGCTACACAAGTGTAAAATAATCTCCAATTACCCTACATACATCATTAAAATTGCAACAACGATTAAGTGTATGAACATTAGCTTTGGGGTTTAAACCATCATTTAGGTCATAACCCTAACTTAGTACCTAACCACGTTTGTTAACACCTTAATGATTCTGAAATCACACTATAAACCTTATCATTTATGTTTATCTCTTGAAAACATCACATTTGGTTTCATTTCATAACTTATTTAAATAATTATATCAAATCTTTACACTTTGCATTATAACTCATTGGAATCTGTTATTATAATTCACTTAATGTTTTAGTACTCTTTACATGCATGTTAAACTAACCCAAGTCCATTACACATGACCTATAATTAAGTAGACTTTACTGTTTGTGACAGACCACTCAAGGCCTTCATGGCGAGAATGGGATCGATTAATCTGGCGCTGGCATACCACACATGCCAGCGCCTTGAGAGCAAGACCTGAACTATGCGCTTGCATGGACGCCTCGGCGCTAGTTTTTGCAGAAACTCGAAACAGACTCTGCTTTGGCCATAAAATCCCAATTCTACCGAATTACACCAAATTACAACATCTTCACTTTGTCATACTATAGTTACATATACTAAACACCATTCTATATACAAAACATTATATAAACACCATTTTTGAGAATCAAAAACTATATTTTCCCCAAATTTCCTCATTTTTATACTTTTAACGAATTTGATCACTATGAACTCGTTTCTTGATCAATTGTCATGATTCGAACTACATTGTTTTCATTTCTTAACATATTAATATAATCCATCAACAAACTATAGATTATTACATATATTGAGCATCCATTATTGTACTTTCTAAGTCATATAATAAGAACACAAAAATTGTTATTTTCCTTTTCTTCCTCAACCCAATTTCTCATGAATTTGACAACAAATAACATGTTTACATGATCATTATCAACATATAATCCATATATGCAGGCATATATATCACTCTAACATAACTATAGTTTACAAGAAATATTTCCTAACAAATCAAAACGTATAAATTAGAAACAATTATACCTTAAGTCCTTGATTATTGAAGCAATTACTATAGAATGGCTTCAATTCCTTTCCCTTCCACAGCAAACGTCTCAAACCCTTAGCAACACTCTGTGTTTTCCCTCTTCCTCACAAACTCTCTGTAGCTTAGCCTTAGGCAAAGAAATAAGACGCGAAGAAAAAAATATAAACCACGTTCCTTTCCGTTAGAAAATAAAAGTTTTGCGTCAGTTGAATAAGCCAAAGGCCACAAGGCCTTGTTTGGCTAATCACATAAAACTCCCAACTAGATTATTTAAATAATATTTATATCATATGGTTACACTTGTCACACATGTAACCCATTTTATTAGCTTATAATTTATAATTATAATAATTATATTCTTATTATAACTATGCTTACAATAAATAATTAAATAATTATATATCTAATTTAATTATTAAATCAGAAACACCACTTTATTTAATTTATTCATTTAATATTAAACAATTCACTTAATTTAATTATCTTCTTAAATATTAAGCATATGATTTAATTTAATTATTTCCTTAATTTAAATCCTTCAAATAAATTCCTTCAGATAAAATTATCATTATTCAATTTAATTAACATTAATTAATTTAGTTACTAAATTAATTCACCACAATTCATCTATTATTATTTTTCCTTAATAAATAAATTATTTAAATTATTTATTTAATTCAATAAATATTTAAATTAAATTATAAATTTCTCGATCGTTACATTTACCACTTCTAGTAAAAGAAGAGAAATGACATATGTGATTCGATAAATGACAACCCAAAAATCCTTGGCCAAGGTGGAATGAAATTAGAAAGTAGTTTCTAATTTGCATTCATTAGGAGTTCATGCATTTAGGAATAAAATACATATAATTAAATAAAATAAGACTTGTGATAATTCAATGTCTTATATTTAATTGGGGACATTGTATGGTGGGCCAATTGAATTATCTTTGTAACTATTAACTCAAAGGTTCTTTTATGATTAATGTTGAAATCTATATTATCTCGAAAAGTCATTTGATCGCTAGGAAGGCTTATCCTATTGTAGAATAAATATTATTTATTTAAATAAATTAATCATTTAATTTATTTATTTAAATAAGATTAGAATTGTTCTAATTGATTTATTCACAACTAGGTTTAATATGGAGAACCTAAAGGGTCACACCATAAAAGGAAGAATAATTATTTAAGAAGTTAATGGCATAATCGTAATAATATGTTTAGTATATTTAATTTAATCTATGGTAATATAATAAATTAAATAGCTTAATATTTATTATTTAATATTTTAGAAATATTAAATATAAATTAATAAGAGGAGTCTTATTAATATTATTACAATTATTATTATTTTAATTTCTAAAAGCAGTTTAGGAATTAATTTAATATAAGTACTCTCAATTATTCCTAATAGGATTAGGAGAGAAAATTAGTTAAAAGAGTTTAATTAATTATCCCTAATAAGATTAGGAAGCCCATTTAATTAAAAGAGTTTAATTAAATAAATAATACCTTATTTTAATTAAATAGGGTTACCTGATATCTTTATAAGAGGAGTCTTATATCAGATATCAATATATACGTAATTCCAATTGTTGGAGAGTACACCCCCTTTTTCTATAGAGACACGAAAAACTAGGGTTTGAGCCAGTACATTGTGACGCCCCCAAAACAGGTATACATCACTTATTCTGAGTCACCAAATACATGGTACATAATACAAATACAACTTAATTTTACAACTATCGTTTAAAGTACGACAAAATATAAGCTGTGAGTTTTAATACAAATATTGTCGTCTAGACAATATACAAACTTAAATTCAATATTATTAAATTTACTTTCCACTATTTCACTGAATAGTGAAGACTACTAATGCTATCATCTGGTCCGTCACTCCGTTCCCCGACTAGTCCCTGCTACGTTCTCATTTCCTGAAGGGAACAATAAAAGTAAAAGGGTGAGCTCAACTAGCCCAGTAGAAAATATTATGACTAAGATAATGCAGAATATATTATCATTAGCCTTCAACAGTGTTAAACTGATACAATATAACAACCATCAAGTTTAACTGCAGCGGAATAAGCAATCCATTTAAAGAGTCAAGTAGAGAATAAAATCTAATATCTTTTATGATTTAAAAGGTTTTTCATCAGTTTTATCGCTGGGACTCAACATAATAAATAATCCACATCATCGAATCACCCCTGCACTACGGCCAAGGATATTCTTTAGTATCACGACAACAATTATCCATGCTCTACGGGCCAAGAATATTTTTGTATTCAATAATGGTCATGATCATACCAACAACTGTCCATCAATGCACTACGGGTCAATGAGGACTTTTACCACATCATTTGTAACATTACGGTCATGATTACACCGAATAATCCCCGTTCATAATCATACCAAGTCCATCTATGCACTACATGCCACATATGACTTTTAACAAAATATAAACACGAGGATGATGACAATGATATAAGAATTCAATAAAACAAGTTCAAGAATTAATTTGTCCAGGAACTAATAATGTCCAAATTGTCAACATGATATTTCTTTGTGGAGTAAAATTCAAGAATGCTCAAAAGAATTTTTCCATGAAAAGATACTGGATGAAGCACAAATATCAAGGATATTTCACTAATTTAATGGATTATAGAAGTCAAAACTTTAACCAACTGAGTATAATAAAGAATGAAATAACAAGAGAAATCACCATGAATGCGATAGACCGCACAGGCAGGTTATTTCAACAGAATAATAAATAACACAATCAGGTCTGGCGTAAAACACATAGATAAGATATTCCAACAAAATAATAAAGATTTAAATCAGTCCCGCATAAAATGCATGATGGGATATTCCAACAAAACAATAAAGAGCGGAACCGGTCCCGTGAGAACGCATGTATACATGATATTCCAATGAGAATAATAAAGACGGAACCAGTCCGGCGTAGAACGCATGAACATGATATTCCAATGTAATAATAAAGAGCGGAACCGAAGTAAAAGCGTAGAACGCATGCACAAGATATTCCAAATGAATAATAAAGGATGGAATAATGAAGAATTTCACCAAGTATGCGGTAGCTTAGCATAAAAGTTATTCCAACATAATAACAAAGAATGGAATAACAGAAGTTCTCTTCATGAAGACGAAAGAAAGAAATAATTCTCCCTGCCTTAGAAGAAACTGGATATAGAAGTAGTGAAGTAACATAATACTTTTCTTCTTTCTCTCTATAATAATTGCTCTATAGCTTTAGTGAATTGGTGAGAAATGAAGGAAGAATGAGTTTCTATTTATAGGAAAATATAGTTTCGACAATTGCACGTTTTGGGGCTCAAAAAATTACAGTACAATACCTCCAACTTTTCTTTCATTTTTAATTTAGTCCTGCAAGTATTATCAATCTTGCACCAACTCCCCTAATAGTAAATCATGTGAATCAATAGTAGAATCATGTGAATACATAGTATAATCATGTGAATAAATAGTATAATCATGTGAAAAAATTAATTACAGTATAGTACATTCAACTATACCTCCATTTTTAACTTAGTCATGCAAGTATTATCAATCTTGCACCACCACCCCTAATAGTATAAGAATGTAAATCAATAGTACCCCATGAATAATAACTCGTAAATAGTAACTCATGAATAGTAACTCGTGAATAGTACTCAAAATACGAAAAGTGTCTAGAATACTAGAGGAGTGAACAATATAACCTCCAGACATCAATCATCATCGAAATAAATGTCAATTTCCACTAACACCAATAATCCCAATTCAATAGAACAATCAATTTCATCTTTAATCAACACAACTTATTCATCACTAATATTATAACTCACAATATTTAACAACCAGGTCGTTCCCAGGAAAGAGGGGGCTTTCCGATAAGGATTTCTCCTTATTGGCGCGCAATTAGGTGACCAAACCTCTCCTTAACAGAACTTCTAGATATTGTCAATATTGCAAATAATAATATGAATAACTTTGTCGTCTCAATTATTGATTTAATAATAATAAATATTATGGAGATGATACTATGACAATAATTGAATCAATAATATGAGAGATATGATGCAAAGAATTCATGTAGCAATAATTGAGTATAACCGAGTGACTTCACACGTAAGCATCAATAATCAATCTTGTGTGTGCTCTTACGCAACCACGCCAGACATCTTTGTACTTTTAACACCGGGTGTTTCAACAGTTAACGGTAAAACTTCCGCCATTATTTTCATAAAGTATTTTTGTCGTTTTCTCAATCTGACAATAATCCTGTTGTGGGGTCCACCAATGATTGTACCGTCGTACGGATATTCCCCGACAAAAAGAATATTCCCCAACCAATCGAATATTATATAACAACTTGCGTACTTTGCAAAATTTATAAATATTACCCACAACTATAACATTATATCAAAGCCACAACATAATATTTAAAAAAATTATTTCGAGAAAATTAAATATTTATTCATAAAATCTGGGGTCTCACAATCTCCCCTACTTATGGAATTTCGCCCTCGAAATTTACGTGCGTACCTGGAATGCCGAAGAAATGAGGATACCCTGACTTCATTTTAGATTCTAACTCTTGAGGTATAACCTTTGAGTGTTGAATACGATCCTTTTTATCCAAGATTTCAAAATGTATCTCATCATACGTTAAATCATCCGCTATCTCGTCCGGTTCTAAATTAATAATGTGGTTCGGATCGTCCACATATTTTCGTAACCTCGATACGTTATGAACACGCGACATAATTGACGGTAAAATGAGTCTATAAGCCACAGTTCCTACTCGACCAAGGATTTCAAATGGGCCAATAAAATCAAGGGTTGAGATTTCCTCTCTTCATCGATTCTTGCTTCTAGAATAATTCCCTCTTGAACCTTATTCATTCATAAGCTCTTAGTATGTAGCTTGAGCGACTTTAACTTTATCGATTAAAGTCGATTCAAATCGTATATTCGTTATCCTCACGTGGGTTCCTAGATTCTTTAACTCTATCTTCATCATTTGTAAGTCGTACGAAATGGGTCTTTGTGTTAACAACATCGCACTCGTAAACGCATACGATCATCTACTCAACGTGTCAGCAACCACGTTCGCTTTTCCACGATGGTATTGAATGATATGATTGTAATCTTCAAAAGCTCGAGCCAACGTCTTTGGCACATGATACGTTCGTTTTAGGTGAAGAAAATATTTGAGGGTTTAAGAAATGGGTTTTGTACTGGGGTCAATACATAATTTGATTTCACGCTCTAGGGTAGGCTAAGAAGTCTTCAAGAATACGTCAGAAAATTTATTAACAATAGAAATATCATTCAAAACTGTGACTCTCATCCAAGACTTGGATAATACGTCACATTGATACCTATCAACTTGACATCGTCATTCACGACGTCGCCTACAGAAAGTCTGGCTTCGGTGCATTCCACACAAGAAAGTCAACAATGAAAGGACCGGAGCTCTTTACTTATGGCTTGATATGACAATGATTAACTTTAGTGGTTTGGTTGCTTGAATTCGTATAACAGATTGGTTAGGAATATGAAAGCTAACAACCTTACGAAAAGCATGATGAGTAGTTAACCATTCGATTTCTAAAATCGCATCAAAGGCAAGTATTTTCAAAGAGACAAGATCGACACGTAACGTGAAAGTGTTGATTTGAACAAGATTTATAAATAGTGCAGGTAACGAAGGTTTCTCCCAACTGAGTTTAAACAGATATATCAAAGTCTAACTTCTCCAGAGTTAACTATAAACATTGAACACAACTAGGTGAAATAAAAGAGTGAGTAGAACCGGTATCTAACACGGTATAGACTTCATAAGAGTTTATGACTAACATACCCGTGATAATTTTATTCATGTTCCTTGTCACGAAAAAAAACGTTATCTCTTAAACTACTGGCTTTAACTTTTCTGGGACAGCCTTTGGTGCCTCCATCCTAGTTGAACTTGTCTTCGGTGAATGAAAAAATCGGGCTAAGTGACCTTCTCTTCCATAATTATAACATGCTTTGGACGGCATCGCGCAGTTTGGACTGATGTGTCCCTCCCCTCCACATTTGAAGCATATGATAGGTGGTCGTTCTCCTTCCTTAACAACGGGTGTTGGTGCTGACGTCTTTTCATCATTGTTTAATCTCCTCTTCTTGAAATGTCAATTCTTATTGCTTTGACCATGATTACCACCGAAGTGGTTACCATTTATGGCATGTTGATTCCCTCAATGCTTATTGTCACCGCTTTGATGACTGTTATCACCGGTATTATCATTTTGTCGGCTGCTCTCTTTTGGTTGCATTGACTCGTTATCGCGCTCCACTAACTGAGCCTTATTTACAACATCTGAATACAAACACAGTTTATGAGAAATAAGATATTGGCGTATCTCCGGCTTCAAACCTCTTAAAAATATTCGCGTCATTCGCTCCTCATTATCGACCAAATGGGATGCAAATTGGGATAACTCATAAATTTAGCCTCGATCATCACGACACGGTCATATTATTTTGTTCCAACTTGATAAACTCCACCTCCTTCATGTGAGGAATACTTTCGAGAAAGTACTCGTCGTTGAACAGCTCTTGGAACTTCTCCCAATACATCTTGAGTCGCCAGTCGGTGATGCTTTCTGATTCCCACTAGTGATCTGCCTCTTCACGCAACATAAAGGTGGTAAAAGAAACCTTTTTCTCCTCGGAGCATCCCAAGACATCAAATATCTTGGTGATCTGCTTTAATCACGTCTCTGCCTTAAGTGGTTCTGGCTTTCCCAAAAACTTCGGTGGTCCCAGCTCCTTGAATTGCTTAGCGGTGACCAACCGTGGGTTGCCATTGTTTCCTCCTGTATTATGAACAGGAGTGGCCTTCACCTGATGTTGCATGAATTCTAAAAAGCTCCTAAACGTACCGTTGTTCGTCAATTGATCAGTGTTGGTGTTTATAAGAGGATTATCGCCATCCTGTTGCACATTATCCTTATTATTGATATGTGGAGACTCAACGGTCTCCTATGCTCCATTGCTATTCTCAACATTCTCGGATGTCATTTTCAAATACTGCCACAAAACAAGGGTTAATTAACATCACATATTATCCCTATACTCTGACCGACCAATTAAATATCAAATAAACTTAGGTAGGTCATACTAGAAAAGGAATTCCCCGTCTCTCCCCTCCTAGTTCTAGTCTCACATCTTAGCCAGGGATCATATCCCTAAGCTTTGATACAAACTGTGACGCCCCAAAAACAGGTATACATCACCTATTCTAAGTCGCCAAATACATGGTACAGAATACAAATACAACTTAATTATACAACTGTCGTGTAAAGCACGACAAAACATAAGCTGTGAGTTTTAATACAAATATTGTTGTCTAGACAATATACAAACTCAAATTCAATATTATTACATTTATTTTCCACTATTTCATTGAATAGTGAGGACTACTAATGCTATCATCTGGTCCATCACTCCGTTCCCTGACTAGTCCCTGCTACGTTCTCATTTCCTGAAGAGAATAATAAAAGTAAAAGGGTTAGCTCAACTAGCCCAGTAGGAAATATTATGACTAAGATAATGCGAATATATTATCGTTAGCCTTCAACAAAGTGTTAAAATGATACAATATAACAACCATCAAGTTTTAGCTGCAGTTTGAACAAGCAATCCATTAAAAAGTTAAGTAGAGAATAAAATCTACTATCTTTTATGATTTAAAAGGTTTTTCATCACTTTTATCGCTGGGACTCAGCTTAATAAATAATCCTCATCATCGAATCACCCCTACACTACGGCCAAGAATATTTTTTAGTATCACGACCACAATTATCCATGCACTACGGGCCAAGAATATTTTTGTATTCAATAATGGTCATGATCATGCCAACAACTGTCCATCAATTCACTATGGGCCAATGAGGACTTTTACCACATCATTTGTAACATTACGGTCATGATTACACCGAATAATCCCTGGTCATAATTATACCAAGTCCATTTATGCACTACAGGCCACAGATGACTTTCAACAAAATATAAACATGAGGATGATGACAATGATATAAGAATTCAATAAAACAAGTTCAAGAATTAATTTGTTCAGGAACTAATAATGTCCAAATTGTCAACATGATATTTCTTTGTGGAGTAAAATTCAAGAATGCTCAGAAGAATTTTTCCATGAAAAGATACTGGATGAAGCGCAATATCAAGGATATTCCACTAATTTCATGGATCATAGAAGTCAAAACTTTAACCAACTGAGTATAATAAAGAATGGAATAACAAAAGAAATCACCATGCATGCGATAGAATAGCGCATGAGCAAAAGTTATTTCAATAGAATAATAAATAACGAGAATGCGGTCCGTCGTAAAGAAATGCATGTAGGCAGGATATTCCAATGAATAATAAAGAGGCGGAATCGGTCCGGCGTAAACGCGCATGAACAAGATATTCCAATGTAATAATAAAGGCGGAACCAGTCCGCCGTAAAACGCATGATGACAAGATATTCTAACAGAATAAGAAAGACGGAACCAGGTCCGGTGTAGAATGCACAGACAGGATATTCTAACAGAATAATAAAGAATGGAATAACAGAAGAATTTCACCAAGTATGCGGTAATTCGCATAAACAGGTTATTCCAACATAATAACAAAGAATAGAATAACAGAAGTTCTCTTCATGAAGACGAAAGAAAGAAATAATACTCCCTACGTTAGAAGAAACTGGATATTGAAGTAGTGAAGTAACAGAATACTTTTCTTCTTTCTCTCTATAATTTCTCTCTATAATAATTGCTCTATAGCTTTAGTGAATTGGTGAGAAATGAAGGAAGAATGAGCTTCTATTTATAGGAAAATATAGTTTCGACAATTGCACGTTTTGGGGCTCAAAAAATTACAGTACAATACCTCCAACTTTTCTTTCATTTTTAATTTAGTCCTGCAAGTATTATCAATCTTGCACAAACTCCCCTAATAGTAAATCATGTGAATCAATAGTACAATCATGTGAATAAATAGTATAATCATGTGAATAAATAGTATAATCATGTGAAAAAATTAATTACAGTATAGTACCTTCAACTATACCTCCATTTTTAACTTAGTCATGCAAGTATTATCAATCTTGCACCACCACCCCTAATAGTATAAGAATGTAAATCAATAGTACCCCGTGAATAATAACTCATGAATAGTAACTCGTGAATAGTAACTCATGAATACTAACTCGTGAATAGTACTCTGACACGAAAAGTGCTCCGAATACCCAAGTGAACAATATAACCTCCAGACATCAATTATCATCAAAATAAATGTCAATTTCTACTATCACTAATAATCCCAATACAATGGAACAATCAATTTCATCTTTAATCAACACAACTTATTCATCATTAATATTATAACTCACAATATTTAACAACCATATCGTTCCCAAGAAAGAGGGGGCTTTCCGATAAGGATTTCTCCTTATTGGCGCGCAATTAGGTGACCAAACCTCTCCTTGACAGAACTTCTAGACATTTTCAATATTGCAATTAATAATATGAATAACTTTTTCGTCTCAATTATTGATTTAATAATAATAAATATTATGCAGATGATACTGTGACAATAATTGAATCAATAATATGAGAGATATGATGCAACAATTATTGTAGCAATAATTGAGTATAATTGAGTGACTTCTCACGTAAGCATCAATAATCAATATCGTGTGCTACTATGTAACCACGCGTATTACTGTACTTTTAACACCGGGTGTTTCAACAGTTAATGGTAAAACTTTCGCAGTTATTTTTATAAAGTATATTTGTCATTTTTTCAATTCGACAATAATTCTATTGTGGGGTCCACCAATGATTGTACCGTCGTACGGATATTCCCCGATAAAAAGAATATTCCCCGACCAATCGAATATTATATAACAACTTGCGTACTTTGAAAAATTTATAAATATTACCCACAACTATAACATTATATCAAATCCACACCATAATATTTAAAAAAATTATTTCGTGAAAATTAAATATTTATTCATAAAATCTGGGGTCTCACACACACCCTTCTTGAAAATTGTTCTTTCTTGGTGGATCACCTCTAGAGGCCATACACCTGTGTGGCTTACATTGATTAAAGGAAGGAATCTACCCGGAGATTCAAGGAGATCGCGGAGAAGTAGGAGTTGAACTCGTACCCGTTTAAGCTCGTATCTACAAGGGTATGCTTACATAACTTCTTATTCTTCATTTTAATTCATAATATGCATAAAGGATGATCCGGGTAATTAGTTTGTGAAAAATTTTAAAATCTGATATTACTTTTCTTCGGCTATTTTTGTAATTTGATCGCTACTTTGTTTTTCACAAAACCTAACATTAGCAACTTTGGCATCCTTGATTCCCATACCTGACAAGGGACACTTGCCAAGTGTCACAATTGTCCTGCACAAGGCACCAGCCTATGGAAACTACGTTGGAGAAGTATCAGATGAGCTACCTCCCTTCCAACATCCTTGGTATCATCATATCAAGGAGTACCTATGAGATCGATCTACACCCGCTAAGGCGAGCCCGAATGAGAAAAGGTGGATCCATCGACTTGCTATGAAATTTTACCTGAGCGGAGATGCCCTCTGTAAGAGAGATGTTGGACAAGGTCTCCTCAGATATTTAGACAAAGACCAAGCTCAAAGGCTTATGGATGAGATCCATGGTGGAGTCGGTGGCCCACACATGAGTGGCCCCCTCCTTGTAAACAAGATCCTTAGGACAGGACATTACTGGCTCTCTCTCAAAGCTGACTGCAATGACCACGTCAGGAGATGTTATCAGTGCTAAATTCATGGGAATGCTATCCACGCCCTGCACAGGAACTCCACAATATGAGTTCGTCTTGGCCCTTCTCAATGTGGGGAATGGACGTGATCGGGCCCATTCAGCCTAAAGTCAGCAATGTACATCTATTTATCTTCACCCTGATCGACTACTTCACAAAGTGGGTAGAAGCAGCCTCCTTCCCTAGGGTTACCAAAGAAGTCATCATTGCTTTCATCAGAAACAATGTCATTTATCGATATGGACAACAAGAGGTGATTGTATCAGACATTGATAAGAAACTCAATAACAAGATGATGGAGGAGTTATGTAGTAAATTCCACATCAAACATCTTAACTCTATCATCTACCGTCTGAAGATGAATGGTGCTGTTAAAGTGGCTAACAAAAACATTAAGAAGATTATGCAAAAGATGTCCACCAACTACAAAGGGTGGCCTGACCTATTTCCTCTTACTCTATTAGCCTATAGAACCTCGATGCGTACTTCCCCAGGGGAAACCCCCTGCGCATTAACGTATGGGATGGAAGCAGTGCTCCCCATATATGTAGAGATGGAATCCCTCAGTGTGGTGATCGACGCTCAACTGGATGAAGACCAATAGGTACAAGACATGTTTCACCAATTGTCTCTAATAGACGAAAGGCGAACCACAACTATCTTCCATGGTCAGTTATATTAACAAAGGATCGCCAGATCCTACAAAAAAAAAGTCTGGCTACGGCAGTTTAAACAACATGACTTGGTTTTGAAGAAGATCATCGACAACCAAGATCAGTCTAAGGGAAAATTCGCCCCTAACTGAGAAGGTCCGCTTGTTATCAAGGAAGTATTAACATGAGGCGCTCTCAGATTACAAGAAATGGACATCGATGAATTTCCACAACTCATCAACTCGGACACCATGAAACGGTACTATGTCTAAAGTTACCATCAAGCTAACATCCTGGTGTTGGATCATTAGATCACCAGTCATCCCGGTTCTTTAACCCTTTACCACATACAAATCTTTTCCACACTTTGCCCCTCAGGGAAACATACTTTTCAAGCCAGTAGTCTGGCTTCACTGCGTTCCTACAACTTCGGTCATCCTACTAGGGATTGAAGCTTTCACGCTTGCAGTTTGTCCCCCCAAACATGGGATCAAACTTTTCACACCTGCAGTTTATCCTAGACTAAGGATTAAAACTTTCTCTTCCCCGCAGTCTGACCTGCACATGGGATCGCGCTTTTCAAATCATCTTGAGAGGTGAACTACGCCGACTTGATCTCCTCTTCAATAGGAGTACGTAGGCAACCATTTTATATATCCCGATCGCAATAAAATAAAAACAACAAAAACATTTCTACCCCCTTTCTTCTTACAAATACAAAAACATTCCTACACCCTTTTTGCCACATACAGCGTTGAACCTCTTACACTAGGTTCGAACTACGCAGACCTGATCTCCTCTTCAATAGGAGTACGTAGGCAGCCATTCATGGTTCGGTCTTACCTCCTACCAAAACATAAACACTTGTCATCTGGTATTGGGATTAAACTTCACTCCACTACATTTCATTGGCTTCAAATCAAAGAAATGGAATTACCATGAACTCCTCCCAAGTAGGAGATTTAGCGACCATCTAAGCTGTGATTGTACCTTGAAGAGAAAAATCAATCCATAAGAGATGGAATTAACTAGGCTCCTCCTGAAAAGGGGTACTTGTGAACATCTGTGGTGCGGTCAATCTCAGAGAAGAAAGGCACACTCCTCTCCATATTTCCATACAGAAACCAATCCCAAGACACCAAAGATGGTAGGGATTCACACAGATCAATGATCCATTCTGAACTGTCCAGAGACAACTCAATGTCCATCCATCAAGGAGGAATTTAGAATACATCAAGATCACAAGCCCTGAAGAAGCAGGCAAAATATCAAGCAGTATCAGAGCATATCTAAAAAGGAAGTGATCAAAAATATATTTCCCTGCTGTATATAATGTTGTTTGATATACACAATGTAAATTGTACATGACAAAATGGCTATACAAGTTTGTACAGGAAAATACAAGCCCATCTACAAGTCAGGGTATATGTGAGCTAACAAGCCCAACATGGCATCCCTCTCGGGGTAAGGAGGCGAAGCTGTGGTCTCTTGTACGAGAGTATCCACATGACCCAACAGATCTGTAGCCATCTACATGGTAACCATATTCTCATCAATATAAGTGCTCATCTCTGCAATCATGCTAGTGGTAAGGGACCTCACTGCAGTATTATCTGTGACGGCTACATCCCGGGCAGATATGGCACTATCCCTCTCAACTATCACTGAATCTCTGACTGATCTAGCCTTATCCCGCTCATCAACACAACATCTTTGTGAGCTAATGCCTTGTCTCTCTCTAACAGAGATGCATCTCTCCCATGAAGGGCAGTCAACATCAAGGCTCTAGCTTGGTTTCTCTCGAAGGTCATCAGATGAAGACTCTGCTCAACGTACTCTGCTGAATGCTGAATCACAACAGTAATAGTACTGGGATAATCTAAAAGAGATGCTGGCAACCCAGCAACAAGCTCCTGCTCGCTGTGGGAATCAATGTCCTCTATGGGCTTTACATCGTCTGAATCACTACTCGAAAATGTGGATACTACCACAGTCGATGAAGTCTCTGTCTCCATCCATGCAGAAGACTTTGCAGAACAACTTGGATGACTAACAGAAAAAAATAGCTATCTCACGTTGATCCCAACAAGCATACATACGAGATCGGTCCACTGCTAAAAGATAGCGAGAAGCTAAACGCTGACCTAGAGCCCCCTCAAAAGTATGGAAATCCTGGAACTGGTCAAACTGCGACATCACGGCCAGTGGGTGGTAGGTAGTCATGCCCCTCAAACTAGCCATAGGGAGATAGTCCATGCCTGGAGCATGAGTAATGAAGCTGTAGGGTGAGGTGGACCTTGTACACGGCAGAATGCCAAACGGATCTCTGATATCTGCCAAGAACATAGACCAAGACATTGCGTCTGTACACTTCGATGGCTAAAATGAGTATGACATAGCTATATCATGGGTGAAACAATACCCATGCCATCTAAAAGTGCCAATCGGTCTCAAGTGTGACATGAACCACATGTATAGCATGACCGAGCTTCCCGTAAACACTCCTGTCGGATAAGTGTAGTAATATGTAGCTGACCTCAGAGTCTCTGCTATGATCATCGGTATGATGGTACGACCTTCCCTAAGAGCTCTCACTGCCATGATAACTCCTATGTCCAACTCATCGATATAACGTGGCATATAGATATAGGACAGTAGACACAATAGCAGTACATCCAACCTGGCCAGATGCCAATGATCCTCCGGTATGGTGAAATCCCCAGAATGCCATGTATAACTATCCTCAGAGCCAAATCTGTCAAACAAAAAACACTGGGATATAACGTGGCCAGATATAAGCTCATCATGAACCACCCTACGCCTCAATCCAGTAAGGGTCATGAACCGTCGACTCATGTCCCCAAAAGCCATATGCACGCAAGGTCTGTTCAGTGGCAGCATCGTCAACCATGCATACTCCTCTAGAGTAGGAGTCAACTCTTGGGTCCCAAATCGGAAAACCTGCCTCTCCGATACCCAGTGCTCCAGCATGCCATCCATGAATCCTGTGGGAACCTGAAACATCAATAGGGTTATAATATGCTGCAAAAAATGATCTACGGTCACCCTATCTGATGGTGACATGCTATCATACCACGATCGCATACCAGATGCCACTAATAATGGTGGGATATGATCAATACGGCTAACTATCGAAGAAGACATCTGTACGGGCCGTGTCATAAGACCATCCAGGGGTCAATGCTGAATATCTCTGGAAATACATACATATGCATAATATGATATATGTATTGCAGATAATAGATGTCAATATGATATAGGGAATGAAAAACTGTACATACATTCCTAAGTATATCATTGATACGTAGGTTTTATACCTACTTATCCAGTATCTATTACTTGAATTATTTGTTTAATCTCATGTTTTTTAGTTACTTTTCATGCATTTTGTGTTCATTTTGTAGATTATATGCTTGGGAGTTGAAATCACAAAGAATTGGTATAAAATCACAAAGAAAGGCAATCCGGACATTGTTTGGGCTTTCATGTTCATTTCATCTTCTTGTCTTGGAATATGGATTAAATTGTAGAGCTTCTTCGTAGCTTTTTGGAACATCTTGAATCATTCCAATCGGAGTTCGGATGCAAGAGTTATGATCTTTGTACCAACGGACGTCGAACGTCACTGTTTTGGGTGGCCATTTGCATACCAGTCATTTTCAGCCCAATTTCGACCTTCATCTGTTCGTTATTTCTCAAATCTCAAAGAATGAAAGTTGTCGAGCTCGTCGATATCTTCAATTTAATAGGTAGCAGGCCTCGTAACTCTTCCCGGATAAAAGTTATGGCCATTTTCCCAAAGGACGTCAGAGCAGAAAATTCCAGAAAACCTTCTAGCGCAGGGGCGCTCATTTCTAGGCCATTTCAGTATTTGGGGTACTAGGGGCGTAATCCCAAGACCGTGAAAGCGGTCTTTGGGGCCTTGGAAGACAGGCGTGGTCAAGCTTGGACGTGTTTTGGGGCGAATTTTGACACTTTTTTGTCTCCAAATAGGATTGGGTTTGTTCCTAAGCTAAAAATTAGACTTGAAATCTATAAATACATGATGTAAGGCATAAAATAAAGGAGAATTGGAGAGGGAGAGAGCATTCCATTAGATTAGATTAGAGTAAATTAGAACAAAACCCTAGTTCTTATTAGATTTGGAGATCAAAGTAATTTGGAGACCATTGAAGATTCAAAGTAGGGGCAAGGATGGAGCTTCGAATCTACTGATAATAAATTCTATCTTCTTATCTTCTTTTATCTTTATCTTTTAATGATTATTCAATTGTGGATTCTTAGTTTTAATTCAATAATCATGAACTAATTCTTTGTTTGAGATTACAATGGATCTTATTGTGTAGTTTATTTTAATATGCTTCGCTTTCAATTATTATGTTCTATCATGAGGATTGTCTATTGTGATTTGGATTTAATTTCTTAATTTCCTAGCTAACAATTACCGTGATAATCTATATGAACTCGAGAGATGAAGTATTGATTTAGATTTTATCATGATAGCATGTGTTTGTGATTTCTGCTTAGATGAAATTCATGATTCGTGTTTAGGATAGAGATATGCCTTTACACCATATGTAATCTTATAGAGAACTTGTGCTTTAAATCCTTTTTAATTGTAATTCACATAGAGATATAATGGATTAGTTAATTAGGGTGTGTTGCTTAATTCTATCATCTGTGGATTTAAGTGAGTATGAGTATTATGCATCGAGAGGTGGTTTTATCTGCTTTATTGTTCTTGATTAACAATTCAAGATAGAAAATAATTGATGAGAAGTGTGTTAACTTAAATGAAGCAATAAGTGAAGTTGTGATATTAAATCTCCGTAATCTTAATTTAACTAGTGGTAATTAGAATTAGTATACTTATAAATTAAAATTCATTCGTTGAAATAAGATTGAGTTGGTTACGGGTTAGTAGTTGGTGATTTTTATTAAACAATTCCTCGTGGGAACGATACTCTACTTTCACTTTATTACTTGTTGACCACGTATACTTGCGTGTTGTGCGTAATTAGAAACTACCCAACAAGTTTTTGGCATCATTGCCGGGGAATTAGTTAATATATTTTTGCCAATATTAGCTTCAATCAAATTAGTCTTAATTTAAACATTTTTTTTCTTTTTTAATTATCTTCCTATTTTTATTTCTTTTCAGGTACCATGGTGGAATTTAATTATCAATGGTCGTATACGAGAATGACTCAGCCAAGGGGAGCAGGGATTGATGGTCTCAATGCATTTTCTGCATTATCAGAACAACTTGAGACACTTTCGAGGAGGTTGGACGTTGTTGCAGCCCAATGTACTCGAAGGATAGCAGTTAATTGCAATTATTGTGCTGGTAATCATCCGAGTCATCCATGCACCATTAGTTTTGGGTCGGGACAACACGATGGCAAATACCTCAACAATTATACATATGCTAATTATCATCAAGTTTGGGGGTATCACCCGGATTTGTCATGGAGCGATACTTATAAAGACCAATACTACGCTCCAAATCCAACATACACACCAGAATTTTCATGTCCACCTCCATTGCCACAAGAAGAAAAACCAAATCTGAGGGATGTAATATTGAAGGGCATAGCAAACCTAGAGGAGATGAGGATTAGCCAAGAGCTTTCAACCCAAAATTTTAATAATATGATGGAACAACTCGTCACTACCTCAACCAATGGTCCTCAATACATGGCTTCCGAGACTGAGACAGATAATTCAAGGTTGGAGGAATTGTTGTCCAAGTTCGTAGAATCAAATGAGGAGAGGATGATTAATCAAGAGCGGTTAATTCAGAATCAAGAGATATCAATTCAAAATTTACAGAATCAGATGGATCAAATGCTCAAAGCCTTGAACAACTATCCTCAAAATAATTGGTGTTATGATGAGGATTCCGAGATTGATGAAGTGCCCGAACCAAATATACAACTAGATGAGACACGAGATGTTGAAAAAGAGGAGACAAGTAGGGATGAACTAACTATGAGTACTAACGAGGATGAGCCGATTTTATTAATGCCTCAAGTGCCTTCTCCACCAAAGTTCAAGGATCCGGTTAGATTTGCAAAACCTTGTCCGCTAGGTAGTTATGTCATCGACAATACTCCTTGTGACGTAAAAGCGAGTACAACTTCGAAGATATGGTGCGATGACCTAGAGAAGATAGAAGAAGAGATTGTTGTGTCTGACAAGCTTCAATGCCAGAATCTATTCGCAGACACAATGGAGAAAACACCTAGATGTTGGACATTCTTGAAGGTGATCTTCTCTAAACAAAGCATGCTAGGTGACTTTAATGCAATGGCTATCTCAAATGGGAACCTACCAAACGCTATATTATTTCCGATGGATGGAGGGTTCCTCAACTTTCAAAGAGGAATTGGATAGCATTGATCAGACAAAGTTAGGCTGAAAGACTATAATTCAAGCGCTAACTGGGAGGCAACCCATGAATTTTTCTATTTATTTTCTTTACTAGTTTATTTAATAGATAGGAATTAATTTGCTTATTAAGTTCTCTTACCAATACAAGTGCTATTCTAATCTATGTTGTCTCTCTTCAGTGTAGGTATTAGAGGTTTAATGGACATGAAAAAGATTATGAAAAGGTTATTCAAGTCAAATTCAAGTATGGTGCCTAATTTGTTCATTGCGCCTAATCTATTCTCCAAACTTAGCAGACAAGGAGGAGGATTGCTATATTTTCAGGAAAGTCATCTGCTTTACTTTTTTCTATTCCAACCATTGAGGACAATGTCTAGTTTAAGTTTGGGGGCATTTAATGTCGTATTGCATATAGTTAGTTATTTACATTGTAGTTCATATAGTTAACTTTATTTTTTGCATTCACTTTCTTAAAAAAAATCAAAAATAAAAAATAATAGTTAGTTACTATGTTCATCTTGCATGAGTCCGGCTGTTTGATAGTTTAAGTTTATTTTGGCAAATGACAAGATTGGATAGACAAGTATAGTACTGACCATTAGAGCTTTGATGTGATTTCTTGTTATGAATTGAGTCTTTTTTTTGTTTGAAAATGGTATAATAAGGATAGCACAGTAAAAATAACTTGTTGAATGATTGAGTTTAAATTGATATATAAAGGACCTCTAAAGGATAATGCTAGTTTAAATAAGAGAATGACAAGAATAGGCGGTGAAGGCGAAGAATTAGGCTGGAACCTAAGTTTGGAGGGAAAAATGCGGTATATAAGCTTCTATAAAAAAAGAAAATAAAGATATTGAGTTGAATAAGTAGAGTCCTTTGGTGGGTCTAGAAGAAGCGTGAAATGCACTCCTCATAAACACAGGCGTGAGATGGAGCGTAAAACGCACTCACTATCCAAAAAGAAAAAGAAAAAAAAGAATAAATAAAACGGGAAATAAGAGCAAAAAGCCCCCGTAGATGAAAAATTAAGCATAAGTATACCATGTTGACCCATGATATTGGTAATTATTTGATTTTAGGTGGATCTAGCTTGTTTTTGGATTTCTTGAGTTTACACTATATGATGCCTTCAAAGAGACTTGTTATGTGTTAAAATTGATTTTATATCAGTTAACATTGTTGTGGAGCACACACGCACTATATTAGTGATAACAGTCTAAGATTTAATGATTGATTGAGAAGTTATTGATTGGTTTTGATATGATGTATTATCATGTTTACTTGATTTCTCTAAGGCCGGTTGAATAGACTTGTTTCTGTCATTACTGCTGGACTCGTAGGCATGTAGATTAGTTGCATTGTATAGCATTGTTGTTTAGTGTTTTTGCTTGAGGACAAGCAAATGTTTAAGTTTGGGGGTATTTGATAAGTAGGTTTTATACCTACTTATTCGGTATCTATTACTTGAATTATTTGCTTAATCTCATGTTTCTTAGTTACTTTTCATGCATTTTGTGTTCATTTTGTAGATTATATGCTTGGGATTTGAAATCGTAAAGAATTGGTATGAAATCGCAAAGAAAGGCAATCCGGACATCGTTTGGGCTTTCATGTTCATTTCATGTTCTTGGCTTGGAACTTGGATTACATTGTAGAGCTTCTTCTTAGCTTTTCGGAAAATCTTGAATCATTCCAATCGGAGTTCGGATGCAAGAGTTATGATCTTTGTACCAACGGACGTCGAACGTCACTGTTATGGGTGGCCATTTGCATAGCAGTCACTTCCAGCCCAATTTTGACCTTCATCTGTTCGTTATTTCTCAAATCTCAAAGAATGAAAGTTGTAGAGCTCGTCGATATCTTCTATTTGATAGGTGGCAGGCCTCGTAACTCTTTCCAGATCAAAGTTATGGTCGTTTTCCCAAAGGACGTCAGAGCAGAAAATTCCAAAAAACCCTCTAGCGAGGGGGCGCCCATTTCTAGGCCATTTCCAGTGCCGGGGCACTAGGGGGCAGAATCCCAGAACCGTGAGCAGCGCTGGGACGCTAGAGACAGGCGTGATCAAGCTTGGACGCTGTTTTTGGGCTAATTTTGACACTTTTTTGACTCCAAATATGATTGGGTTTGTTCCTAAGCTAAAAATTGGACTTGCAAACTATAAATACATGATGTAAGGCATAAAATAAAGGAGGATTTGAGAGGGAGAGAGCATTCCATTAGATTAGATTAGATTAAATTAAATTAGATCAAAACTGTGATGCCCCTAAAATAGGTATACATCACCCATCTTGAGTCGCCAAATGCATGGTACAAAATTAAAATACAACTTAATTATACAACAGTCGTGTAAAATACGACAAAACATAATCTAATAGTTTTAATAAGAATATTGTCATCTAGATAATATCCACACTCAATGGAGTCCTCATTACATTTATTGTCACACTATTTAATAGAATAGTGAGGACTACTAATGCTATCATTTGGACCGTAACTCCGTTCCCCGACCAGTCTCACCTACATTCTCATTTCCTAAAGAGAACAATAAAAGAAAGGGTGAGCTCAACTAGCCCAGTAAGAAATATTATGACTAAGATAATGCAGAATAAATTATCATTAGCCTTCAACAGTGTTAAACTGATAAAATATAATAAACATCAAGTTTAACTACAGCGGAACAAGCAATCCTGTCGATGTCAGGATTTTTAATTGTCCCGTTCCGTTACTTGTTCTTTGGTGTTCTCATTTTAGGTGAGATTTGTTTGAAAAAACAAGTGAAAAAGGTCCGACATGTATAAGGTCGACGATAGACTGTTAAGAGTCGCCAGTTGGTTTTTTAAATGGTTGTACCAATACAACCGAGAAAAGGTTTGCACATTGACCCAGTGATGTGACACTGCTAAACGGGTCGGTGAAACCGAGATTCATTAGGGTCCAGGGACTTGGTTATGCGGAGGGAAGATGTTAGGCACCCCCCGACATCCGTGTCACCACGGTGACCGCCTCTTTTCAAGAAGCTATTATCTGAATGTGTGTGTGTGTGGGTCAATGTGATATTATTTGGAAGTAGTTCGAGGCCTCATTCGCACCTATATACACAGGGTTTGAATTTATGTAAAAATTCAATTTTAAGCAAGATATGGCAGTGATGTTTTATAAAAGAGGTTTTTCAAACCCTGCTACTCAATCGTAATTGAGACCTTTTACACTCCCATTTTATTAAGTGTTCGGCTTGATTGATTTTATTTTATAGATGCGAGGCATCCGTACGAAAATAATGTACAAAATAATGCCGAGCTTCCTCATGGGTTTGAAAACTATCGAGGAAATTGAGATACGTGAGAATAATTTTTAAAGTCGCTTACACTACTAAAAATGTCCATCACGGGCACCGAATCTAGATCTAATAGGCAAAATCTGTGATCACATGATACCGCAATTTGTATGAAGCAGTAAGCAGGTATATATATATATAAAAGCTGTAAATATATATATACAAACATGATCCCCAACCACGAAGCACCTCCATGGGGGATCAGAAATGTAAATAAAGCTGTAAAAGCTATTAACTACCACGGAGGAAACTCCAGGCGGGATGAAACGTAAATAAAGCTGTAAAGCTATCAACTGCCATGGAGGAAACTCAAGGCGGGACAAAATGTAAAGAAAGCTGTACAAAGCCATCAACTGCCACGAAGTAAACTTCAGGCAGGACGAAACATAAAGAAAGCTGTAAAAGCGATCAACCACCACGAAGTGAACTCCAGGTGGGACAAAATATATATATATATATATATATATATAAGCAATAAACGCACCAGATGTAAAATCAAGGCTCATTGAACAGAGTTCGACAGCAGTTTATATATATATATATATATATATATATATATATATATATATATATATATATATATATATATATAAAAGCTTATAAACACAGGATGTAAAATCTAGGCTCATCGAGCGATGTGTCGACACACAGTTAATATATATATATATATATATATATATATATATATATATATATATATATATATATATATATATATTAAAGCGAATAACGCACTAGGCAAAAGTCTAGGCTCAATTGAGGCATAACTTCGATAATGTTAGTCCATATATATAAATATATATATAATATATATGTATATAAAAACTAAAATAAAACCACGACTTGATGAAGTGCAGGCAAACACGACATAACACGACTCTCAGCGTGAAGAAGGTGTGTGCAAGAGATGAAGAGAAAGACTCTAAAGTGTGTGAGAAGGCTTACAGTGGGCTGCCAAAGAAGACTTCTAAATCTTTAAAGTGGGTAAACACTGGCTTTTTTAGGTACAAAAGTAGCTATATATGAACTCACAGGTGTTTAAAATGAGAAAGTACACTGTTTGGGGTAAGTACAGAGCAAATTGGGCAGGGCTTCCTCGCCGTTTTCTCTTGCAAAAAGGCTACCCCAAGCCCTCTATTTATAGAGGGTGGAGCCGCAGGTGTACCAGAGGCAACCCGGGTGGGCATGGGTTTCTCGGGTCGGGTCGTCTCGTAATACGTGTACTCGAGCACTGTAATGTCCACTCGAACTTCTAGAAGTGCAATTTGGGCATCCAATTGAGTTGTACAATGGCATAGGATTAGAGTTTGTACGAAGTCATTGAAGATGGGACGATGCCCTCCGGTCTTCAAGCTTCAAATTTTATCCGTTACCCCGCACAATAGTCACTCGGGATTGGTTATCCTTGATTCTTGTAGGACATTGTTGCGTAGAGATGTGTATGAAATGTTGAGATGATGTGGCGTGGCATCGCTTTGGCGAGATGACGATGTTGCCCCTCACCAGTGTTATCGCCGGATTTGGCTGATAAAGCAGACATTGTTCAGGGCTTCACTGAGATTGGACTGCTGTAATTGTTGAAGGTCCTCAGTGTCATCTCTGAGGTGTGCCTGTCCTCCCGGGGTTATCTCCGGGTTGGTATGGAGTATCTCATTGTGAGAGTCTAGATTGAAGCTGGTTGCATTTGAAACAAGCATTTCCGGGGTTATTGCCAAAACTGCATTCCTTGGGGTTATCACCAAGGTTGGTGGGTATTCTAATGGTTGGGACTGAGACTAGATACCTCGAGGTTATCTCCGAGATTAATCGGTCTTCTCCGGTGTGTGTTCCGGTATTGGATCTGCATGTCTCGGGGTTATATCTGAGGTTGGATTTGTTACTCCCAGTGTGTGTTCTGGGGTTGATGTTGAACTTCCGGTAGTATCCGGAGTGGATATGGATTGTCTTTTAGGGTTCCCTCTTAAAAGATGAATTTGTCCTCTTGCAATGTCAATGACAGGTGTACAGAAAATTCGAGTGTCTACAGATGCCCCTCTTTATCATACTCATACATGGCGATGCATGGGTAGGATAAAGAATCCTAGACACTTGAAATGCAACAAGACAAACATGGTACTATATGTCGCAACATGATTCAAATGTATGATGCATGTCTACGGGGTTGTAGCCCAACATGCTGGTGATGATTGTTGGCTCCCTGTTACTTCAACTGGGGATTGGTAATGATGACCAGATTTGATGTGTAATCCGAATCTGTTAGGATGTTGATGTTGGGGTTTAGCACCAACTTCCTAGATCCTTGATAACGACTTGATCCTGAAGATGTACCTCTTATGTGTAAGAGATCTGTGGGGATAAAGCTTTGTCTGTTTGAGGATGTGTATAACATATTCCATTATCAATCCTCCTTGATAACATTGACCTTCCCTAGTTGGTATCGCCAGGATATGTCAAGACTCTGTTGGATTTACTGCCAACAGCAAACGATGTCAGGGATGCCTGACCTTCGTTGACGTGTATTTCACCGACATGTGAATCAATGACTGAAAAACCCTGTGGGATAGACCGTCAAGTTTGCTTTACCTTCGCTGACGTGTGAATCAATGGAACATTGTGTTGTGACCCCCGCTGGGGATCCGTTGGGGATTGTGAGTAATCGAGTATGAAATCCTCGAATAGCTCTAGAGCTCCGATAGGTTTAATCATCATCGGTTGAGATAACATCAAGGCTGCTTGACCTTCATTGATATGTGTGTCAATGACTTGAATTCACATTGTAATCCCCCGCCGGGGGTTCACGTTGTAACCCCCATCGGGGATCTACGTTGTAACCCCCGTCGGGGATCACGTTTATCTTTTAGGGTAATGACCCGGAGTTGGAGGCATCGGACCTGTACAAGATATTGCCGAATGTGATTTGTGATAAATGAGATCATTGGTAGGGTAAACCTCGTGTTCGGTTAACTACCAATGAGCTATGTAAAGACTCAAAGTTTCATCTGAGAAGAACAGGATTGCATGCTGTTTTGCTCAATCGCGTGGCGTTTTTATTCCCGATTTGACTTTTACAGTCCGCAAGAACTCCTTTGCAACTCGAACTAGATTGAGTCGGAGGGGTGGGGCCCACATAGGGGTGCCGCAGGTACACCTACTACACCCGCAGAAGAGCCTGCGACCAACCGTGGATGATATAATCCATCAGGTTGGTCTCACAAGTCATTTTTAACTTGATTCGCTAAGAGAAATCTGTGAGCCTCCTTCAGATCTCTTTGAGTTGGGCTATTTTTTTACGTAAATTACATCACCGCGTACAAGTGTTATACACTATCCTGGTAACGTATGCATGTATTTTTTCCAGTTTTTATCCGTTAAATTTTGAGTTATCGCATGAAATGCATCTAAACACATAGTAGTGATTATGTATGCACAAATGACTTGATAAAAAATATTCAACATAGTAAATGTTAGTATTAAACCAAGTTGAACATAATGATGTGAAAAAATTTGACTTTTGAGACAGTTAAATTGGCACCTTTTTCTGCTATTTTTTGTCCTATTTGAGGTCCAATGAGCAAAAGGTAGAAAGGCAAAGTACTCATGATATTGAGGTTAACCTTATGCATGGATGATTTTGATTTTTAATGCATATATTATGTATATAACTTTGGGGCAGGTGTGCTACTGAATGGCCACCTAGACATGCCTATGTGCATTAGGATAGTCCTTTTTTCAATGGGGACTATGGCAAAAATTTTCCAAAATATAGGCATTGGGTAGTCATGCATTTTAACTCTATTGTTTGTTAAAGTAAATGCATGCATGCATATAGTCGTAAAATGCATTCTAAAAAGCTCCAGGTAAGGAAATACCACACCCTTTCTGAGGTGATTTGGAGACTTGTTGTCCAGATATTATGGATCCGGATCAGCCAAGTAGTTCCCTTAGGACCACTTCTGGTATACGGAGGAGGGCTTCTGAAGTGCCTCGACCCCGTTCAGTCAGACATCCTTGTTGATTGGTGGAGGCCGTGATTCGTCCAGTCTGGGCAGACGTGCTAGACGTTAAGGACGTGGATGAAGATATTCCGATTGAGGATCCCGCTCCTGCTACACCTGTTCTCCGTAGGGAGCTACCTTATATTTAGGAGGTGGCAAACCCAGAGCTTCTAGGTGATTTGAGCAGACATCCCCCGATGTATTTGCATGCTAACAAGGTATGACGTTTGATCTTGATCTTCCTTCTTTCCTATTGATGAGGATTAAAGGATTTTGATGTTGATATGCATTTTATGTAGGTTCCCGGCTTTACACAGCCTCGAGGGAATCAGTTTAGTATACACTCCATGTATCAGGCTCTTCATCCTGATTACAGAGATGTAGTGTATGATTGGGGATTCGGGGCATTCTTCTCCATCCTTCCTCGTCGTTGTCCCTGGGGTTACCTCAGGGCATTGTCTGAGCGATGGTTTCATCAGACTCAGTCACTCCATCTGCTGGATTATGAGGTGATGATGACGTCGATGGATTGGCGATTTATCACAGGTATGGAGTTTGGAGGGGAGCCAGTGCCTTGCATGGTAAATATTAGCCCCACTGGCGTCAGATCCTTGTTAGGAGTTCTGGTGGATGCGGCAAAGGCAGGACTGTTAGTTCAGGTCCTTTGAGCGTAGATGCTATGAGCGGGCTTTTGAGTGAGCCCATGCCTGATGATGTCTGAATCAGGGATCGTGTTCTGCGGCGATTGTTCCTGATGATCATTAGAGGTTGCTTCATAGCAGATAACTCTACTACGGTGTCTTTCACTTTAATCAGCGCCACGCGTCATGTGGACCGTATTGGAGAGTATGATTGGGGTTCCTACACCTTTGCCTATTTCCTCTGGGGCATGCGTATGCGCTCACAGGGTTTGACCAAGGCTTGGCTAGGCTTCTACCCATTTTTGTTGGTGAGTATTTCTCTTGTCATTTCCCATTTATAGGTTAAGAGTGTTTACTGATAGCAGATGTTTTGCCATTGTGTTGACAGTTTTGGGCCTATGAGAGGCTCCCATGCTTACGTCCTGTTAGTGTGTTAGGTTTAGATACCTATCCATAAGGACGACGATGGCATCATTCCATTTTGCCAGTGGTCCATATAGTTGAGGGCTTCATTCACTGCCGTATGCAGCTGGAGTTATTAACAGCTGATACCATCACATGGATTCCCTATTCAGGGGAACACTTGACCATCGGCTTTGAGGATGGATACCCGACTGGAGTTGAGTACATGATTTCCACCAGGAGAGTTCCTCTCTTCACAGATGGATGCTAGGAGCTCTATTTTGGAGAGCGGACTATTAGGAGCAGCACATGGGAGATTCGCATGCCGATCTTACCTTCTGTCAGGCGTCATTGGCCTATATCACAGTCACCCGTCACTGATATCCCATTGTTGGGGTTCGACGGATTTACATTATCAGAGGGTCCTTGCACTCATGAGACATTCCAGCGTTGGTGGTTCCCTCGTACTATCGGAGCCCAGTCCCGCGCCACACAGTTTATGGGGGATATGGTTCCAAGATCTGTGATGATGACAGATTGGATAGCTTGTGTCCGAGATCCGACTCATATGACACACATTGATAGTTTGACCCGACAGTTGGACCAGGCACACATATTTATCCGACATTTGGGCAGAGATCCGGCAAAGGCATCTTCATTTGATCATTCTAGCTCAGACGACCCATTTGGTTTTACTGACGTAGATCCTCCTCTATATAGGCCTGACATCCCTGTTGATAGAGATCCAGTGACTCAGGAGGAGTTACATCAGGTGGACAGGATTGATGATGTGAACATCGACACCATTGTCTTCTTCTGATGTGTATTCTCATTATATCTTTTGATAGGCCTCTGTTAGATATTGGGTGGTTGTACCCCATTCTCGCTATATCTTTTGATAGGCCTCTGTTAGTAGTAAGGCGTCTGTGCCCCATTTCCTGTATTTGTAATGTCTGAGAGATGATGTATTAGATGATGATATACTTAGGAATGTATGCACAGTTTTTTCATTCCCTATATCATATTGACATCTATTATATCTGCTATGCATGTATCATGTTATGCATATGTATGTATGTCGAGAGATATTGAGATTATTGACCCTGGATGGTCTTATGACACGGCCCGTCTGGATGTCTTCTTGACGATTAGCCAGTATTAATCATACCCCACCCTCATTGGTGGCATCGGGTATGCGATCGTGGTATAATAGCATGTCACCATTAGACAGGGTGACTGTAGATCACTTGTTGCAGCATACCATGACCTTATTGATGTTTCAGGTTCCCGCAGGGTTTGTGGATGGGATGCTAGAGCATTGGGTATCAGATAGGTAGGTTTTCTGATTTGGGACCCATGAGTTGACTCCTACTTTGGAGGAGTATGCACGATTGACGATGATGCCGCTGGACAAACCTTGCGTGCATATGGATTTGGAAGATATGAGTAGACGGTTCATGACTCTCATTGGATTACGGCGCAAAGTGGTGCAGGATGAGCTGACGTCTGACCATGTGATATCCCAGCGTTTTCTGTATGACAGATTTGGCTCTGAGGATAGCTATTCACGATATTTCGAGGATTTCACCACACCGGAGGATCTTCAGCATCTAGCTATGGTTGATGTACTGCTGTTATGTGTACTGTCGTATGTCTATATGCCACGGTACATGGATGAGATAGACATCGAAGTCATTATGGCTGTGAGAGCTCTCAGGGAGGGTCGTACCATTATACCTATGATCATAGCAGAGACCCTGCGGTCAGCATCCTACTGCTGCACTTATCCGACAGGAGTGTTCACGGGTAGCTCGGTCATGCTATATGTGTGGTTAATGTCCCACTTGAGACCGATTGGCACTCTTAGACGGCATGGGTATTGGTTCACCCATGATATAGCCATGTCATACTCCTTTCAGCCATCAGAGTGTATATATGCTCTGTCTTGGTCCACATTTTTGGCGGATATCAGAGATCTGTTTCAACATATTTTCGTGTTCGGGGCTTAGCTCACTATATAGCTTCATTACTCATGCTCCGGGCATGGACTAACTCTCTCTGGCTGGTTTGAGGGGCGTGACTACTTATCACCCGCTGGTCGTGATGTCACAGTTTGACCAGTTTCAGGACTTTCATCCTTTCGAGGGGGCGATAGGTCAGCGTTCAGCTTCTTGCTTTCTTTCAGCAGAAGATCGATCCCGTGTATGCATGTTGGGATCAGTGTGAGATAACTGATTTTTCCATTAGTCATCCAGGTTGTTCTGCAGAGTATTCCGCACGGATGGAGACAGAGATTTTATCAGTTGCGGCAGTATCCGCAGTACCGGATAGTGAGTCAGATGATGTAGAACCCATGGAGGACATCGATTCCTACATCAAGGAGGAGCCTACTGCTGGGTTGCCAGCATTTCCTCCAGATTCTCCCAGTACCAGTACTGTTATGATTCAGCACTCGGCAAAGTATCTTGAGCAGAGTCTTCATCTGATGACCTTCGAGAGAGATCAGGCTCGATCTATGATGTTAACTGCCCTTGATGGGAGAGACGCAACTCTATTAGAGAGAGACGAGGCATTAGTTCACATATATGTCACTGTTGTTGAGCGGAATGAGGCCAGATCAGCCAGAGATGCAGTGATAGTTCAGCGGGATAGTGCTATATCTGCCCGGGATGTAGCCATCACAGATAGTACTGCAGTGAGGTCCCTTACCACTGGAATGATTGCAGAGATGAGCGCTTACATTGATGAGCATATGGTCACCATGCAGATGGCTGCAGATCTGTTAGGTCGTGTGGATATTCTCGTACAGGATACCACAGCTTCACCTCCTTCTTCTGAGAGGGATGCCATATTGGGCTTATTATCTCGCATATACCCTGACTTGTAGATGAGCTTGTATTTACCTGCACAGACTAGCTTAGCCATTTTGTCATGTACAGTTTACATTGTATATATCAAACAGCATTATATATATGACAGGGAAATATATTTTTGGATCACTTCCCTTTTAGATATGCTTTGCTACTTGCTTGATATTTTTGCATATTACTTCAGGGGTTGCGATCTTAATGTATTCTGAATTCCTCCTGGGTGGACGGACATTGAGTTGTCTCTGGATAGTTCACAATGGATCATTGATCTATATGTATCCCTACCATCTTTGGTATCTTGGGACTGGTTTCTGTATGGAAATGTGGAGAGGAGTGTGGCTTTCCTCTTTGAGATTGACCGCACCACAGATGGTCGCCAATACTTCTATTTAGGAGAAGCCTAGTTAATTTCATCTCTTATGGATTGGTGTTGCTCTTCAAGGTATGACCGCATCTTAGATGGTCGCCGAATCTCCTATTTGGGAGGAGTTCAGGTAATTCCATCCCTTTGGTCTGAAGCCAATGAAATGTTGTGGATTGAAAGGTAATCCCAGTACTAACTGACAAGGGTTTTTGTTTTGGTAGGGGGTGAGACCGCACCATGAATGGCTGCCTACGTACTCCTATGGAAGAGGAGATCAGGTCTGCGTAGTTCGAACCTGGTGTAAGAGGTTCAACACTGTATATGGCAGAAATAGTGTAGGAATGTTTTAGTTGTTTTTTTTTGTAAGAAAAAGGGTGGAAATGTTTTTGTTGTTTTTGTTTTATTGCGACCGGGCCATATGAAATGGTTGCCTACGTACTCCAATTGAAGAGGAGATCAGGACAACGTAGTTCTCCCCTTAGGGCGAAATGAAAAGCGTGATCCCATGTGCAGGTCAGATTGCGGGGATGAGAAAGTTTAATCCTAGGTTGAGGATAAACTGTAGGAAGGAGAAGTTTGATCCCATGTATGGGTAGCCAAACTGCAAACGCGAGAGGTTCAATCCGTAGTGGGATGACCTAAGTCGTAGGAACGCAAAAGAGCCAGGCTGCTGGCTTTAAAAGTATGTTTCCCTGAGGGGCAAAGCGTGGCAGAGTTGTATGTGGTAAATGGTTAAAGAATCAGAATGACTGGTGATCTGATGGTCCAACACCAGGGTGTTCGCTTGATGGCAACATTCAGACATAGTACCGTTTCACGGCGTCTGAATTGATGAGTTGTGGAAATTAATCGTCGTCCATTTCTTTCAATCTGAGAGCGCCTCCTGTCAATACTTCCTTGACAACAAACGGGCCTTCCCAGTTAGGAGCAAATTTTCCCTTAGACTGATCTTGGTTGTCAAGGATCTTCTTCAAAACCGAGTCATGTTGTTTGAACTGCCGTAGCCGGACTTTTTTGTTGTAGGATATGGCGATCCTTTGTTGATATAATTGATCATGGAAGATAGCCGCGGTTCACCTTTCGTCTATCAGAGACAACTGGTGATACCTGTCTTATACCCATTGATCTTCATCCAGCTGAGCATCTATCAACACTCTGAGGGATTCCATTTCAACTTCTATGGGGAGCGCTGCTTCCATCCTATAGGTTAATGCGTAGGGGGTTGCCCCAGTGGAAGTGCGCATTGAGGTTCTATAGGCTAATAGAGTAAGAGGCAATAGGTCAGGCCAATGTTTGTGGTTGGCGAACATCTTTTGCATAATCTTCTTGATGTTTTTGTTAGCCGCTTCAACAACACCATTCATCTTCGGACGATAGATGACAGAGTTGAGATGTTTGATGTGAAATTTACTGCATAATTCCTCCATCATTTTGTTGTTGAGGTTCTTAGCATTGTCTGACACAATCACCTCTGGTTGTCCATATCAACAAACGACATTGTTTCCCCACATTAAGAAGGGCCAAGGTGAACTCATATTATGGAGTTCCCGTGGAGGGGCGTGTATAGCATTCCCATGAATCTGGCACTGATAGCATCTCTTGATGTGGTCATTGCAATCAGCTTTGAGAGATAGCCAATAATGTCCTGCCTTGAGGACTTTCTTGACAAGGAGGGGGCCACTCATGTGGGGCCACAGACTCTGCCATGGATTTCATCAATCAGCCTTTGTGCTTGATTTTTGTCTAAACATCTGAGGAGACCTAGTCCTGCATCTCTTTTGTAGAGCGCCTCTCCACTCAGGTAGAATTTCATAGCAAGTCGATGGATTCGCCTTTTCCCAGTCGGGCTCGCTTCAGCGGGTGTAGATCCGTCTCGTAGATATTCCTTGATATACTGATACCAAGGATGTTAGATGGGAGGTAGCTCATCCGATACTTCTCCAACGTAATTCCCATAGGCTGGGGCCTTGTTCAGGGAAATTGTGATGCTTGGCAAGTGTTCCTTGTCTGATATGCGAATCAAGGAGGACAAAGTTGCTAATGCGTTCGCAAAGTCAATCCTATTATGAGGAATGTGTAGAAAGGAGATTTCTTCAAACTCCAAAACCATCTGTAAAACTTGTCGATGGTAGGGCAGCAAATGTAGTTCCTTGGTTTGATAGATTTTGGTGGACTGTCTGATTACCAACTCTGAATCTCCAAAGACAGTTAACAACCTGATGCCCATTGAACGGGCAAGTTTTATCCCCATGAGACAGCCTTCATACTCAGCTGTGTTGTTGGTGCTGACAAACTGTAATTTGATGGCGACGGGATACTGCTCCCCCGTACCAAATACTAGAACTGCTCCAGCTCCAGAACCTTCCAGATTAACAGCTCCATCAAAATACATCTTCCATGATTGGTGCATATCGTACTGATGGTGTTGCTGAACTGTCATTACTCCTTCATCGGGGAAATATGTTTCCAAGGGTTTAAAATCCCCTAAAGGTGTTGCGGCCAGTTGATCCGCAATTCCTTGACCTTTGATGGACTTTTGAGTCACATATACGATGTCAAATTGTTATAGGATCAACTGCCATCTGGACAGCTGATAATTTATCATGGGTTTATTGAACACGTATTTGAGAGGATCCACGCGGGATATGAGATGGGTTGTGACCTTGGAGGTAATGTTGTAACCTCACGGAAGCCCATGCTAAAGTACAACACGTCTTTTCGATCAGAGTGTACTTGTGTTCACTGCTGCTGAACCTTTTGCTGATATAATAGATAGCTCGTTCTTGGCCTCTATCATCTTTTTGTCCTAGCATGCAGCCCATGACATTGACACTTATGGACAGGTACATGAACAGGGGAACATCATCCCTGGGTGGTACCAACACGGGAGCTTTGACTAGCTGTTTCTTGATTGTGAGGAAGGCCTTTTGACACTCATCATTCCATTGCATGGAAGAGTTCTTCCTTAATAGCTTGAAGATTGGCTCACAAGTTGCTGTGAGTTGAGAGATAAATCTGCTAATGAAGTTGATTCTTCCCAAAAATCCCCGTATTTCCTTTTCTGTCTGAGGAATGGGCATTTCCGCAATGGCTTGGATTTTGGCAGGATCCAGCTCAATCCCTTTGTGGCTGATTAGAAATCCTAGCATCTTGCCTGATTTAATGCCAAAGACGCATTTAGCTAGATTCAACTTCAATTTGTACTTACGCAACCTATTGAACAACTTTCTAAGATGGTCTATATGGTCATCCTCCTTCTAGGATTTAACAATGATGTCATCCACATAGATCTCGATCTCTTTGTGCATTAAGTTATGGAAAAGAGCCATCATAGCTCGTTGATAGGTGGCTCCGGCATTGATGAGGTTGAATGACAACCATCTATAGCAAAAGGTTCCCCAAGGCGTGATGAAAGCAGTTTTCTCACGATCTTCCAAAAAAACCATGATCTGATGATACCCGGCAAAGCAAGCAGCAAAGGAGTACATGTCGTATTGCGCAGTATTGTCAATGAGAATGTGGATAAATGGCAAGGGAAAGCTATCTTTTAAGCAAGCTTTGTTCAAGTCCCGGTAATCCACGCAAACTCGCACCTTCCCTCTAGATTTAGGCACGGGAACAATGTTGGATATCCACTCAGGATATGTGGACACCATGAGATGCCAGCTTGAAATTGTTTCACAATTTTTTCTTTCACCTTTAAACTCCATTCAGGTTTCAATCGCCTGAGCTTTTGCTTGACTGGCTTAAATCCCTCTTTAATGGGAATGCGATGAAGGACAATGTCAGTGGACAAACCCACCATGTCTTCATGAGACCATGCAAACACATCCTGGAATTGGGTTAATAGCGTAACCATGTCATTCCTTTGGTTTGGGGTAAGGTCTGAAACAATCTGGATTAACTTAAGGTCTTTCTAAGGTTCCAAGATTAAAAGAAGTGGTTTGATCATGGTTGGGTTTAGGTTTGTCTTTGACCCATTCTTGAATTTCTGAAGGCACCTCAATGTCATCTTGTATTTCCATCAAGGCTGAATTCATCTCTACATCAAAGGTATAATTCTTGTGGAGAAGAGGCATAAATGTCGCAAATCTGAGCACATCTAAATTTGAGTCCGAAACACAATATGCTTTCACTTAGTATATATGAAATGTTTTGATCATACACAAGTGTTAGCATATATCTTGAAAAAAAATAAACCGCTAATCTGCATGTAAAAGAAAAGCGTTATTATATTTCTGAGGCGTAAAGAGTTTATTCCCGCTTTACCCTTGATGACCAATTAAAGGAGTACAGTTCCAATTAGCAAGGGCAAAGTCCGAAGTGGACCATGATGATGGATGGATTGTCATCATCCTCTCTGTCCCGAATGATGGCCATTACGTCTGGGCAATCATCGTCTGGGGTGTATCTGTTGGTATGTTCATCATGAACGATGACGCGTATGCCTGAAATCATTTGGATGACGTCTTGCTTGATTCTTCGTTCATCCTCTTTCACTGTGGGATTTGGAACAAAGACTTCTTTCTCCTTCACCAGTACCGGCTTGGGAAATAACATAGCCATTACATTGGCCCGCACCTTTACAGGAGGTTGTGCGGACTCAGAGTTTTAAGGCGAAGATAAATGCCACATGTTTGAAGCTGAATGAATCTGCTGATGCTTATGAAGATTCCTATGACTAGAACTGGCAGAATAGCCTAGCCCAGCTTTTCTAGTTTGTCTGGTTAATTGAATTGGGTACTTGATACCCTGGTAATCTTTACCCAGCCCTTGTCCCGGCTTATGACCCAATGACATCATTTCTTGAGTAGCCGACATTACCACGGCAAAAATCTTGGGTTCGGGAAATGGCGTTCCAATAGCATGGTATTGGGTATTGCTTACTTCCAAGGCATGAAAACTGATCGGTTCAACATCTGCATTGGCATTGATGAATGGCATGTCCCCATGTTGAGGACACTCTGGTTCAGCGTTGACCGTGACCAGGCTATTGTTGGTAATGTATTTCAACTATTGTTGAAGGGTGGAGGGGACTGCCCCAGCCATATGGATCCATGGTTGACCCAAGAGCAGGTTGTATCCTGAATCTATCTTGAGTACATGGAAAGATATGCAGAATGTGTGGGGACCAATTTTAATTGGCAGTTCAATTACTCCGACCGAATTCAAGCGGGCTCCATCAAAGGCTTTGATGACAGTATGACTACTCCGGATTCGGTTAAGATTGATATTCCTCTTCACCAAGGTAGCATATGGACATATATTTAGAGATAAACCTCCATCTATCAAGACTCCAGCTAGCATGTATCCGGAGGACAAGACTGTAATGTGCAACAGTTTGCAATGACCGGTCCCCTCGGGCAGTATGTCATCATCAGTGAAGGATATCACATTTTTGTTGAAAATGTGATCAACCAGATGTTTAAATTTTTTCGTGTTAACTGATGTTGGTAGATAGGCTTCTTCTAAAACCTTTAACAAGATCTTCCGGTGATTCTCGGAAGTTAGGACCAAGTCCAAAATTAATATTTGTTGTGGAGCTTCTTTTAAGCTTAAACCACCTTAGCTTCGTTATGACCCATAGTGTGGAGGAATTTTTCAATCTTCTCCATGGTTATTTTCCCCTTTGATTTGATGGTAGACTTCATCACCCGTTGGGTAAGATAAGTGGATTTTCCTTCGACACTGTAGCAGTTGTATGTGAGGTCGATCCTTCACCTTCTCCATAATTCCACGGAACTTTGCGCAAGCTAAAAATAGGATATTGTGCTCTGCACGGCAAGTTGATTGGCTCGGGAGCGGCCAGTTTCAAAGAATTGTTGCTTCCCTTGAGTTAAATTATTGGCATTGTGAGTAATTTATTAGCCCCATCAGTTTCAATGGATATGACTGCTACCACACTCTTCTACTTAGTAGGACCTGTATTCTCACTTGCACGCAATATAGTATAAATAAAATGTCGCTAAGTGCGGAGACACAATTGTCAATTAGATTTTGGATGAGGTGGCGAGTTCGGCATTCTTCTCATCTTGTGACCATGAGACCGGAGTGATATTGACATACTCCATCGATTTGTACCATACGAAGCGGGGGTTGATTGGAGGTAGAAGGGAACTGATCCTTCCTATATTGATTAACATCTGAAGGATTTCCTCCAGAGGTTGGCCTAAATAGGTGAATTCCCTTTTGTTGGCAAAATCCCGACGGGCTTTGGCATTTGCTCTCTGTCAATTTGTCTTCCAGCATTTCATTTTCTAAAAGTGACGAGGGAATATTCAGGACAAGAGGTAGGAGACTAGCATGCTCCTAGCTGATTAATTGACATATCACTTGATGCTGATAAGTCACCAATTCTACCAATTGTTCATTTTGCTTCCATAGAGTTTTCATTTTTCGTTCCATTGTGAACTGGAACATGGCATAATCTCATTTGTCAACACCGTCTTTGAGGGTCTGGGAGGATTCACAGCTAAAATTGGAACTTTGTCCGTTGCTCCAATTGATCATGTTAACCTCTTCTTCTTTGTGTTGAGGAAGAGGGTTGTCTTGAACGTGAGGCTGATCTGGTTTGGTGACCACGATCTCACCGTTGTCTATCAGGTCGTGGATCTTGTGTTTCAAGGCCCAACAATCCTGAGTATCATGTCCAGGTGCCCCGGCATGATAAGTGTAACAACCCGATATTTTCTATATAAATAAGAAATTTTGCGTATAATTTTTTTTTTATTTTAAATATGAGGATTTGTACAAGATAATGTGTATATGTATTTATGTGGCAAATAAAAATATATTTATTACATGAATGTTTACAAATAATTTTATTTTAGAATTATTGATTAATATAAAGTATATTCTTATAATAATTAATTTTATAGTAGAAATGTTTTTATTAATTATTTTCCATGAAAACATAAGTATATATTATTTAAATAATATATCAAATGATTTGTAGAATTATTCATTTTATTATATGAATTATGCTAGATTAATTAAATTAATTATTTTAACATAATTAATAATGTTATATATGAAGAATAAATCAGATATGGAATCCAAACCATATATTTGGATTTTGAGCAATGAATGAGAATAATAATATAATATTAATTATATATTTGATTTTTCAGTGCTATAAATATGTACTATATGTACGTATAGTTAATGGTTGATCAATTATGTTGTGGCATGTCAAAACGGTAACATTAATTCGTTAAACCCTAACTTGAAACTCAAACCGGAGTCTGTGATTGGTAGGAAATTGTGGTACTTGAATTATGACCATTATTGCAATAATTAATTAGGTAAACCCTAATTAAAATCTAGAAACCCTAATTATAAATTAAAAACCCTAATTTCCAATTTGAAACCCTAATTGCTAAAATGGTAACTCTAATTATTATTTTAGTAAATAATTATGTTAATTAGGAAATCCTAATTTATAATTTGGGAAACCCTAATAATATCAAGAAACTCTATGTATTTTTTTTAAACCCTAATTTTCAATTAAAACCGTAATTTTAATTAGTAAGTTATAATTAAAATTTTATTAAATTTTAATCTTATTTTTTCAAACCCTAGAAATTATTTGGGAAACCTTAAGGTTTAAAATCTAGTGATTAAAACCTAGATTGAAGCACTATGGACAAGTATACCCTTAAAATAACAAGACAAATAACCAAATTACCCTTTTCTTAAATTTTAGAGTTAATTATAGTTATGGTCAAGAATTGTGCCACATCTCTTGAGCCATTACCAAACACCATTCATCAGCCAATTGAAGCCATATAACAACATTCTCAACCACAAGAATCAATTGGGAGTAATTAAAGTAAGTGAAATGTCAAAGATTGGCTCATTTGAGTTTTAACACCTAGACAAACTCTCTCTCTCTCTCTCCAAGCCACGAATTCTAGTAGCATTTCAGTCCCAAAAACAAGTCCCCACTATATTCACTAGCAGATCATAAGCCAAGAATCAAAGGATTGTTCATAAGAGGTATAAACCCTAAAACAAAATCTGACTTTTGATCCTATGTTAGATGTTAGTTTTTTTGTGCTAAATATGTTGAATATAGTGTGTAATGGTGATCTGGGTTGATAGATGTTAGATCCATAACATCTATAGGCTCAGATTTGATGTTCTTTAAAATCTGGAAAAATAATTTTGTGTTGTCTGACAATGAATGTCAAACCTTGTAGATGTCAGTCTGTTTTGTAGTTTTGTGTTTTTAAGCTTTGATCTGGTAGTATGCTATGAGATCTTTGATCTGAAACTGGAATCAAAGTCAGATCATAAGCCGGTTGAAAGTTATTAGTGGTCAAACCACGTTGACCGGCAATGACCGAACGTTTCTGGGTAAACCAGAACGTGCCCAGAAAGTCTGACAGCATGTTCATGCATTTAGATCTTGTTTGTGTTTACGTTATAGACCCTGTTATTGTTGTAATGTTGTTATCTGACGTGTAGGCTACATAACCATGCCTCTAGAATCATTAGATCCTTCTCTGAATCAAAGTAATCAGTGGTCAAAGTGGTGTGGACGAAACTGCCGGATGAAGTTTCTGGGTAACCCAGAAACCTTCATAAGCCGTTTCGGACCACTACTTTGACAATCCATATCCATACTGGATACTACCGGAAGTTCAACATCAACCCCGGAGCACACTCTGGGAGTAAAAAATCCACTATAGGAGTAACAAATCCAACCTCGGATATAACCCCGAGGCGTGCAGATCCAATATCGGAGCACACACCGGAGAAGACCAATTAATTTCGAAGATAACCCCGAGGTATCCAGTCTCAGTCCCAACCACGGGAATAGCCACCAACCTTGGTGATAACACCAAGGAATGCAGTTTCGACGATAACCCCGGAAAAGCTTGTTTCAAATGTGACCAGCTTCAATCTCGGCGCTCACAACGAGATACTTTGTACCATCCCAGAGATAACACCGGGAGGACATGCACACCTCAAAGATGACAATGAGGACCTTCGACAATTGCAGCAGTCCAATCTCAGCGAAGCACTGAGCAACGTCTGCTTTATTAGCCTAATTCGGCGATAACACCGGTGAGGGGCAACATTGTCATCTCGCCAACACGATGCCACGCCACGTCATCTCAACATTTCATACACATCTCTACGCAACGATGTCCCACAAGAATCAAGTATAACCAATCCCGAGTGACTATTGTGCGGGGTAACGGATAGAATTTGAAGCTTGAAGACCGGAGGGAATCGTTCCATCTTCAATGACTTCGTACAAACTCTAATCATATGCCATTATACAACTCTCGACAACGGCGGTCCGAAATAGGTCATGTATACCTCAATCGGATTCCCGGATTGTACTTCAAAAAGTTCGAGTGGACATTATAGTTCCCGAGTGCATGTACTACGAGACGACCTGACCCGAGAAACCCGGGCCCACCCGGGTTGCCTCTAGTACACCTGCAGCTCAGTCGCAAGTCCATCCTCTATAAATAAAGGGCTTGGGGTGGCCATTTTGTAAGAGAAAACGGCGAGGAAGCCCTGCCCAATTTGCTCTGCACTCACCACATACAGTGTACTTTCTCATTTTAAACACCTGTGAGCTCATATATTGCTACTTTTGTACCTACAAAAGCCAGTGTTTACCCACTTTAAAGATATAGAAGTCTTCTTTGGCAGCCCACTATAAGCTTTCTCACACACTTTAGAGTCTTTCTCTTCATCTCTGCACACACCCTTCTTCACGTTGAGAGTCGTGTTGCGCGTATTTTACTCGGACTTTGGTCCGTGGTTTTATTTCAGTTTGTCTATATATATATATTATATATCTGGACTAATATTATCGAGTTATGTCTCGATTGAGCCTAAACTTCGGTCTGGAGCGTTTATTTGCTTATATATATATATATATTTATATATATATGAACTGTGTGTCAAACTTTGTTCGATGAGCCTAGACTTGATGCTCGAGGCGTTAATCGCTTTATATATATATATATATATATATATATATATATATATATATATATATATATATATATATATATTAACTGTGTGTCGGACTCTGTTCGATGAGCCTGGATTTTACATCTGGTGTGCTTACTCATTTTTATTTGTATATATATATTTGTATATATGAGCGTGGTCGGATTCTATTCGATGAGCCTGAATTTTACATCCGGTGTGTTTATTTATTATATATATATATATATATATATATATATATATATATATATATATATATATATATATATATATATATATATATATATGAATTGTTGTCGAACTACATTCAATGAGCTCGTATGTTACATCCCATGTGATTTATATATATATATATATATATATATATATATATATATATATATATATATATATATATATATATACTCAACCCACACGGAGTTCACTTACGTGGTGGTTGATTGCTTCTGACTTTCTTTACGTTTAAATCACGCTAGAGTTTACTTTCGTGGAGTTGATCGCTTTGTATGACTTTCTTTATATTTTGTCCCTTTGGAGTTTCCTTCGTGGTGGTTGATGATGTTATAGCTTTATTTACATTTCATCACTTTGGAGTTTCCTCCGTGGCGATTGATAACTTTTTACAACTTTATTTACATTTCGATCCCCATGGAGGTGCTTCGTGGTTGGTGATCATATCGTATATATATATTTACAACTTTTATATATATACCGCCTCGCTTTCATACAAATTGTGGTATCTTGTGCTTTAGGAATCATGTGATCACAGATTCAACCTATTGGATCTAGATTCGGTTTCCGTGATGGGCGTTTTCAAGCGTAAGCGACTTTGTAAATTATTTTATGGTATACGAATTTCCTTAGATGGTTTCCATACCCACGAGGAAGTCGGCATTATTTTGTACATTATTTTCGTACGGATGCCTCGCATCTGTAAAATAAAAATCAATCAAGTCAGAAATTTAATAAAATGGGAGTGTAAAAGGTCTCAATTACTATTGAGCATCAGGGTTTTAAAAACCTCTTTTATAAAACATCGCTGCCATATCTTGCTTAAAATAGAATTTTTACATAAATTCAAACCCTATGTATATAGGTGCGAACGAGGCCTGGCACTACTTCCAAATAACAGCACATTGACCCACACACACACACACATTCAGATAATAGTTTCTTGAAAAGAGGCGGTCACCGTGGTAACACGGATGTCGGGGGGGGTGCCAAACACCTTCCCTCCGCATAACAAGTCCTCGGGCCCTAATGAATCTCGGTTTCACCGACCCGTTTAACAGTGCCACATCACTGGGTCAATGTGCAAACCTTTTCTCAGTTGTGTTGGTACAACCATTTAAAAAACCAACTGGCGACTCTTAACAGTCTCATCGTTGACATTATACATGTCAGACCTTTTTCACTTGTTTTTTCAAACAAATCTCACCTATAATGAGAACACCAAAGAACAAGTAACGGAAAGGGACATCTAAAAATCCCGACGTCGACAAGTGGCGACTATGCTGGGGACTCCAGTAAGAGGACTTAAGCCGCTATTATAATCTTTTCAAAATTTTTATCTGCTTGTGTGTGGATGTTGCATTTACTTTTATGATGAATGTGTACGAATGCATTTACTTATTGCACTCAGTGCCTCACACCATAACTGCTTGTGATATTAGTGCTTCGCACATGTCATCATTTTCATACGGTGAGACGCGATGTATGTGAATGTGTGTTGTGTGGTCCCTCCACCAGTAGGTTATCCCATCGGTGTTTGATTACTAGACTCATGGGAAGACTAATTCGCCGAGGCTCAGGAAAGGCACCACTAAAATTTGCTCCAGTTGAAAGACCGGATTAACTTCCCGTCAACTAGATTGCGATGATTTGGGAACCTTCATGCCAAAAAGCCGCGTGAGTAACCTAAGATAGGTCAGCCTCTAATAAACCTAAAACAGAGGAAAGTCTCTTCATGTTCTCATTTCAATCACTTGTAAATACAATTACTTGTAATTTCATTCCATATCTATCTCCATGTAATGAGAAATATGAAGAAATGTGTACACATACATATTTTAATTAACATGCTACAAACAGCTAACATCCGTTTTGCAGGATAAAATTCCTAAAATGGACACATCACATAGCGTGTTATTATACACATTCCCTAAAGACTAAACTATGCAAGTCTTTCGCAGGGAACCAATCGGACCTACTACCCGGTCAATGTCCAAAAAGGCAACAGGCCTACAGTCAATCATGTCGTCATCCGACCAGACTTAACATAATCAAGTTTCTCTCAAAGAGTTCGACGGATTAAGTAAACAAATTACAGATTTGGTTGTTCTACTCAAAGAACTACACCAGTCCAATCAAGGTCCAAAAATACTCGTACATGCTGAATCCTCCACACAAGGGGGAACCCAGGTCATTACAATACCTGAACTGCAGTTGGATACGACCAACAAAACTCATGATGCTGCCCATCCCACTGGAGATCCAGACACCGGTGACATCAAAAAGAAAGTCCTCCAAATGGAAGAGACCCTTCGTGGTATCAAAGGAATTGGAACACACGGGAGTGTTTCATATACTGATCTTTGCATTTTCCCTGGTGTTCATTATCCAAAAAAGTTTAAAACTACAGACTTTGAAAAATATGACGGGTTAGGAGATCCTTACACACATTTAAAGGTGTTTATTGGAGAACTTGGATCTTATACAGAGGACAAAAAACTCAGAATGCAATTGTTCCAAAAAAGTCTAACTGGAGAAGCCCGTTCGTGGTACACAAGATTAGACAATTCAAAGATCCATAGCTAGGAAGTCCTAGCACATGATTTCCTCACTCAATACAACTTCCAATCTCAGATGGCTCCTGATCGGTATCAAATTACCAAGATCAAGAAACAGTCTAACGAGTCTTTCAGAGAGTATACTCAAAGGTGGAGATGCCTAGCTGCCCAAGTTAGTCCTTCCATGACAGAATCAGAAATGGTCATAACTTTCACAGTCATACAAGAAGCGCCTTTCTATGAAAGAGTTTTAGCCGGCATCGGCAAACCATTTTCTGAAATGGTCAAACATGGGGAGATGGCTGAGATGGGATTGAAGTCTAGAAAAATTCAAGACCTAGTTGCACTTAAAGATGTTGTCGATCACATCCAATCCAAAAATTATGGAAACAACCCCCGGAAGGTCCAAAAAAAGAAAAAGGAAGATGTTTCCCTGATACTACAGGGTCAAAATGGCAATCAAGACATGCCTATTCAAAGGAGAAACTACACTCCCTTTCAAGCACAGTCTACGAACCCTCCAATACCAAAAGGTGGAGAAGTCAAACGCCCTCGATTGTTTACACTCTTAAGGGACACCCTCGAGAACATTCTCACTCTTCTGACAACACAGAAGAAAATTAAACATCTTCTTCCACCAGCCAGCGCTAATGGACGGGGTTTCAATGCTGCTCGGAAATGTGATTATCATGCCAGGGCACCTGGACATGATACTCAGGATTTTTAGGCCTTGAAACATAAGATTCAGGACCTGATAGTAAACGGGGAGATCGTGGTCACCAAACCAGATCAGCCTCACGTTCAAGACAACCCTCTTCCTCAACATAAAGAAGAAGAGGTCAACATGATAAATTAGAGTAACGGACAGAATTCCAATTTCAACTGTGAATCCTCCCAAATACTAAAAGACGGTGTTGACAAATGGGACTACGCCAAGTTCCAGTTCACAAAGGAACGAAAGATGAAAGCTCTATGCAAGTAAATTGAACAATTGGCAGAATTGGTGACTTATCAGCATCAAGTAATACGTCAATTAATCAGCCAGGAGCATGCCAGTCTCCTACCTCTTATCATGAATATTCCCTCGTCACTTTCAGAAAATGAAATACTGGAAGACAAAGTGACAAAGAGAGCAAATGCCAAGGCCCGTCGGGATTTTGCCAACAAAAGGGAATTCACCTATTTGGGCCAACCTATGGAGGAAATCCTTCATATTGTAATCAATGAAGGAAGGATCAGTTCCCTTTTACCTCCAATCAACCCCCGTTTAGGACGGTACAATTCTGATGGAGTATGCCAATATCACTCCTAATCTCGAAGTCACAGCACTGAAGAATGATGGGCACTCCGCCACCTTATCCAAAATCTAATTGACAGTGGTGTCCTGCACTTAGCAGACAACGATATTATGTTACGTGTAAGTGAGAATTCAGGTCCTACTAAGTGGAAGAGTGTGGTAACAGTCATATCCACTGAAACTGATGGGGTTAACAAATCATTCACAATGCCAACAATTTAATTCAAGGGAAGCAACAATCCTTTGAAAGTGGTCGCTCCCGAGCCAATCAACTTGTCGTGCAGAGCACAATATCCTATTGTTAGCTTGAGCAAAGTTCCATGGAATTATGGAGAAGGTGAAGGATCCAGCTCACATACAACTGCTACAGTGTCGAAGGAAAATTCAGTGTATCTTCCCCAACGGGTGATGAAGTCTACCATCAAATCAAAGGGGAAAATACCTATGGAGAAGATTGAAAAATTCCTCCGCACTATGGGTCATAACGAAGCCACGGTGGTTTTAAGCTTAAAAGAAGCTCCACAACAAATATCAATTCTGGACTTGGTCCTAACATCCGAGAATCACCTGAAGATCTTGTTGAAGGTTTTAGAAGAAGCCTATCTGCCAACATCAGTTGATACAGAAAAATTTCAACATCTGGTTGATCACATTTTCAACAACAATGTGATATCCTTTACTGATGATGAAATATCGCCCAAGGGGACCGGTCATTACAAGTCATTGCACATTGCGGTCTTGTCCTCTGGATACATGCTAGCTGGAGTTTTGATAGATGGAGGTTCATCTCTAAATATCTTTCCATACGCTACCTTTGTAAAGATGAATATCAATCTCAACCGAATCCGGAGTAGCCATACTATCATCAAAGCTTTTGATGGAGCCCGTCGGAATTCGGTCGGAGTAATTGAACTGCCAATCGAAATTGGTCCTCATACATTCTGCGTATCTTTCCATGTACTCAAGATAGATTTGGGATACAACCTGCTCTTGGGACGACCATGGATCCATATGGCTGGGGCAGTCCCCTCCACTCTTCACCAATAATTGAAATACATTATCAACAATATCCTGGTCACGGTCAACGCTGAACCAGAGTGTCCTCAACACGGGGACATGCCATTCATCAATGCCAATGCAGATGTTGAACCGGTCAGTTTTCATGCCTTGGAAGTAAGCAATACCCAATACCATGCTATTGGAATGCCATTGCCCGAACCCAAGATTTCTGCCAAGGTAATGTCGGCTACTCAAGAAATGATGTCATTGGGTCATAAGCCAGGACAAGGGCTGGGTAAAGATTGCCAGGGTATCAAATACCCAATTCGATTAACTAAGCAAACTGGATTAGCTGGGCTAGGCTATTCTGTCAGTTCTAGTCACTGGAATCCTCATAAGCATCAGCAGATTCCTTCAACTTCAACCATGCGGCGTTTATCTTCGCCTTCAAGCTCTAAGTCCGCACAACCTCCTCTAAAGGTGCCAGCCAGTGTCATGGCTATGTTATTTCCCAAATCGGTACTGGTAAAGGAGAAAGATGTCTTTGTTCCAAATCCCGCAGTGGAAGAGGAGGAACGAAGAATCAAGAAAGACGTCATCTGAATGATATCGGGCATACGCATCATCGTTCATGATGAACATACCAACAGATATACCACATACGATGATTACCCAGATGTAATGGCCATCATTCGGGACAGGGAGGATGATGACAATCCCTCCATCACTACGGTTCACCTGGACTTTGCCCTTGCCAATTGGAACAACACTCCTTGCATTGGTCGTCGAGGTAAAGCGGTAGTAAAACTCTTTACGCCTGTAGATACAATAACCTTGCTTACTTTTACATGCATATGTATTAGCAGTTTATTTTGCCAGTATATGCTAACACTTTGTATGATTAACACATTTCATATATACTAAGTGAAATCATATTTTGTTTCAGGACTCTGAATTTAGATGTGCATGTACTTGCTGATACGGTGCCTCTTCTCCATAAGGATTGTACCTTTGATGTAGAAATGAATTCAACCTTGATGGAAATACAAGATGCCATTGAGGTGCCTCCAGAAATTCAAGAATGGGTCAGAGACAAACCTAAACCCAACCTTGATCAAACCACTTCTTTCAATCTCGGAACCTTAGAAAGCCCTAAGTTAATCAAGATTGGTTCAGACCTTACCCCAAACCAAAGGAATGACATGGTTACGCTATTAACCCAATTCTAGGATGTGTTTGCATGGTCTCATGAAGAAATGGTTGGTTTGTCTATTGACATTGTCCTTCATCGCCTTCCTATTAAAGAGGGATTTAAGACAGTCAAGCAAAAGCTCAGGCGATTAAAACCAGAGTGGAGTTTAAAGGTAGAAGAGGAAATTGTGAAACAATTTTAAGCTGACATCATCATGGTGTCCACATATCCTGAGTGGATATCCAACATTGTGCCTGTGCCTAAACCCGGAGGGAAGGTTCAAGTTTACGTGGATTACCGGGACTTGAACAAAGCTTGCTTAAAGATAGCTTTCCCGTGCCATTTATCCACATCCTTATCGACAATACTGCACAATACGACATGTACTCCTTTGTTGATTGCTTTGCGGGGTACCATCATATCATGGTTGCTGAGAAAAATCGTGATAAAACTACTTTCATCACGCATTGGGGAACCTTTTGCTATAGACGGTTGTCATTCAGCCTCATTAATGCCGGAGCTACCTATCAACGAGCTATGATGGCTCTTTTCCATGACTTAATGCATAAACATTGTGCCCGTGCCTAAACCCGGGGGGAAGGTGCGAGTTTGCGTGGATTACCGGGACTTGAACAAAGCTTGCTTAAAGATAGCTTTCCCGTGCCATTTATCCACATCCTTATTGACAATACTGTGCAATACGACTTGTACTCCTTTGCTGATTGTTTTGCGGGGTACCATTTGATCATGGTTGCTGAGGAAGATCGTGAGAAAACTGCTTTCATCACGCATTAGGGAACCTTTTGCTATAGACGGTTGTCATTCGGCCTCATCAATGCCGGAGCTACCTATCAACGAGCTATGATGGCTCTTTTCCATGACTTAATGCACAAAGAGATCGAGATCTACGTGGATGACATCATAGTCAAGTCCCGAAAGGAGGATGACCATATAGACCATCTCAAAAAGTTGTTCAACAGGTTACGCAAGTATAACTTTAAGTTGAATCTAGCTAAATGCGCCTTTGGCGTTAAATTAGGCAAGTTGCTAGGATTTCTAGTCAGCCACAAAGGAATTGAGCTGGATCCTGCCAAAATCCAGGCTATCACGGAAATGCCCATTCCTCAGACAGAAAAGGAAATACAGGGATTTTTGGGAAGAATCAACTTCATTAGCAGGTTTATCTCTCAACTCACAGCAACTTGTGAGCCAATCTTCAATCTTCAGGCTATTCTGCCAGTTCTAGTCATAGGAATCTTCATAAGCATCAGCAGATTCATTCAGCTTCAAACATGTGGCATTTATCTTCGCCTTAAAACTCTGAGTCCGCACAACCTCCTGTAAAGGTGCGGGCCAATGTAATGGCTATGTTATTTCCCAAGCCGGTACTGGTGAAGGAGAAAGAAGTCTTTGTTCCAAATCCCACAGTGAAAGAGGATGAACGAAGAATCAAGCAAGACGTCATCCAAATGATTTCAGGCATACGCGTCATCGTTCATGATGAACATACCAACAGATACACCCCAGACGATGATTGCCCAGACGTAATGGCCATCATTCGGGACAGAGAGGATGATGACAATCCATCCATCACTGCGGTCCACCTGGACTTTGCCCTTGCTAATTGGAACTGTACTCCTTTAATTGGTCGTCAAGGGTAAAGCGGGAATAAACTCTTTCTGCCCTGTAAATATAATAGCGCTTACTTTTTCATGCAGAAGATTAGCAGTTTATTTTTTCAGTATATGCTAACACTGTGTATGATCAAAACATTTCATATATACTAAGTGAAAGCATATTGTGTTTCAGGACTCTGAATTTAGATGTGCCTGTACTTGCTGATACGATGCCTCTTCTCCACAAGAATTATACCTTTGATGTAGAGATGAATTCAGCCTTGATGGAAATACAAGATGACATTGAGGTGCCTTCAGAAATTCAAGAATGGGTCAAAGACAAACCTAAACCCAACCATGATCAAACCACTTCTTTTAATCTTGGAACCTTAGAAAGACCTTAAGTTAATCCAGATTGTTTCAGACCTTACCCCAAACCAAAGGAATGACATGGTTACGCTATTAACCCAATTCCAGGATGTGTTTGCATGGTCTCATGAAGACATGGTGGGTTTGTCCACTGACATTGTCCTTCATCGCATTCCCATTAAAGAGGATTTAAGCCAGTCAAGCAAAAGCTCAGGCGATTGAAACCTGAATGGAGTTTAAAGGTGAAAGAAAAAATTGTGAAACAATTTCAAGCTGGCATCTCATGGTGTCCACATATCCTGAGTGGATATCCAACATTGTTCCCGTGCCTAAATCTAGAGGGAAGGTGCGAGTTTGCGTGGATTACCGGGACTTGAACAAAGCTTGCTTAAAAGATAGCTTTCCTTGCCATTTATCCACATTCTCATTGACAATCTTTGCCGCAATCGACATGTACTCCTTTCTTTGCTTGCTTTTCAGGGTATCATCGGATCATGGTTTTTTGGAAGATCGTGAGAAAGCTGCTTTCATCACGCCTTGGGGAACTTTTTGCTATAGATGGTTGTCATTCAACCTCATCAATGCCGGAGCCACCTATCAACGAGCTATGATGGCTCTTTTCCATGACTTAATGCACAAAGAGATCGAGATCTATGTGGATGACATCATTGTTAAATCCTAGAAGGAGGATGACCATATAGACCATCTTAGAAAGTTGTTCAACAGGTTGCGTAAGTACAAATTGAAGTTGAATCTAGCTAAATGCGTCTTTGGCATTAAATCAGGCAAGATGCTAGGATTTCTAATCAGCCACAAAGGGATTGAGCTGGATCCTGCCAAAATCCAAGCCATTGCGAAAATGCCCATTCCTCAGACAGAAAAGGAAATACGGGGATTTTTGGGAAGAATCAACTTCATTAGCAGATTTATCTCTCAACTCACAGCAACTTGTGAGCCAATCTTCAAGCTATTAAGGAAGAACTCTTCCATGCAATGGAATGATGAGTGTCAAAAGGCCTTCCTCACAATCAAGAAACAGCTAGTCAAAGCTCCCGTGTTGGTACCACCCAGGGATGATGTTCCCCTGTTCATGTACATGTCCATAAGTGACAATGTCATGGGCTGCATGCTAGGACAGAAAGATGTTAGAGGCCAAGAACGAGCTATCTATTATCTCAGTAAAAGGTTCAGCAGCAGTGAACACAAGTACACTCTGATCAAAAAGACGTGTTGTGCTTTAGCATGGGCTTCCGTGAGGTTACAGCATTACCTCCAAGGTCACACAACCCATCTCATATCCCGCGTGGATCCTCTCAGATACATGTTCAATAAACCCATGTTAAATTTCCGGCTATCCAGATAGCAGTTGATCCTACAACAATTTGACATTGTATATGTGACTCAAAAGTCCATCAAAGGTCAAGGAATTGCGGATCAACTGGCCGCAGCACCTTCAGGGGATTTAAAACCCTTGGAAATATATTTCCCCGATGAAGGAGTAATGAGCGATCAAAGAACACGATCGAGACGATACGCCGCTAATCATGGAAGATGTATTTTGATGGGTACATTAATATGGAAGGTTACGGAGAGCTGGAGCGGTTCTAGTATCTCGCACGGGAGCGGTATCCGTCACCGCTTAAATTGCGATTTTTCAGCACCAACAACATAGCTGAGTATGAAGGCTGTCTCATGGGGCTAAAACTTGCCTGTTCATTGGGCATCAGGCGGTTAACTGTCTTTGGAGATTCAGAGTTGGTAATCAGACAATCCACCGGAATCTATCAAACCAAGGAACTACATTTGCTGCCCAACCATCGACAGGTTTTGAAGATGGCTTTAGAGTTCGAAGAAATCTCCTTTATACACATTCCTCGTAATAGGAATCACTTTGCAGACGCGTTAACAACTTTGGCCTCCTTGATTCGCATATCAAATAAGGAACACTTGCCAAGCGTCATAATTTCCTTGCACAAGGCCCCAGCCTATAGGAATTACGTTGGAGAAGTATCGGATGAACTACCTCCCATCCAACATCCTTGGTATCAACATATCAAGGAATATCTATGAGATGGATCTACACCCGCGGAAGCGAGCCCGACAGAGAAAAGGCGGATCCATCGACTTGCTATCAAATTCTACCTGAGTGGAGATGCACTCTACAAAGAGATGCAGGACTAGGTCTCCTCAGAAGTTTAGACAAAGATCAAGCACAAAGGCTTATGGTTGAAATCTATAGTGGAGTCTGTGGCCCCCACATGAGTGGCCCCCTCCTTGTCAAGAAAGTCCTCAGGACAGGACATTATTGGCTATCTCTCAAAGTTGATTGCACTGACCACGTCAGAAGATGCTATCAGTACCAGATTCATGGGAATGCTATAAACGCCCCTGTACGGGAACTCCACAACATGAGTTCACCTTGACCCTTCTCAATGTGGGGAATGGACGTTATCGGGCCCATTGAGCCTAAAGCCAGTAATGGACATCAATTTATCTTCACCATGATCGACTACTTCACCAAGTGGGTAGAAGTAGCCTCCTTCCCCAGGGTTACCAAAGAAGTCATCATTGTTTTCATCAGAAACAATGTCGTTTGTCGATATGGACAACCAGAGGTGATTGTGTCAGACAATGCTAAGAACCTCAACAACAAAATGATGGAGGAATTATGCAGTAAATTCCACATCAAACATCTTAACTCTGTCATCTATCTTCCGAAGATGAACGGTGCTGTTGAAGCGGCTAGCAAAAATATCAAGAAGATTATGCAAAAGATGTCTACCGACCACAAAGATTCGCCTGACCTATTGCCTCTTACTCTGTTAGCCTACAGAACCTCAATGCGCACTTCCACTGGGCCAACCCCCTACACTTTAACCTATGGGATAGAAGCAGTGCTTCCCATAGAAGTTGAAATGGAATCCCTCAGAGTGTTGATAGACGCTCAGCTTGATGAAGACCAATGGGTACAAGACATGTATCACCAATTGTCTCTAATAGACGAAAGGCGAACCGCGACTATATTCCATGGTCAGTTATATAAACAAAGGATCACCAGATCATACAACAAAAAAGTCCGGCTAAGGCAGTTTAAACAGCATAACTTGGTTTTGAAGAAGATCCTTGACAACCAAGATCAATCGAAGGGAAAATTCGCTCCTAACTGGGAAGGCCCATTTATTGTCAAGGAAATATTGACAAGAAGCGCTCTCAGATTGCAAGAAATGGACGGCAATGAATTTCCACAACTCATTAACTCGAACACCATGAAACGGTACTATGTCTGAAGTTGCCCTCAAGCAAACATCATGGTGTTGGACCATCAAATTACCAGTCATTCCGGTTCTTTAACCCTTTACCACATACAACTCTTCCATACTTTGCCCCTTAGGGAAACATACTTTCAAAACAGCAGCCTGGCTTCTCTGCGCTCATACAACTTAGGTCATCCCACTACGAAATGAACCTCTTGCGTTTGCAGTTTGGCTACTCATACATGGGATCAAACTTTTCACCCTCAGCTTATCCTCAACCTAGGATTAAAACTTTCTCTTCCCTATAATCTGACATGTACATGGGATCACGCATTCCACCTTGCCCTGAGGGGCAAACTACGTCGACCTGATCTCCTCTTCAATAGGAGTACGTAGGCAACCATTTCATATGGCCCGATCGTAATAAAACAAAAACAACAAAAATATTTCTACACTCTTCTCCTCTCAATAAAAAAAACAAAAAAAAACATTCCTACACCATTTCTTCCATATACCGCGTTGAACCTCTTACACCAGGTTCGAACTACACAGACCTGATCTCCTCTTCAATAGGATTACGTAGGCAGCCATTCATGGTGCGGTCTCACCCCCTACCAAAACATAAACCATTGTCAACTGGTACAGGGATCATCCTTCAAACCACTACATTTCATTCGGCTTCAGACCAAATGGATGGAATTACCTGAACTCCTCCCAAATAGGAGATTCGGCGACCATCTAAGCTGCGGTCATACATTGAAGAGCAACACCAATCCATAAGAGATGAAATTAACTAGGCTTCTCCTAAATAGAAGTATTGGCGAACATCTGTGGTGCGGTCAATCTTAGAGAGGAAAGCCACACTCATCTCCATATTTCTATACAAAAACCAGTCCCAAGACTCCAAAGATGGTAGGGATACATACAGATCGATGATCCATTTTGAACTATCCAGAGACAACTCAATTTCCATCCACCCAAGAGGAATTCAAAATGCATCAAGATCGCAAGCCCTGAAGCAGCAGGCAAAATATCAAGTAAGTAGCAAAGCATATTTAAAAGGGAAGTGATCCAAAACTATATTTCCCTGTCATATATATAATGTTGTTTGATATATACAATGTAAACTGTACATGAAAAAATGGCTAAGCTAGGTTGTGTAGGAAAATACAAGCTCATCTACAAGTCAGGGTATATGCGAGCTAACAAGCCCAATATGGCATCCCTCTCAGAAAAAGGAGGCGAAGCTGTGGTCTCCTGTACGAGAATATCCACACGACCCAATAGATCTGTAGTTATCTATATGGTGACCATATTCTCATCAATGTAAGTGCTCATCTCTGTGATCATGCCAGTGGTAAGGGACCTCACTTTAGTACTATCTGTGATGGCTACATCCTGGGCAGATATAGCACTATCCCGCTCAACTATCACTGCATCTATGGCTAATCTGGCCTCATCCTGCTTAACAACAGCGATATTTCTGCGAGCTAATGCCTCGTCTCTCTCTAATAGAGCTGCGTCTCTCCCATCAAGGGTAATCAACATCAAGAATCGAGCATGATCTCTCTCGAAGGTCATCAGATGAAGACTCTGCTCTAAGTATTGTGCCGAGTGCTGAATCACAACAGTACTGGTACTTGGAGAATCCATAGGAAATGCTGGCAACCCAGCAGCGGGCTCCTCCTCGACGTAGGAATCGATGTCCTCCATAGGCTCTACATCATCTAACTTCATTGTCCGTCTTTGTAGATATTCTTTGCGGTAGATAAAATCTCTGTCTCCATCCATGCGGAATACTTTGCAGAACAACCTGGATGACTGACAGAAAAATTAGCTATCTCACGTTGATCCCAACAAGCATACACACGGGATGGGTCCTGCGCTGAAAGAAAGTGAGAAGCTGAACGATGACCTATCGCCCCCACAAAAGGATGAAAATCCTGAAACTGGTCAAACTGCGACATCACGACCAGTGGGTGATAAGTAGTCACGCCCCTCAAACTAGCTAGAGGGAGATAGTCCATTCCCAGAGCATGAGTAATGAAGTTGTATGGTGAGCTAAGCCCTGAACAAGGCAATATATTGAGTGGATCTCTGATATCTGCCAAAATTGTGGACCAAAACAGAGCATCTATACACTCCGATAGCTAAAAGGAGTATGACATGGCTACATCAAGGGTGAACCAATGCCCATGCCGTCTAAGAGTGCCAATCAGTCTCAAGTGTAACATAAACCACACATATAGCATGACCGAGCTACCCGTGAACACTGATGTCGGATAAGTGCAGTAGTAGGATACTGATCGCAGGGTCTCTGAGACAATCATAGGTATAATGGTGCGACCCTCCCTAAGAGCTCTCACTGCCATGATGACACCAATATCTATCTCATCCACGTACCGTGGCATATAGACATACGATATTATGCATAATAGCAGTACATCAACCCTGGCCAAACGCCAATGATCCTCTGGTGCGATGAAATCCCCGGAATGTCGTGAATAGTTGTCCTCAGAGCCAAATCTATCATACAGAAAACCCTTGGATATCACGTGGCCAGACGTAAGCTCATCTTGTACCACTCTATGCCGTAATCCAGTGAGAGTCATAAACTATCTACTCATGTCTCCCAAAGCCATATGCACGCAAGGTCTGTCTAATGGCAAGCATCGTCAATTATGCATACCCCTCTAGAATAGGAGTCAACTCATGGGTCCCGAATCGAAAAACCTGCCTATCCGATACCCAATGCTCTAGCATCCCGTCCACAAACCCTATGGGAACCTGAAACATCAATAAGGTCATGGTATCTTTGCAACAAATTATCTCTGATCACCACATGCGGTGGTGACATGCTATCATACCACGATCGCATACCCAATGACACCAATGATGGTGGGGTATGATCTATATGGCTAACTATCGAAGAAGACATCTGTGTGGGCCGTGTCATAAGACCATCGAGAAATTGATCTAGAATATCTCTGGACATACATACATATGCATAACATGATGCATGCATAGCAGATAATAGATGGCAATATGATATAGGGAATGGAAAAACTATGCATACATTCCTAAGTATATCATCATCTAATACATCATCTCTATACAGCTACAAATATAGGGAAATGGGGCACAGACGCCCTACTACTAACAGATGCATATCAAAAGATATAGCGAGAATGGGGTACAGCTACCCAATATCTAACAGAGGCCTATCAAAAGATATAATGAGAATACACATCAAAAGAAGATAATGGTGTCGATGTCCATATCATCAATCTTGTCCACCTAATGTAACTCCTCTTGAGTCACTGGATCTCTATCAACAGGGATGTCAGGCCTATATAGAGGAGGATCTGCCCCGGCAAAACCAAATGGGTCATCTAAGGGGGTTAGCGCTTTGGTTTGGAAGGATCAAATGAAAGCGCCTCTCTGGGATCTACGCCCATCTTGGGATAAATATATGTATGCGGTCTAGTTGTTGGGTCGAACTATCAATCATGTCATATGAGTTGGATCTCGGACCACAAGCTATCAAATCCGTCATAATCACGAGATCCTAGAACCATATCCCCATAAAGCGTGTGGGGCGGGCTGGGCTCCCGAATGTCTGAGGAATCACTGTATTTGGGCGTCTCACGAGTACAAGGACCCTCCCCAGTACAAGGGTTGACGGTTTTGCATTATCGGAGGTCCATATACTGGGAGATGTTCGGCGATGGTGGTCCCCTCGCCTTATTGGAGCCCGGTCGCGCCACACGGTTTATGGGGATATGGTTCGAGGATCTTAATGATAATGATTGGATAGCTTGTATGCGAGATCGACTCATATCACCAATTGATAGTTTTACACTTGATTGGACGAGTGAATGTATTTATATGACATTTGGGTAGAGATCGGC
>CM035169.1:126683311-126788399 GCA_020205615.1 Panax quinquefolius
CCTCAAATGATTATGAAGAACGATACGACGATCCTACCTTTGGCTTTGCAGCTAGAACTCTAACGAGGGACCGGGGCAGCGATGAGGGGTGATATTAAGCCAAATCTGAGGCGACTCCCCTCAAACTCCATACCCGTGATAAATTGCATGATCCATGGCGTCATCATCACCCTGCATGATCCGGCGGGTGGAGTGGCCCGAGTCCCGATGAAACCATCGCTCGGACGATGCCACTGAGGTAACCCAGGGACAGGCAATGCGGAAGGATAGAGAAAAATGCCCCAAATTCCCACGTACCGAACTACTTGCTTTCTTATAATCGGGGATGGGCGCTGGAACATGGAGTGGATGCTAAACTAGTTCAGAGAGTGGCATGTAAAACACCGGAACACGCACAGAAGCACAAATCAACATCGGAACCACTTTTAATCCTCATCAATAGGAAAAGAAGGAAGATAAAAGTCTAACGTGTCGTACCTCGTTAGCATGCTGAGTACATCGATGGATTGTCTTTTTTTTTGAATCACCTAACAACTCTGGGTTCACCACACGGATGCTTTCGGGCTCCCTGCCGAGAGATATATGCGGCATGGCGGGATCCTCAATATCCACCTCCTCGTCTCAGGCGTGGAACCTACTGCACGGGCCAGGACGAATCCTGACCTCCACCCGGCCCGGCGAGGTACATGCGGCCCGGAAACATGGGCATGTGCACTTGAAGCGCCCTCCGTAAATGCGCCCGAGAAAGCGGTCCTATAAGCTGCTCGGCTGATCGGGATCCCCATAATATGCACCCCGAATGACAAGTCTCCGAATCACCTCGAAAGAGGGTATTGCGACACCCTTACGGAGCTTTCTAAAATGCATTATATGTTATATGCGCCATGCATGCATTACTTACCTAATATATAATAGAGGTTAGAAGTCAACTGACTACCCAGTACTACGTTTGGAAAAATTTAACCGTCCTGTCCTTTGAAAATAGGACTATCCACATGCTTGTGAAGCATGTACAGGTGACCATTCGCATGGCACACCTACCCCTGAGAGTCATATCTGATAATATATGCACGTAAAAATCAGAACTCATCATGCGTAAAGAGGCCCGACCTCAATGCTTTGAGGTATCTTTCCTTTCTATCTCTTTTTGCTCATTGGACCTCAAATAGGACAAAAATAGCGAGAAAAAGGTGCGATTTGGTATCTCGAAGTTAAATTTTTCACGTCATTATGTTCGGCATGGTTTAATACTAACATTTACTATGTTGAATATTTTTGCTCTAAGTCGTTTGTTGCGTCACATAATCACTCTCTTATGTGTTTAGATGCATTAACGTGCAATATCTCACAATCTAGCAGATGGAAACTAGAAAAATACGTAAGCATACGTTACCCGGAGAATAGTGTAGAACACTTATGCGGTGATATAATTTAAGCGACAACTGAACTCAACCAAATGCACGGAAGTGGCTCGCGGTTTTCTAAAGAGTGAAACAAGTTGAAAATGACTTGTGAAGTGCGGAAATTATGTTGGATTTATCATCCACGCTTTTGGCATGAGCGAGCCCAGCATGCTGGCCAGTGCACTGCGGCTCCTCTATGTGGGTCCCCACCCCTCCATTCGGTCAGGAGTTGGAGTTAAAAGCGGAGTTCTTGTACGGAATAGAAAAGATTGAGTCAGGGAATAAAAAATGCCATGCAGGATTGAGCCAATGCAATATACAATCCACAGTCTTCTCGGATAAGACTTTGAATCGTACATCACTCATTGGTAGTCGCTGAACACAAGGTATACCTGCGCTTGATGACCTCGGTTGTCACAAATCACATTCGGCAATACCTTATATATGGGTCCGTCTTGGCCAGGCTAGAATTCGTTACCCTACGTGGAGTCCCCAGGCGGAGAATTCTGGCGTGAATCCCAGGTGGGGTTAGCGTGAATCTGAAGCGGAAGTCCCCGATTTGACGGGGGTTAGCGTAGATCCCGATTGGGGGTTAGTTCTGACTACGTTCATCAGGTTGACAATTCTGTCAGCGAAAGGTCGGCGACCTTGACATTATTTGACGATGGCGGGTAAACCCTTCGAGCGTTGAGAACCATTACGAGTGGTTCAAATGCGTCTTGTCGTCCCCGATAGGTCCAAGCCAGAGATTTACAGCGTGGTCCGTGAAGTTTCTGCGTATATCTCCGTGGGGAGTAGCTTAGCATACTGTCTTTCGGTAGTTGACACCGCGTATCAGCGAAGGTCACGGCCTTGACATCATTTGATAGATAAGCGTTTAAACTGTCGAGCTATAGGTACATTCGAGGTTCTCGGTACCCAGTGCTTTCGTATTCCCCGGCCGGATCCCTACGGGAATTCGCGTGATAAATACTCTAGTTGATCTACACGTCGTGAATGTCAAACTGACCTTGAACGATCTCCTCCGCAGGTTGTTAGAATTTGATTCACATGTCGTCGGTAGTCGTCTTGACCTTAGCGGTTATATCCCGGGGATGTTTGACGACCGTTGATTCACAAGTCGGCGAAGGTCGGGGCGTCCCAGCGGCATTTGTTGTTGGCGATAAATCAACGAAATCATGACGTAATGCAGCGATACTAACGAGAGAATTGACATTATCGAAGAGGATAGATGATGGAATATGTTATACACATCCTCAAATAGATCGAAACTTTATCCCCACGGATCTCTTACACGTAAGAGATACCTTGATATCGAAGTCGTTATCAAAACACGAGGAATTTGGTGATAACTCCAACACAATATCCTAACATATTCGGCTTGCACATCGGTCTGGTCGTGTTGCCAATCCCGAGTTGAAGCAACGAGGAACGACAATCATCGACAGCATGTTGGGCCACGACCCGATACCATGCATCATACATTTGCATCGTATTGCTACCATAGCACCGTGTTTATCTTGTTGCGTTTCAAGTGTCTAGGATTCTTTATCCTGCCGTGCATACATACGTGCATGAGTATGATAAAGAGGGCATCTGTGAACACTCGAAAATTTTACGTACTCTTTATTCTTAACATTACGGGAGGCATATTCGTCTTTTAAGAAGAACCACGAAAACAATCCAAATCCATCAGGATACTACTTAGGAAGTTCAAGCATTAACCGGGATCATGATCTAGAATACTTGGTTTCAACCTCGGATTTAACCGAGACACTGCGGTCTAATCTGGAACACACACACGGAAAGGCGGAATTAATCTGAAGATAACCAGGGTATCCGGTCTCGGTCCAACCATAGGGAATAGCCACGCAACCTTGGTGATAACCCCGAGAATACGATTTGAGATAACCCGAAATGCTTGTTTGAAATGCCATCGACTTCAATCTCGGCACTCACGATGCAATACATGCCTTGTGACAACGGCAATCACGCTCGGGAAGAACGGGCACACCTCGAAGATGATAATGAGGACCTTCACAAATCACGGCGGTCCAATCTCGGTGAAGTGTCACGAGCAGCGTCTGCTTATCGGCTTGTCCGTGATAACAGGTGAGGGCAACATCGCCATCTCGTCAAACCACGATGCCAGCGTCTGCATCTACTACTAGACAATGTCCCCTGAGGCTAACGATCAGAGTGACTGTTGTGCGAGAAGTAGCAGGATGAAAGTTGAAGCTTGAAGGCCAGGAGGGCATCGTCCCATCTTGAACTTGTCTACAAACTCTAATCCCCATTGCCATGTACAACTCTGATTAGCGGCCCGGTCAAAAATAGGTCTGAATACCTCCAAATGGATGCCAGTTACACTTCTCAAAATCAGAGTGGACATTACGATGCACGAGTGCCGTGCTTGAAGCGACCGGGCGACCCGTGAGCCCGAGGTGGCCCGGGCCCGCCTCTGGTACACCTGCGGCTTGGTAGCGGTACACTATGGCACCTTTTGCCTATAAATAAGAGGCTTGGGTGCTGATTTTTAGAGAGAAAAAAGGGAAACCACTGCACAATTTGCTCTGCGCTTTCGCCACTCTGATGTATTTTCCCTTTCAAACACACAGCAGGCTCATATATAGCCTCTTTTGTACCCCTAAAAGCCAGTGTCTACTTACTCTAAAGATATAGAAGCCCTTTTTTATCGGTCGGTTATAGCCTTCTCACACCTTTAGAAGTCTTTCTCTTCATCTTTGCACCAGCCGCTACACCACGTTGAGATTAGTGTTTAGCTAACTTTTGCGGGACTTTTGATTCGTGGTTTCATTCGGTACGTATATATATATATATATATATATATATATATATATATATATATTGACTAACGTTATCGAGTTATGCCTCGATTGAGCTGAACTTGATGCGGAAGCGTTTATTGCTTTATATATATATATATACTTATATATATTAAGTATGCATCCGGACTTTGTTGATGAGCCTAAACTCCGATGCAGTCGTTTTATTGTTTTATATATATATATATATATATATATATATATATATATATATATATGTGTCGGACTTTGTTACGATGAGCTGAACTTGATGCAGTGCGTTTACTTATTAAGCTTTTATATATATATATATATATATATATATGAGCGTATATATATACTATGTTATATATCAGCATTAATGTGGGACTTTGTTATGATCTTTGAATTGGTACAGTTTATTTACTATTTTATATATATATATATATATATATATATATATATATATATATTTGTCACATGGAGTTCGCCATAAGTAGCGATTGATAGATATTCTAGCTTTCTTACATTTCATCTGCTTTTGAGTTTACTTACGTGGTTGTTATTGCGCATTCTGACTTTATTTACGTTTTTGTCCCTTTAGAGTTTCCCGTGGCGGTTGAGTAAATATCTGACTTTATTTATATTACGATCCCCATGCAGAGTGCTTAAGTGGTTGGTGATCACAATACGTATATATATATTCTTGCTTTATATATATATACCTTATTTGCTTTTTATACAATTGCACGTATTTTGATGCTTTGGAATCATGTGATGTGGAATTGCATTACATTGGATCTAGATTAGGTTCCGTGATGGACATTTTAAATTTTATGGCGACTTGTAAGTGATTCTGCGATATGCGAATTTCCTCGGATGGTTTAAATACTTGAGAAGTCGGCATTATTTTTGTATATTATTTTCATCTGAGGATGCCTGCATTAAATCAAATAAAATCAATTCATTGCTTCGGCTTAATAAAAATGGGAGTGTAAAGGTCTCGATTCTATTGAGCATCGAGGGTTGGAAAAACCTGCTTTTATAAAAATATACTTGCCATATCTTCTTCAAAGCGAATTTTCTGCATAAATTCCAAACCTGTGTATATAGGTTGAAACGAGGCCTCATGAAACTTTTAACATATAAGTGACCGTTTTACCTTTTTACCTTTACGGATTCGAATAATAGTTTAACTGAAAAGAAGGCGGTCCCAGTGGTAACAGGAATGTCGCAGGTGCCTAACACTCCTGCGCAGCAAGTCCACGGCCCTCAAAATGAATCTAGGTTTAAGCAGGCCCGATATATCGATGTCCATCAACGGGTCCAGTAATGCAAACCTTTTCACAAAGTACGTGTTGGTCTGACCATTTAAAAAACTTGACTGGCAGATCTTAACGGTCCCGCCGTGGAGCATTATACATATTAGGACCTTTTTCACTTATTTTTTTCAAACAAATCTCACCTAAAATGAGAACACAAAGAACAAGTAACGGAAAGGGACACCCAAAAATCAAGCGTCGACATTGTCTACCTATTTATTTATATATAGTTTGTTGTGCACACACACGACTATATATATTTGAAATGAGATCCTTATTCTCACTAGCATATATTTAATTAGATATTGTCGAACTATATATATTGAGGTTAATATAGTTTGAAGAAAATAGTGGGAGATACCAATTTAAAACAAGACCTAATTTATTTTGGTAATTAATAAAAGAATGTATGCTAAAATGTTGTTAATTACAAATTCATTTACATAATTTTACAATGTCTAAATTACTATCACTACGAAACATATTATATGTTTATTAACCGAACCGAATTATTCGGATTGGTTAAGGAACTTGAGAATAGTTCTCATGACTGAAAAGCTATCTTATGTCCTTAATACGCCTATTCCTGCAATGGTTGCGTATAATGCCTCGAGGAAGAGATTGCTACTTTTTAGAAAGTGGCAAGATGTGCACGAGCTGGTCCATGATCATGTTCGTATGCATGAGTAATGAGCTTCAACGTCAAGATAAAATCTATGGATGCTCCTACTATACCCTCGCACGCCAAGTAGTTGATGGTGAGGAAAGTAGGACTAATAGATATCGATATCCAAGGAGCTCTTCCGATCTAGAATGACCGATGACACTACAAAGATGTATAAAAGTCCTTAACATTATCAATTTGATTGATCAATTAGGACAATGTGATTTTATCATGGATGGAGAGTTGAGCCAAGATTTGATCTTCGCACTCACTCCCTGACCGTTTCACAATTGTTGTGAATTTTTCATATGAACAAGCTGGATATCGCCTTCTATTGATTTGCTTAACATGTTGAAAAATGTTGAGAGTCACTTTCCAACCAAGAAAGACCACGCCTTTACCGGTAGGGGCCAAAGGATCTTCCAAAAAGAAGAATGATTCAAAGAAGGTAAATAGAAAGGAAAAATATAGGATAATAAGAACAAAATCGACACAGATAGAAAGAAGTTTGCTTCCACCGCATTAAGCCAAGACACCGAAAACAAACTCGTGAGAAGCATCTTGTAGAGCTAACTTAAAAAGCTTAGTGAAGCTTCTGCCATAAATACGCTTTTGTTCTTGAATGAAATAAATTTTCTTAAGTCAAGGTTCTACTTAGTATTGGTTACCACTTTGGTTATCATAAATATAGATTTATGAAGGGACCAAGCAAAAGTAGAAAGCTAAACAAATGATAAGTAATCCTATGTCCGGTAAATGAAGCAAAGGGTGCTTTCACATTACCATAGAAACTTATAGTTTAGCAAATGCCAACGGAAAATCTATTAAGTCAATAAGTTTTTATCAGATTCTAGTTCTAGTTAGAAACATTTTTTCTATTTTGTTGTTGACAATGAAATCTTTGGTATTATATTTAAGAACAATTGTTGTTCTATATATAATAATAATGTTTTCAGATAGAATCGGAATATTACTTAATGGATTTTACATACTTGATTTACGTGAAAATAATTTTTGCAAATTGAACAAACTAGTATAAGAAAAAAGAGATGATCATTCAAAGAGTCAATGTGTGTTTTTCGAAATATAAGTGTGAATTATTTGAAATGATCAAAGAATTCGTAAGGAAATAAATTGGCAAAAGTATTAGGATTCTTTGATCCGATTAATGAATAAATACTTGTGCAATAAGTTTCTAGATCATCTCAAATATTTTCATAATGGACGCCTAATATTTAATAATCGTCGATGTATCCGAAGGAAAATTGTTCATTGATTGTGACGTCCAATGATTTTATCTATTATTCTAGTATCATTATAGGTCAGCCTCAGAAATCGCTAGATATCTACTTCTAAAAGATAACCAAATCTATCCTCAAGACTCCATAAAGTTATGGACAAGGAGGATTCCTAATCTTAAAATGTTAAGATAAGGGTTATCCAATGGTGAAAGGTTTCAAAAGGATACGCGAGGATGTAAATTCGACAAGGCTGTGATTATTGGACATCCTAATGTAAGACCCCAACTTTTGAATAAAGACGTAATCTATAATTATCATTTTGAATATTATGAAGTAAATTTAATATAATGCAATAGTTGTGGGTAGATTAGTACCTTTTGAATAGTATGCAAGTTGTTATATTATATTCGATTGCCTGTGAATATTCGCTTTTAGCAAAGAATATTCATACAATCTGGCTTAATCATCGAGGCACCCCACAAATAAAATTATCGTTTCGATTAAGAAAATGACAAAAATATTTTTATGAAAATAGCGCGAAAGTTTTATCACAGTACTGCCGAACTACTCGGGTAGTAAAAACACAGCATACGCCAGTATATGTAGCATAAGAAAGTTATCACCAGTATTAGATTATCGATGCTTACAGGAGAAGTCTTTCGCTTTTGTTCAATTATCAAGTATAAAGAATTGTTGCATAATATCTCCATGTTATTTGATTCAATTATTGCTCTATATTTATTATATTGTTAAAATCAATAATCTGTATCGACAAAATTATTAATATTATTATTCGTAATATTAACGATGTTCAGAAGGGTTCTCACAAGGAGGAGGTTTGGTCACCTAATCATACGCCAATAGGAGAAATGCTTATTGAAACCCGCTCTTCCTGGGAACCACCGTGCCCATTAATATTGTGAATTATAATAATGATGACATTGCTGTTAAAATATTGAGCGATTTTTATATAAGGTAGTCATTGTGAATTGCTCGCTATTATCAGGACCCCAATTTACCTATTTTTCAACATTACTCTAGAAAGTTATTTAAATAAACTGGACCATATGTGGCCCATATGTAATGACAAATAATTTTGAAACGTGGAGGAGAAAGTATGGAAGCCCATACAACAGATAATAATGAGAAACGATTGAATGGAAAGTCGATAGTTTTTTCACGCAAGGCATGTCAGATAAACGTGAAAAGTTTGTATTATAATGACGGTAAAGTTGCATCAATTCGATTAAAGTGCCGGCGGGTATATCACGTTGGTTATAAGTGATATAATTGCTTATGTATATATAATATCGATATGTCAATATACGGTTTATATGTGTTATAAGATTTTGCTGTAAATTTAACTGTTGGGCTTAAAAGTAATCAACTGGATTCGCTCATGAATTAGTTAATTCATAAATGCGACACTTCCGGCCTCATGCTAAATGTGAAGCTCACTCCTTCATTATTTTCATTTAATTCAATTTAAACTCTGAGAGAGAATTATGTATAGAAAGAAGAAAGATTCTACTACTTTAACTACTCTATATTCCAGCTTTTTTACTAGAAGGGATATTATTTCTTTGTATTCATTTAAGAGAACCGTTATTGCATTCCATTTCATTATTCGAAGGGATAACTAGTATACGCTGACTTCACGTATACTTGGTGGACATTCTTCTATTATTCTATTTTATTATTATTCTATTGAATATCCCGCTCACAGATTTTACTACTTAATTCGACCTACTATTATTCCGTTTAACATCTCACCGCGCGCTTTACGCCGACTCCTGCCTGCCTCTTTTTATTATTATTCTCACAATATCCCGGTTCAAGTATGCCTGGACCATTCCGCCCCATAGTATTCTCATTGAATAACTGGTTTGGCCATACCGTATTTACGATTTCGTTGTTATTCATTTTATTATCCGTTTAAGAATGCGACTTCGCTCGACCGGACCACCCGTTACTTATTAATATGTTGGAATAACCTCGCCATACGCTGGCACCGCATGACGATGGTGATTTCTTTTGTTATTCCATTAGCTTTGTTATACTCTCGGTTAGTTAAAGTTTTTATTTCTATACTCCACATGAAATTAGTAGAATATCCTTTATATTTGCACTTCATCCGTATCTTTTCACATGGAAATATTCTTCCGAGCATTCTTGAATTATACTCTTTACAGCAAAAGATTATGTCAGACAATTTGGACGTTATTAGTTCTCAGATAAATTAATTCTTGAACTTGTTTTATTGAATTCTTATATCATTGTTATCATCCCACATGTTTATAGATTCGAAAGTCATCCGTATGGCTCAGAAGTGCATGGATGGACTTGGGTATGATTATGACTCATGATTATTCGGCGTAATTATGACCGTAATAAACAAATGAAGTGTGGTAAAGTCCTCATCGGTACATAGTGAAAGTGATGGATGAGTTATTGGCAGCGATCATGACCATTAATAAATACAAATATTCTTAATCCGTAGTGCAATGGATAATGTGGTCGTGGATACTAAAGTAATATCCTCGTCGTAGTGCGTGGGTGATTCCCAATTGATTTGATTATTTATTAAGCTGAGTCCCACGATAAAAGTGATGAAAACCTTTTAAATCATAAAGATAAGTAGATTTTATTCTCTACTGAATTTTTAATGGATCGCTTGTTCACCGCAGCTAAACTTGATGTTGTTATATTTTATCGCTTAACATTGTTTGAAAGCTAACGATAATTTATCTCGCATTATCTTAGTCATAATATTTCTTACTGGGAAATAGATTGAAGCTCACCCTTTCTTCACCGCTTTCTTCTGTTGAAATGAGAACATACCGGGACTAGCTTCAGAAAGCGGAAAGTGATGGTCCGAGAGGATAACGTATTAGTAGTCCCTCACTATTCCGTGAAATAGTGTGTTAATAATTGTAATGAGGACTCCTTTTCAGTTTGTATAATCTCTACTGAATAATAATTGTATTGAAACTCACAATTATGTTTTATCTTATTGTACACGAAAGTTGTATTAGTGTGCTTGTATTTCAATTTTGTACTATATATCCGACGCACCCAAGATGGGTGATGTATACCCTAATTTTAGGCGCCACACCTAAAAGTAAAGTTTAGGGGATATATGTTCTATAATCCTACTTAGCAAAAAGGTGTTTGTTGTGAAAAACTCGTGCTTCTACAGATAAAAAAAAGATGTTTATCATTGAAGTGGCTAATGGGAGGATTAATAGATCTTTAGAAGAGTTCAAGAACCACAAAAACACTATATAAGTGCAAATAAAGAGTGAACTTTGTAGATGTAACTGTTATTGTAATGATAACCGAATCATTATGCTCTGGAATAGTAAATCAAGATACCTAGGGGAGGTATGGATTCATCATGGATGATGATGATGAGGCACGCATCATAGAAATATGATGATCCGGTTACATACTTATGAGGGTAAGAGTTGTAGACACCTTTTCGTAGAAATGGATTGAAGCAAGTTTCTCGAATATGGAACATTCATTATTCGACAACGTAGTTTTGTTTATCAAAAGCAAGAATGAACCTAAGTGAGTACAAAAGGGTTATGCGAAGATTGGTGATTTTTATCTAGAAGCTTGATGTTGTTACTTATATTTATCAATTTAACCTTTGTTGAAATTACTAAACTTCATGTCATATATTTATCAATTTAACACCGTTGCTACAACGCCATACCGTTATCTTGAGGCCATTCCTTCATTATTTTATTCAAACTTGATATATATTTTATCAATTTAACATCACAAAGGCTAACGATAATTTATTCTCGCATTATCTTAGTCATAATATTTCTTATCGGGCTAGTTGATCTCACCCTTTCTTTAATTGTTCTCTTCGTGAAATAAGAACATAACGAGAGGACTAGTCGGGAACCGAGTGACGTCGGGCAGGATAGCATTAGTAGTCCTCACTATTCAGCGTGAAATAGTGTGTTAATAATTGTAATGAGGACTCCTTTGAGTTTGTATAATCTCTAGTAGACAATAATTGTATTCAAACTCATAGCTATGTTTTAATCGATTGCATACACGACAGTTGATTAGTAAGTTGTAATCGAATTTTGTACCATGTATCTCGACGACCCAAGATGGGTGATGTATACATAATTTTGGGGGCGTCACAATTGGTATCAAAGCTTAGGGATATGATCCTCGCTATGATGTGAGAATAGAACTAGGAGGGAGAGACGGGAATTCTTTCGCTAGTATGACCTACCTAAGTTTATTTGGTATTTAATCGGCCTCATCGTAATATCGGGATAATGTTATACGTCAATTAACATTTTGTTTTGTGGCGATGATCTCAAAACGACATCCGAGAATTTTGAGAATAACAATGGAGCACAAGCGACCGCTGATTCACCACATATCAATAATCGTGGATAATGTGCATCGGAAGGCATAATCCTCATGCAAACAACAACAATCGACCAAATGATGAATGATGGATTGTTCATAAAGCTTTATGCAATTCATGCAATGTGAGGGCGAGAGCAGCCCCGTCCCAAAATGTGGGTGGAAATATCGAAACTCTTGACGGCCACCGCTAAATGCTTCAAGGAGCCGGGACCACCGGAAGTTTATCGGAGAGCCAAAACCACTTATGGCGAAGTGAAGTACGTGGATAAAGCGAGATCACCAAGATTTTTGATGTCCATGTGGATGCTCAGGAGGAGAAAAAGGTTCCCTTTATCGCCTTTTTGTTGCGAGGAGAGGCAGATTACATCGTGGGAATCAAGAAAGCGTACTCAACCTCGCCAAGATCAAGATGTCTTTGGAGAAGTTCCAAGAGTAGTTAAACGACAAATACTTTCCGTAAGTATTCGGCCATACATGAAAGGAGGTGGAGTTTATCAAGTCGGAGCAAAATAATACGACCGTGTTAAAAGATGAGGCTAAATTTGCTGAGTTGTCCCGTTTTACGTCCCACTTGGTGGATAATGAAGAGCGAATGACGCGAATGTTTTTGCGAGGTTTGAAACCTAAGATACGTCAACATCTTATTTCCCATAAACTATGTTTGTATTCAGATGTTGTAAATAGGGCTTAGTTAGTAGAGCGCGATAATGAGTCAACGCAATCAAAAGAGAGAAGCCGGTAAAATGATAATACTAGTGAGAGCAGTCATCGAAGCGGTGACAACAAGCATGGAGGGAATCAACAGGCCAAAAATGGTAACCACTTCGGTGGTAATCAGGGCTAAAACAACAAGAATGGACATTTGAAGAAGAGGAGATTCAACAATGATGGAAAGACGTCAGCACCAGCACCCGTTGTTAAGGAAGGAGAATGACCACCTATCATATGCTTCAAATGCGGAAGGGAGGGACACATCACCAAATCAAACTGCTGCGATGTCATTCAAAGCACAAGTTATAATTATGGAAGAGAAGGTCACTTAGCCCAATTTTGTCATTCATCAAGTCAAGTTCAACAGGATGAAGGCACCAAAGGCCGCCCCAAAAAAGTCAAAGCCAGAGTGCAAGGGAGAGCGCTTGTTTTGACCTCCCAGAAGCAAGGAACCCGAATGAGGTCATTACTGTAAGCTTATCATAAACTCTAGCGAAGTCTATACTTTATTTGTACCCTGCTTCTACCCATTCTTTTATTTCTCCTACTTACCTCAACGGTTAAATTTAACTCGAGAAATTAGGTTTCGACTTATCTGTGGAAACTCCATTTGGGAGAAACCTTCATTACATCCAATCGCTTATAAGTCTTGTTTGGTTCAAATTCGGACCCCTCATATTACCCGTCGATCTTATTTCATTGAAAATACTTGCATTCGACGTGATTCTGTGGATTGATTGTTAACTATTTATCATGCAAAAATTGATTATTTTCGTAAGGTTGTTAGCTTTTCATATTCCTAGTCAACCTATTATGCTAATTCAAGTGACCAAACCATTAAAATCAATCACGCATCATCTCAAGCCATAAAGCTATTCGCTTATTGAAAAAACGATGTCAAGCTTTCTTTAGCTCATGTCACGATCTAAATAAAAATACGTTAGCTTTGAATGATATTTCATTGTTAATAAATTTCCCGATGTATTCTCTCAAGAACTTCCCGGCCTACCCTCCCAGCGTGAAATTGAATTTTGTATCGACCTTGAACCCTGTGACAAAACCAATTTCCAAAGCCCCATATCGAACGGCTCTTATTGAACTTCGTGAGTTAAAGACCCAACCGCAGAATTGTTAGACATTGGCTTTATTCGCCCCTAGTACTTCTCCTCGGGGTGCTCCTGCTTTCTATTCGTGAAGAAGAAAGATGGGAGTATGCGACTTTGTATTGATTATCTGGAGTCAATCATGTCACCATCAAAAATAGGTACCCATCTAACGTATTGATGACCCGTTTTGACCAAATTGCAAGGAGCTAAATTCTTTTCAAAGATTGATCTTCGCCCGTGATATCACCAATTGAAGATTGAATTGGATGATATTCCAAAGACGGCCGTAACTCCTAAGACGGCATTATGAACTCCCTAGTCATGTCCTTCGATCGACTAATGCTCCCGTTGCTTTCATGGATATGATGAACCGAGTATTCAAGGAATATTTGATCACTTTGTGGTCGCCTTTATTGATGACATCCTTATTTATTCCAAAAGACGGAAGATCATGAGCAACACTTGAGGTCGACACTCCAAAAGCTTCGTGAATATAAGCTTTATGCCAAGTCAAGAAATACTGAGTTCGCCCCGAGGAAGTAGCATTCCTTGGGCACGTGGTATCTAGTCATGGAATATCCGCTGACCAAAGAAAGATTGAAGCTATTCAAAGTCGGGAGCAACCTAAATCGCCATCAAGCACGTAGTTTTCTCGATTTAATGGTTATTATCGAGATTCGTGGAAGGATTTTCTCGAATTGCTACTACATCGACTCAAATTGACTTTAAAAGATACAAAGTTCGGTTGGAGCAAAGAATGTGAGAAGAGTTTTCAAGAACTCAAGAGAGACTCATTTCAAAGACCGTCCCGGACAATACCATCCGCCTCGGAGGGATTTGTCACCTACAATGATGCTTCCGTGAAAGGGTTGGGATGTGTTCTCACGCAACATGGAAAAGTCAAAAGCCTATGCCTCAAGACAACTCAAAGAATATGAGACGAATTATCCTACTCATGATCTAGAGTTGGCAGTTGTTGTCTTCGCACTAAAGATTTGGAGGCATTACTTGTATGGGGAGAAAGTGGAGATCTTTACGGATCATAAAAGCCTCAAATATTTCTTCACTCAAAAGGAACTCAACATGCGACAACATTTCGCTTGAACTGCTGAAAGATTATGATCATACCATCCCGGAAAAGCAAACGTGGTAGTCGATGCATTGAGTAGAAGATCATATCTTGGTAATGAAAAGCGATATTGTCAATGCAAAGGCCCATTTTGTATGACTTGCAAAGGATGGAGATAGAGGTAAAGACTCCAGGGACCCATGTGATGATGGCGAATATACGAGTAGAACCGACTTTAATTGATAAAGTTAAAGCTGCTCAAACTACAGATCTAGAGCTGATGCGTATGAGAAAGAAAGTGCAAGAAGGTACTATGCTAGAAGTAAGAATCGATGAAGAAGGAATACTTCGAGTCAACTCCAGACTTTGTTTTCCTAACGACCCTAATTTAAAGTATAAAATCATGATGGAGGCGCACAACACACCGTTTGCAATCCATCTTGGGAGTACCAAAATGAATCGTGATCTTCGTCATACATTTAGGTGGAGCAATATGAAGAGAGAGATAGCGTTTATCTCAAGGTGTCTAACTTGTCAACGAGTCAAGGCGAGCATCAAGTACTAAAAGGTCCATCAGAACCACTTGAAATTCCGAATAGAAGTGGGAGCACATTACCATGGATTTCAAGCATCGGTCCTCCCAAGGTTTCTCAAGGCATTGATGCAATTTGGGTCATTGTTGATAGATTGACCAAGTCTACTCACTTCATACCAATACGAGAAACTTATACACTTGAAAGTCTTGCTCGTATGTACATAAACGAGATTGTAAGACTGCATGGTATGCTAGTATCTATAGTTTCTGATCGAGACCCAAGATTCACTTCACGATATTGGGTTAGTTTGCAAAAGCTATGGGCATGATTTATGATTTAGTTCGCATATCATCCTCGCACTTTTACGACAATCGAGAGGACTATTCAAACTCGAAGATTTATTAAGACTCGTGGTCCTTGATTTCAAGGGAAGTTGGGACAAGTTCTTCATACCGGTGGAGTTTTCATACAACAACAAGCTTATCAAGCAAGTATTGGCATGGCTCCATTCGATTCTCCAGTATGCTGGAATGAGGTGGGTGAAGCAACGTTGTTAGGACCAGAGTTGGTACGTATGACTACGTAAAAGATTCAAACGATCCGATTAACGTATAAAAACCTCACAAGATCGACAAAAGAGTTATGGCCGATCTTCATCGGAAGGACGTGGAATTCGATATAGAGATCATGTGTTGTTACGTGTCGCTTCCATGGAAAGGAGTTACGAGATTTGGAAAGAGAGGAAAGCTCAATCCTCGATTCATTGGTCCATTTTAATCCTCGATCGGGTAGGAATCGTGCCTATGTACTCGCTTTTACCGCTAAGTATGTCTCGTGTTCATAACGTATTTCACATATCCATGTTACGTAAATATGTGGAAGACCCGAACCACATTATTGAGTTGGAACCGAATGAAATAGCGGAAGATTTAATGTATGAAGAGGTTCCTGTTTAAATCTAGGCTAAGAAGGAACATATTCTACGCTCAAAGGTTATACCTCAAGTCAAAGTTTTGTGGAGAAACCACGATGTCGAGGAAATGACCCGGGAGTTAGAATCAAAATGAAGTCAAGGTATCCTTACCTCTTCGATATACCGTGTACGCACACTCTAATTTCGAGAGTGAAATTTCTTAAGAAGGAGAGGTTGTAAGACCCCAACTTTTTGAATAAAGATGAATTTTCTATAATTATCATTTTTTGAATATTATGGAATAAATTTAATATAATGTTATAGTTGTGGGTAGTATTTATAAATTCTGCAAAGTATGCAAGTTGTTATATTATATTCGATTGATCGGGAATATTCGTTTTAGCGTGGAATATTCGCATAACTACAAGAATCATCGGTGGACCCTACAATGTAATTATCACGGATTAAGAAAACGACAAAATATTTTTATGAAAATAGCATGGAAGTTTTACCATTGGTAATCATTGAACTCTTCTGTAGTAAAAGTACAGTAATACGCGTAATTGCATAGTAGCATACAGTAATGATTATTGGTGCTTACGTGAGAAGTCTTTCAGTTTTGTTCAATTATTGCTATAGTAATTGTTGCATAATATCTCACGTTATTTGATTCAATTATTGTCGATATTTTATATATTGTTAAAATCAATAATTCGTGATGACAAAGTTATTAATATTATTATTTGCAATATTAACGATGTTCAAGTTCTCACAAGAAGAGGTTTGGCCACCTAATTATGCGCGCCAATAGGGAGAAATCCTTATCGAAAGCCCCTTCCTCGGGAACGACTGGTCGATTAATATTGTGAATTATAATAATGATGATAAATGTTGTTAAAAATATTGAAAGGATTTTTTTATAAGGTAGTTGTTGTAAATTTGGCGTATTATTTAGACCCCATTTACCTATTTTTCAACATTATTGGTAGAAAGTTATTTAAATATAATGGGACCCCATGATTATGACATGTTGGGGGGAGGGGAACATGTGGGGCCCACGGTATTGAAAATTGAATGGTTGGAAGTTTTTTTTTCAAAGTTGTCAATATTGGTGTTTGGTTTATACGGAGGATTTCAATTATCATCATATATATATATATATATATATATATATATATATATATATATATATTATATAATATATATAATATATTTTATTTAAAATTTTTGCTTTAAATATGAACCGTCCAGATTAAAAAGTAAATCAATCTGACCGCTTCATGAATTAGTTACTATGCGTTCATTCTTCTATAAATAGAAGCTCATTCCTTCATTATTTTCTTACGAATTCACTGAAACTCTAGAGAGAGAAATTATAGAGAGAAATTATAGAGAAAAATATTCTGTTACTTTCCTACTCTTATATTCAGTTTCATTTACGGTAAGGGATATTATTTCGTTTGTATTCATGAAGAGAACTTCTGTTATTGCATTCTTTATTGTTCTGCTGGAATAACCAGTATACGCGGACTACCCTATACTTGGTGACATTTTTCTATTATTATGTTTTTATTATTATTTTGTTGGAATATCCTATTCATATGTTTTTACCGTTTGGACCGGTCCGCCTTTATTATTATTCCGTTGGAATATCCTCGCTCAGACGCTTTTATGCCTGACTGGTTCCGCTCTTTATTATTCTCATTGGAACATCCCGCTTCGGTTGCAAATTTCGCTTGACTGGTTTCACACTTATTAATCTATTGAATAACTCGCCTCTGCAAGTACCGCATGCATGGTGATTTCTTTTGTTATTCCATTCGTTGTTATACTCAGTTGGTTAATGTTTTGATTTCTATACTCCATGAAATTAGTGGAATATCCTTGATATTTTCGCTTCATCAAGTATCTTTTCATGGAAATATTCTTCTGAGCATTCTTGAATTTTACTCTACAAAGTAGTATTATGTTGACAATTTGGACGTTATTAGTTCCTGAATAAATTAATTCTTGAACTTGTTTTATTGAATTCTTATATCATTGTTATCATCCTCATGTTTAGATTTTTTGAAAGTCATCTGTGGCCTGTAGTGCATGGATGGACTTGGTATGATTATGACCAAGATTATTTGTAAATCAATTACCGTAATGTTACAAATGATGTGGTAAAGTCCTCATTGGCCCGTAGTGCATTGATGGATGCTTATTGGCATGATCATGACCATTAATGAATACACAAATATTCTTGGTCCGTAGTGCATGGATAATTGTGATCGTGATACTAAACAATATCCTCGGTCGTGTAGTGCGGGGTGATTCAAATGATGTGGATTATTTATTAAGCTGAGTCTCAGCGATAAAAGTGATGAAAAACTTTTAATCATAAAAGATAGTAGATTTTATTCTCTACTTGACTCTTTTAATGGATTGCTTGTTCCGCTGCAGTTAAACTTGATGTTGTTATATTTTATCAGTTTAACATTGTTGAAAGCTAACGATAATTTATTCTGCATTATCTTAGTCATAATATTTCTTACTGGGCTAGTTGAGCTCACCCTTTCTTTCACTGTTCTCTTCAGGAAATGAGAACATACCAGGGACTAGTCGGGGAACGGAGTGACGGTCCAGAGGATAGCATTAGTAGTCCTCACTATTCTGTGAAATAGTGTGTTAATAATTGTAATGAGGACTCCTTTTGAGTTTGTATAATCTCTAGTAGACAATAATTGTTTTCAAACTCACAATTATGTTTTATCTTATTGTACACGAAAGTTGTATTAGTAAGTTGTATTTAAAATTTGTACCATGTATCTGACTACCCAAGATGGGTGATGTATACCTAATTTTGGGGGCGTCACACCTAAAGTAAGTTTAGGATATATGTTCTATAATCCTACTTAGCAAAAGGTGTTTGTTGCAAAAAAACTCGATGCCTTCTAAGATAAAGATGTTTATCATTGAAGTGGCTAATGGGAGGATAATAGATCTTGAAGAGTTCAAGAACCACAAAACACTATAAGTCAAATAAGAGGAACCTGTAGATAGACCTATTGTACCACAACGGAATCGTATATCTGGAATAGTACCGAAGATACCTAGGAGGTATAGATTCATCATGGATGATGATGATGAGGTACGCATCATAGAAGATGATGATCCAGTTACATACGATGAGGTAAGAGTTGTAGACACTCAGAGAAATGGATTGAAGCAAGTTTCTCAAATATGGAACATTCGTTTTGATGAGACAATCAAAAGAGTTTGATTTTATCAAAAACAAGAATAAACCTAGTGAGTACAAAAGGGTTAGGAGGGCGTCGTGATATTCCTAGTATTATATGTTGATATACTACTTGATAAGGAATGACATACTAATGCTACAATCAGTAAAGATAAAGTTGTCTAAACATTCCTCCATGAATGATTTGGGAAGAGTATCATAATTGGGAATACAAATCAATATTGATAGATTCAATAGGATGCTCGACTTAACCCAAGGAACGTATATTCATTTGATGCTAAAGTCGTTTAGCATGCAAACTCCAAGAGATGTCTCATGTTGATGAGCCATGGAGTGTATCTCTCTTAATAGTCCCCATAGACTCATAAAAGAGAGATCGCATGAGTAACAATCATGTATGCAATGAAATATACGAGACCTGATGATGATCAGTCATATTCTGGAGAAGTTCACTGTGAGTCAGTGAAAAACATCTTAAAGTACTTAACCGATACTAAGGATGTGATCATATTCATGGTGGGTCTAAATTAAAACTAGAGGGCTTAACAGACTCAAGTTATTCAGACAGACCAAGACGATAGAAAATCTACTATAAGGTAAAGTGTTACCTTGAATGGTGGTGCAGTGAATTTGAGAGGTTCCAAACAGCAAAGAGTTGCTGGTTTAGTGATAAAGATAAAGTATATAGCTATAAATGAAGCTGCAAGTTTATTGTTTGGATGATAAGTTCATTACAGAACTAGGAATAGTTCCTAAGTCTCATCTTGGGTCTAAACATGTGTTGTGGCACTTTCATTTGATTATAGGAATCATTGAAAGATGGAAAATCACTATAGAGATAGTGGACTCTCAAGAACAACATTACATATCCATTAACTAAAACTTATCCAACAACAGGATAATCGTCACTTAGAGAAGAAGGGTATGAGATACCATGGCGATCGGCTTTAGTGCAATTGGGAGATTGAAAGTAGTATGCACACAAGCCAATCATGTTTGATGATAAAACATATACTTTGTAACAATCTTATTCATTTATGAATACAAAGTATTAATTTATTAAAGGCTTTTAATTATCTACATGATGCTGCTTTATAATATGTGATAAATCCATAGTTTTAAGCGATGCTTTTAGAATAATGATGATGATCATTCTAATGAGATCTAAATTCTTAGAAAGCTTAAAACTAAAATAGTTCACAATCGTTGGATTACTAAATTGGGGATTAGTGAATCCGGATAGATTGGTACATACGTTGCTTGCTCATTGGATGAGGATGATTGATCTCATGATCATTTGTGTGGAGACACTAAAGCAAGTATGTAGGTGCTTATTAGAGAATAAGTTCACCGAACGCGGGCTCGCTAAGGAATACCTAATGGAGTTTTACTTGCCCGTCAATAGGAATTCGTGTAGTGATAGTAAGACAAGTGATCCTTGGACTTTAGATCATCATAGTATCTTGTGTATGATGAGTTATACTTTGACTTATTCCTTAAGACCCTTAGGGTATATCAAATGGTATGCTTGGGTATAATAAGTTGTACATGGAGATAATGTATGATCAATAATGAATCTACCACTTCTAGTAAAAGAAGATAAATGTCCTATGTGATTCAATAAATGACAACCCATTAGTCATTGGCCAAGGCAGCGTCAGAATGAAATTAGAAAGGAGTTTCTAATTTGCATTATTTGGAGTTGTGCATTTAAGAGTCGAAATACATATAATTAAATAAAATAAGACTTGATGAAGAATTCCATATCATATATTTAATCGGGACATCAGATCTTTGGAAGGATTGAATTGCATACGGTAACTATTTACTCAAAGGTTCTTTTATGATTAATGTTGAAATCTATATTATCCGGAAAGTCGTTGATCGCTAGGGAGGCTTATCCCTATTGTAGAATAAATATTATTTATTTAAATAAATTAATTATTTAATTTATTTATTTAAATAAGATTATAATTGTTCTAATTGATTTATTCACAACCTATTAATATGGAGAACCTAAAGGGTCACACCTTAAAAGGAAGAATAATTATTTAAGAAATTAATGGCATAATCGTAATAATATATTAAGTATATTTAATTTAATCTACGGTGATAGAATAAATTAAATAGCTTAATATTTATTATTTAATATTTTAGAAATATTAAATATAAATTAATAAGAGGAGTCTTATTAATATTATTATAATTATTATTATTTTAATTTCTAAAAGAGTTTAGGAATTAATTTAATATAAGTACTCTCATTTATTCCTAATAGAATTAGGAGAGAAAATTAGTTAAAGGAGTTTAATTAATTATCTCTAATAAGATTAGGGAGCCCATTTAATTAAAAGAGTTTAATTAAATAAATAATACCTTATTTTTAATTAAATAGGATTACCTGATATCTTTATAAGAGGAGTCTTATATCAGATATCAAAAAACTTAATTCCAAGAGTTGGGAGAGTACGCTTCTTTTCTATGAGAGATAAAAAACTAGGGTTTAGCCAACCACCCTTCTTCTTGAATATTTCTTCTTCCTTGGTGGATCACCTCTAGAGGCCAAACACTTGGGTGGCTAACGTTGATCAAAGGAAGGAACCAAACCCGGTGGATTTAAGTTGAACGCGAAAAGGATTTGTAGGTGAACTTGTACTTGAGGAAGCTCGAATCTTCAAGGGTATGATTCTTGTTCTTTATCTTTTCGTTTAATTAATAATTGTGCATAAAGGATAATCCGGGTATATGGTTTGTAAAATTTTAAAACTCTGATTTTTCCACGTTTCCGCTTATTTATGCAATTTGTTTGCGTTTATGAATATCACAAACCTAACAGTATCCTGTAACTTGTTTGGGTGAATTATTGGTTCAATACTGTATACCACATATCAGGGTACAATTGTATAGCAATCGATCATCCTAACAACAACTAATGCACAAGATTCAAGCCAGTTAAACCTTGTCTGAAATACGGGTCTTGAAGGTTTCTGGGTTTTCCAGAAATGCAACTAAACAGATGGTCAATGGTAATTTGACCAACAGTATCTTTGATTCTATGTGCATTCTGTGTGAACTAAAGGCTTAATTATGTACTCATTATACCAGACTATAAGGAACAAACAACAACATAACCAAAACACTAACATACAGCAAGATCAAAGGCTCAGAAAACGTTGTTAGACGAGATCTGGGTTTCTGGATTGCCCAAAAACTCAGTCTCCATGACCGGTCAACACAGTTTGACTGCTCATAGCTTTCAATCTACTAATGATCTGGCCTTGTTTCTAGCTTCAGATCACAGTCCTCATGTCATAGAACAGATTCAAAACATAAAACAAATAAAACATGTAACACGTAAAGATTTAAAGCCTCTGACATTCGCTTGTCAGGTCATAATTTTCCAGTTTTTCAGATTTCAAAAATTGCTATTTTGTGCACTTTGATGTTATGGATTCACTATATAGCAACCCAGATCATCAAGTGACACCCTAATACACAACTTAAACCAATAAATCATAACATCTAACATCAAATCTAAGGATTTCCAAAAATTAAGGTTTATACCTCTTTCTAGCTTTGATCTTGGTTTTCTGACTTTTGATTCTGATATTGAGAGGCTATGAACTGATTATGGCTCACCTTCTCTCTCTCTCTCACTATAAATTTTGAAAATGAAGAGAGGGGATAGATTTGGAGAAAATGAAAAATAAAGTGGACTTTTTCTCTCTCTCAATCCATATATATTACATGTTGCTATGTAATGGCTGTCAAATTGGCTCAGATTGCTGGATATAAAAGTCATATGCTAGGCTAGGGTGGCTCACCAACTTAACTAGGATAACTCTTGCAAAATAAGTCACAATAATGCAACAAAGGGTAAAATGCTCTTTTAGCATTTAATTCTTATGGCATTTTTGTCAATTGCCATAACCCTTAGGGTTTAGGGTTTAAACCCTTAGGTTTTAAAAATTAAATTCCAGAATTTCCAAATTAGGTTTTCAAAATTAAAAATTAATATTTCTAAATTATAATTAGAATTTTCTAATTATATTAAAATTTCTTAATCATAATTTAATTATTGCTAATTAGGATTAGTATTTCCTAATTAAAATTGCTAATTTAGGAATTAGGGTCAAAATCATGGATTAGGGTTTACAACCCAAAAATTAGGGTTTCTAATAGAAAAGAAAATAATTTTCTAATTTAGAAATTAGATTTCATAATTAGATTAGGATTTTCTAATTACTTATAACTTGAAAATTAAGATTAATGTTTCCTAATTAACATTAACTTTATTTAATTAACAATTAGGTTTTTCCCTAATTATAAAATAGGGTTTCTAATAATTAGGGTTTTCAGTAATTCTTTAGGGTTTTCCCTAATTAATTTATATTTAATAACGTTAAACCTTATATATAGCATTCGTATTCCCAAACTAGGGTTTCATACACCGAATTAGGGTTTTGAATTCCCGAAACTGAAATTAGGGTTTCCAGAACCAATTTCTAGGGTTTCTTATAATTCGTAAGAATTTTCTAACTGAACGTTGAGGTTCTTATTATATACATAGGGTTTGTTATGGATATCATTTATCTTGTCAACCCTTGACCCTCAACCATATATTCTACACATATACAACCATATACACAGAACATATTCACATATTCACGTATTCCCTTAATCCTGAATAATTCACCTAAATCCTTCACAGAATTTTGAAATCCTCAAAATTCCTTCTCAAAAATATCAAACGCATACACTTATTTTCTGTTTAGGTTCTAATTTTGAACCTTAAATCAATTAATTAAAATTTTAAAAATTTTCTAAATTCTCGGGTTGTCACATTCACCACTTCTTCTAAAAATTTCATCCCTGAAATTTACCTTACACCATACACCATACACCGTTCCTTCTCATCATCACATGCTACCCAATACATTCTTCACAAGAATAAAAATTTTGAAATTGTGCTGAGGGGTTTTACAGACTATTATCTGTCATTTTCGCAAAGCTTTAATGGAAATTCATCCGCAAACCATCTTAACTTACGGACATAATGGGTAATTAGCCCGATATGCCCTGTACTTATAAAGTACTTCTGGTCTGATCTATTTCTCGTATCCGCCTTGGGCGCATAAACTTTTACCTCAATCTTATTGGATTTCGCACCAAAACAATTTGGTTCGGGAAAGTTTTCAAAGAACTCTTATAGTTTTCATAAACATTGGTCTAGCTGAATCGAATAGCATAGACTCATATCAATAATTCAATTGAATCGAATTATTTAAGTGTAGCCAAACCCCGTTGGCAAATTAAAAATTTGAAAATATTTTTGAGAATAACGTTATGATGCTGTACTGTATTAACAGTCCGTTTAAGGATGCCGTCATCGAGTGACTTTGTCATAACACATCATATAATAGTAGAACAATGATTTTTAGATCGAATTCGCACTAAGTATTCCTGCATTTACAACTCTATCAATTTTTATCATATCTGCACCAGGTTGTATGGTACATGAGTGATAAATAAAATAAATATTGATATTTCAAATCATTTGCGTCTAGCTGAAATAAGTAACATAGACTATACTTTAAACCGTTTCAAAAATGATTACGAGTCTACATATTTTTTATTTTTTTTAAAGGCATATAGTGCGTATTTGGCTTGATGTCAAAATTTCAAAGTCTAGCATAGCTAGGAGTTTTGGAAAACTTATGTCTTAACTACTAATCATTTACTTAAACAATCTATCTATTCTTATTATCCTTAATACTCCATTTACACACAACTATACCCAGTTCGTCAAACCACACTTATGAATCCATAATTTGCCACAATCATATGAGTTTAAGAACTTTCCTAGACATACCTTTGGCGTCCATTCTCTGAGGGGTTCATAAACATTTCATATAACTATGAATCAAGAATGTCACATAAGTATGAGTTTTAAGAAATCGTACTTAACCTTATATTCTCTACCTATAACCTATCTATCTGTTATACACATGAGAAAGGAATCACCCTCTTAACATGCATATAGCAAATAGCGCGACACAGACATCCCAATAATTATCCTAACTCCCTTCTCCATACGAATTTTATTTAATTCGTATTCATAATCATTTCCTGAATCTATACCAATTCATAGTACAACTGACACCCAGCAATCTTGCTGTTAACTTTGCAATCATTCGCTTGATTCTTCTTCATACTATAACATTTCCGATCACAAGGTGATCTCATCGTATATATTACGATTCATTTCTATATCTTGATCATTTTGTTTTATGATCTCCTATCACTGTAGTTTTAGTCTTTTAGACTCTATCTATTCACTACTACTATTCAACTTTATTATCAGAGTTAGGGAACTCTGTATCTTATAACTCTCCGAGATTCGTCTTTGAATCTTACCGACCAACTAACTCTATTTGAGTTAGTACTTATCCTAATCACTGCGATTATTAGTCTTAGGTATTCCTACCTAAGATTCATAACCTATAACTTTGATACCAATTGTGAGGGCCCCGAATTCGAGGTCCCGAATCACCGCAGATCCGGTTCGATCATTCTATCACTATTACTATATTTGCGGAAGATATAAACATAAATTGTTTATACAATACATTTTACACAGTATTCCCCAAGGTCGAGTAACCTTAACTTATACACAATACATAATTTATTTAACTTACAATGACATTAATATACCATACAAATCTAACTGCACACATCTACTAAAGCTTGAACTGTCTTGGACCTTTCCTTGTTTCCGACGTATTCGTCTTAATCTGCAATGTTTATCATGATATAGCAAGGGTGAGCATAATGTGACACCCCCAAATTCGGGTACTTCATTTCCACCGAATTTGGTGCTCACTATCAAAATAATTAATACATCTAACTACCCATAATAAAGGATAAAACATTAAATAAATAACTTAAACAATAATCACTCCCATTAAAGGGTTACATCATAATCTCAACACAAATCTTAGGTAATCTAACCTTAAAATTATTACATCAGTTTGCGGAATACATTATAAAATAAAACCAGTCTTAAAACTTCAAGCGTTTAAATAAACTTTAACTAATTCTCCATCACTTAGACATCTTGCCCTTTCCCTTGGTAGTAGATGGATCATCACCTCTTTCAACTTTAGCTGCATTGTTAAATTGCACGAGTGAGCAAACAATTTCTCATTGACATAAAGATAGTATAAGAAAAGCATGAGAGTGAATAACGAATACTGAATAATAAGGAACTTGTTCTACGAATCAAAATAGAAAACAAGTTCAAACTTTAAGTATCTGAGGGTCTAATGACCACGAACTATGTCCACGGTGTTTAGGTATTATTACCTTAACCTCAACAATCATTAGACTATACAAACTCTTCTTAACGTACTCAGGGGGATCAGCCCTTTGTACCATGTATTGTGCACAAACATCTAAACGTTACACGTACAAAATCACCTATGTTAGGGTTGTTCGTCTCAGTTTGAATTTAGAATTTCCGCACTAAAGAAAGTTTAGTTTGGAACTAGCTTGTCAGTGTTTCTAGAATTTTAGAACTCTTATTCAAATTCAATCAATAAAGGTTTAGTACAAGAATGTATAACTGAACAAGGCTATCAAAGTCAAAGATCGAATATCAACAATATATAACTGAATAAGCATGATATATATGCAAAGTATTATGTTCAAGGAATTAAAACAATCTCCTTTGAATCAATGTGTTAGAACAATATATGTTTTGAATACTAATAACAAGAAATGAGAATGTGAAACTCATACGATGTAACGAATTAGGTTACACGAGTTTATTCAATCATTCATCATAATAGAATCAATAGTCTTGCTCAATGACAAAGATAAGGTTTTAGAAACTTGCACAATTATTATAAGAGTAGGGTTAAAGAACTTGCCTTGTTTGTAAGCTACACAAATGTAAAACAATCTCCAATTACCCTACATATATCATTGAAATTGCAACAATAATTAGTTATATGAATATTAGCTTTCGGGTTTAAACCATCATTTAGATCATAACCTTAACTTAGCTTCTAACCATATAGGTTAACACACTTAACGAATCTAAAATCTCACTACGATGCCAACATAACTTAATCGTTCACCTCTAACTTTGAAAACACCACACTTGGTTTCATTTTATAACTTATTTAACAATTATTTAAAAATCTCTTTTACACTTTAAGTCCAATACACATAACCTCGTATTAGGCGTAAGTCACAACTGCTCAGTGGCATCTGCAAAGTATGCTACCGTCTGGTACATGTTTCAGATCGTAGCTCGTTGAAACCCAATGGCATCCGCATTTTAACTTGGCATCAGGCAATTGTAGAATTACAATAAGCATGTGCATTGGACAGAACAGACTACATGAACAATAGTCGCGCACCCACCAAACAAAGGAAACTAACATCTACAATTGAAACAGACTATTACAAACATGCTTGCTAACATTTACAACCAATTAACACAATTTATCATCAACTAAAACTAGTTTAATTTCTCAAAATTCCATGTTTTCATAAAAACTCCATTTTAATATTTTTACACAAAATCATCACCGATGTGACACCTCCAAAATTAGGTATACATCACCCATCTTGGGTCGCGACGTAGGTACGAGTAATTCAAATACAACTTACTAATACAACCGTTGCAGGTATACAATAATAGTAGTCTATATTCTATAAGTCCATCATCAAGAATCACCCCTCGCACTACTACCAAGGATATTCTTTAAAGATCAATGCACCACAATTATCCATGCACTTTCTGGGCCAAGAATATTTGTATTCATTAATGGTCATGATCATGCTAATAACCGCCCATCAATGCACTACAGTGCTAATGAGGATTTTTACCACATCATTTGTAACATTACCCATGATTACAATCAATAATCCTTCGTCATAATCATACCAAGTCCATCTATGCACTCACAACGCCATGACTTTTTAAAAAATATAAATATGAGGATGATGACAATGATATAAGAATTCAATAAAACAAGTTCCAGAACTAATAACATCCAAACTCACAATACGACATCGCTTTGTAGAGTAAAATTCAAGAATACTTAGAAGAATATTTCCATGAAAGGATACTTCGGATGCCCTTGAAATATCAAGGATATTCCACTAATTTCATGGAGTATAGAAGCCAAAGTTTTAACCAACCGAGTATAATAAAGAATGGAATAACAAAAGAAATCACCATGCACGCGATAATCAGTATATGCGTGTTATTCAAATGTTAAATAATCTTTAATCAGTCCCGCAGAAACGCATGCATGTGATATTCCAATTATGTTCTAATGTAATAATAATAAAAACGGAACCTCATCCTGTAAAACACATGCATGTGATGTTCCAATGTATAATAATAAAGACGGAACTAGTCAAGTGTAAAACGCCAATGTATTAATAGAAGAATGTCACCAAGTATAGAAATCAATGGCGCGGCTTGAATGAATTCGTGAAAATAATGAAGCACTAGGCCTCTATTTATAGAAGATTTATAGCTTAGCACTTTTACTTGGTTCGACTTTGTAATATGAAACGACAAGTGGTTTGACGAATTGGTAAAGGTAATTACTATTAATGACGTGGTTATTACTATCGATTTAAGGTAATTACTCGACGTATGGTACGCTATCGACGGTTGTAATTAATTATTAAGGTAATTATTGTAAGGTAATTACTATCGATTTAAGAGACTCTTAGATGATGACATATGGGCCCCCAAAAATAAATCAAACTTACCACAAACGCCTCATAATGACTCTTTATATACATCAAGGATTGAATAAATATTACCACAAATCATTTTATTTTTAATCAACACATATTTAATCTTTTCGATTTAATAATATAACATATTATACAGATGATATTGTGACAATAATTGAATCAAAATATAAAAGATATGATGCAACAATTACCGTAAGCAATAATAATGAGTATAAATTTGAAAGACTTCTCGAACAAACGGTAACACCTCCGGCTGCGTTTTCTACTACTTATTAATACTTCCAAGCCATGGGGTCCACTAATGAAGATTGAGCCAGTGCATGAATATTTCCCACAAAAAGAATATTCCCCGACCAAACGAATATTTTATAACAACTTGCTTACTTTGCAAAAATTTATAAATATTACCCACAACTATTATATCAATTTTACTCCATAATATTTAAAAATAATATTTATAGAAAATTCATTTATAAAATTTGGGGTCTTACAACCTCCTTCTTATGAAATTTCGCCACCAAATTAAATTAAAGATGTCGTAAGAGGTAAGGATACCTTGATTTCATTTCTAACGATCGAGTCATTTAAACATGTGATTTCTCCATGAATTTGACTTGAGGATAACGAGTGTCCCTCTCTTCCTTCTTATCCATTTGAACAGGAACATCTTCATCGTCAAATCTTTCGCTATTTCGTCTTGCTCTTTCTAATTTGGAGCAACATATTTACGTAACATATGTGAAAACGTTATGAACACGAGACATACTTGGCGTAAAGCACATGATTACTACTCGATATTTAAATGGACCAATTCCTCTCTTTCCAAATCTTGTAACTCCTTTCCATGAAGAACACGTATAAACACATGATCTCCTAACTTCCACGTTTTCGATGAAGATCAAGATAACTCTTTTAGCGATTTTGTGAGGTTTTTATACGTTGTCGGATCGTTTGAATCTTTTTCCGTAGTTATACGTACCAACTCCCGGTCCCAACAACGTTGCTTCACCCACCTCATCATATTGAGAATGACACTTTCTTCCATACAACGCTTTGAATGGAGCCATGCCAATACTTGCTTGATAACCTGTTGTTGTAGGAAAACTCCACCAATGGTAAGAACTTGTCCCAACTTCCTTGAAATCAAGGACACTTTGAGTCTTAATAGATTTTCAAGAGTTTGAATAGTCCTCTCCGCCGTCTGTCTCCGTCTGGTCCGAGGATGATATGCCGAAGCTAAATCGTAAGTCTGCAGCCCCATAGCTTTTTGCAAACTAACCCAAAATCGTGAAGTGAATCTTGGGTCTCGATCGAAACTATGGATACCGCAGATACCATGCGATCTTACAATCTCGTTTATGTACATACGAGCAAGACGTTCAAGTGTATAAGTTTCTCGTGTCGGTAAGAAATGAGCGGACTTGGTCAATCTATCAATAATGACCCAAATCGCATCTATGCCTTGAGAAACCTTAGGAAGACCGTGCTTGAAATCCATGGTAATGTTCTCCCACTTCCATTCGGAATTTCAAGTGGTTGTAATGTACCTTTTGGTACTTGATGCTCCGCTTTAACTCGTTGACAAGTTAGACACCTTGAGATAAACAACGCTATATCTCTCTTCATATTGCTCCACCAAAATGTATGACGAATATCATGATACATTTTGGTACTCCCAAGATGGATAGCAACTGGTGTGTTGTGCGCCTCCATCATGATTTTATACTTTAAACCAGGGTCGTTAGGAACAAAAAGTTTGGAGTTGACTCGAAGTATTCCTTCTTCATCGATTCTTGCTTTCTGGGAGGTCACAACAAACGCTTTCCCTTGCACTACCGGCTTTGACCATTCTGGGACGGCCTTGGTGCCTCCATCCTAGCTGAATTTGTTTTCGGTGAATGACAAAATCGAGGTAAGTGACCTTCTCTTCCACAATTATAACATGCTTTGGACGGCATCGCACAATTTGGACTGATGTGTCCCTCCCCTCCGCATTTGAAGCATATAATAGGTAGTCTTTCTCCATCCTTAACAACGGGTGCTGGTGCTGACGTCTTTCCATCATTGTTAAATCTCCTCTTCTTGAAATGTCCATTCTTATTGTTTTGGCCCTGATTACCACCGAAGTGGTTACCATTTCTGGCCTGTTGATTCCCTCCATGCTTGTTGTCACCGCTTCGATGACTACTCTCACTGGTATTATAATTTTACCGGCTGCTCTCTTTTAGTTGCGTTGACTCGTTATCGCGCTTCACTAACTGAGCCCTATTTACAATATCTGAATACAAACACAGTTTATGAGAAATAAGATGTTGACGTATCTCCGGCTTCAAACCACTTAAAAACATTTGCGCCATTCTCTCTTCATTATCCACCAAGTGGGACGCAAACCGGGATAACTCATAAAATTTTTCCTCAGATTGCGACACGGCCATATTGTTTTGTTCCAACTTGATAAACTCCACCTCCTTCATGTGGCGAATACTTTCGGGAAAGTATTTGTCGTTGAACAGCTCCTGGAACTTCTCCCAAGATATCTTCAGTACAGCAGGTTGAGTACGTTTTACCGATTCCCACCAGTAATATGCCTCTCCGCGTAACATAAAGGCGACAAAGGGAACCTTTTGCTCCTCGGAGCATCCCAAGACATCAAATATCTTGGTGATCTGCTTTATCCATGCTTCTGCCATAAGTGGTTTTGGCTCTCCCTTAAACTCTGGTGGTCACATCTCCTTGAACTGTCTAGCAGTGACCGCCCGAGAGTTTCCCATGTTTCCACCTACGTTTTGGATAGGAGCCGCTCTCGCCTGTTGTTGCATGAATTGCATAAAGCCTCTGAACATTTGATCATTCATCATTTGGTCAGTGTTGTTGTTTGCAAGAGGATTGTCGCCTTCCTGATGCACATTATCCTGATTATTGATATGTGGTGAATCAACGGTCGCATGTGCTCCATTGCAATTCTCAACATTCTCGATGATGTCATTTTCAGATCTTCGCCACAAACAAAAGGTTAATTGACATGTAACATATTATCCCTATATTCTGACCGACCAATTAAATAGCACATAAACTTAGGTAGGTCATACTAGCGAAGGAATTTCCCGTCTCTCCCCTCCTAGTACTATTCTCACATCTTAGCTAGGGATCATACCCCTAGGCTTTGATACCAACTGTGACGCCCCCAAAATTAGGTATACATCACCCATCTTGGGTCGCCAGATACATGGAACAAAATTCAAATACAACTTACTAATACAACTGTCGTGTACAATACGACAAAACATAAAATGTGAGTTTGAATACAAATATTATCTACTAGAGATTATACAAACTCAAAATGAGTCCTTATTATCACACTATTTCACAGAATAGTGAGGACTACTAATGCTATCCTCTGGACCATTACTCCATTCTCCGACTCGTCCCAGCTATATTCTCATTTTCTGAAGAGAACAGTGAACGAAAGGGTGAGCTCAACTAGCCCAGTAAGAAATATTATGACTAAGATAATGTAGAATAAATTATCATTATCCTTCAACAGTGTTAAACTGATAAAATATCATAAACATCAAGTTTAACTGCAGCGAAACCAGCAATCCATTAAAAGAGTCAAGTAGAAAATAAAATCTACTATCTTTTATGATTTAAAAGGTTTTTCATCATCATTATAGCCGAGACTCGACAATAATAAATATTCCACATCATCGAATCACCCCTGCACTATGGCCAAGGATATTCTTTAGTATCACAACCACAATTATCCATGCACTACGGGACAAGAATATTTGTGTATTCATTAATGGTCATGATCATGCCAACAACTGTCCATCAATGCACTACGAGCCAATGAGGATTTTTACCACATCATTTATAACATTAAGGTCATGATTACACCAAATAATCCCTGGTCATAATCATACCAAGTCCATCTATGCACTACAGGCCACAGATAACTTTCAAAAAATATAAATATGAGGATGATGACAATGACATAAGGATTCAATAAAACAAGTTCAAGAATTAATTTATCCAGGAACCAATAACATCCAAATCACAATAACATGATCTCGCTTTATAGAGTAAAATTCAAGAATACTTAGAAGAATATTTCCATGAAAGGATACCGGATGAAGCGCAAATATCAAGGATATTCCACTAATTTCATGGAGTATAAAAGTCAAAGTTTTAACTAACCGAGTATAATAAAGAATGGAATAACAAAAGAAATCACCATGCATACGATGATATCACATGCGCGAAAGTATTCCAACAGAATAATAAATAACGGAACCAGGTCCCACAGAAATGCATGAGACATGGATATTCCAACAGAATAATAAAGAATGGAACCAGTCCGGCGTAAAAACATGTAGACATGATGTTCCAATGTAATAATAATAAAGATTTTAACCAGTCCTGTAAAACACACGCATATGATGTTCCAATGAATAATAATAAGATGTAAACGTGTCCAAGTAAAACACATGCATGTGATGTTCCAACAGTAATAATAGAAGAATGTCACCAAGTATAGGTAAACCACGCATTACAAAAGTTATTCCAATGTAATAATAAGCAATGGAATAACAATAGTTCTCTTCATGAATAAGAAAGAATAACACCCCTTACTTTAGTAGGAGATTGAATACTTTGCAGATAGTGTAGTAATGTGTATCACTCTTCTTCTTTCTCTCTTATTCTCTCTATACTTTCTCTCTATAGCTTGAATGAATTAAGTGAAAAATAATGAAGCATTAGGCCTCTATTTATAGAAGATTTCTAGCTTAGCACTTGCCATGTGAAAAGGCAAGTGGCTTGATTTAATCGTGATGTGAAAAGAAAAGTGGTTTGGATCACTGTAATGTGAAACAACAATTGGTTCGGCGCTGTAATGTGAAACGACAAGTGGTTCGACACTTTTAATAATATGAAACGACAAGTGGTTTGACGAATCGGTAAAGGTAATTACTATTGACGAAGGTAATTACTATTATCACGAAGGTAATTACTATTGATGAAGGTAATTATTATCGACGAAGGTAATTACTATCGATTGAAGAGACTCTTAGATGATGACATATGGGCCCCCATAAAATAACCAAACTTACCACAAACGCCTCATAATGTACTCTTTATATACATCAAGGATTGAATAAATATTACCACAAATCATTTTATTTTTAATCAACACATATTTAATCTTTCAACAATTATTAATCATTTATAACTTGTCGCCTCAATTATTGATTTAATAATATAACATATTATATACTGATGATAATCTGTGATAATAATTGAATCAATAATATAAGAGATATGATGTAGCAATTATCAGTAATAATAATTGAGTATAGTGAGTGACTTCTCACGTAAGCATCCATAATCAATACCGTGTGCTACTATGCAACCACGCCAGACACTATACTTTTACTACCGAGTAGTTCAACAGTTTTTAATCTGGTAACACCTCCGCCGTTATTTTTATAAAAAGATAATTTTGTCGTTTTCTAACTTCGACAATACTTCCGTTGTGGGGTCCACCAATGATTGAACCGTCGTACGAATATTCCCCAACCAAACGAATATTTTATAACAACTTGCTTAATTTGCAAAATTTATAAATATTACCCACAACTATTATATCAATTTTACTCCATAATATTCAAAAATAATATTTATAGAAAATTCATCTTTATTTATAAAAGTTGGGGTCTTACAACTGACATCTCAAAACTTGGCCAAAACACTTAATTCAAATTACGTTATGCTTATTTCTTAGTAAACTAACATATACAAGCGTCAATTTACAGTTTAACATCCAAATTGGCCACTAAAATTGGTACTTTTCACAAGCCATATAAGAAACACAAACACTATCATATTTTTTTCCTTTTTAAACTGTAATTCGCATATAATTCATGTTTACATACAAACTCAAACATAACCAACATATATAATAATCACAATTCAATTGTCTAGCAATAATTCAACAAAATCGAATTCACAGAACATATAAATTATGCCGTAAACTCATATATGTATATAAATATATATAATACTAAGGTTTAGATAATATACCTCCAATTTGCTTGAAACCCTTGTTATCATTGTAGACACTCAAAATTTTATGTACTATTGTCACTGACATTGCAGGATGACTGATTCGTCTTTTAAGAGGGAACCCTGAAAGACAATCCATATCCATACTGGATACTACCTAGTTCAGCATCAACCCCGGAGCACACTCTGGGAGTAACAATTCCAACCTCGGATATAACCCCGAGGCGTGCAGATCCAATATCGGAACACACATCAGAGAAGATCGATTAATCTCGAAGATAACCTCGAGGTATCCAGTCTTAGTCCCAACCATGGGAATAGCCACCAACCTTGGTGATAACCCCGAGGAATGCAGTTTCGGCGATAACCCCGGAAATGCTTGTTTCAAATGTGACCAGCTTCAATCTCGGCGCTCACAATGAGATACTCTGTACCAACCCAGAGATAACACCGGGAGGACAGGCACACCTCAAAGATTACAATGAGGACCTTCAACAATTGTAGCAGTCCAATCTCAGCGATGCCCTGAGCAACGTCTACTTTATCAGCCCAAACCGGATAACACCGGTGAGGGGCAACATCGTCATCGTCCCATATCATCGTCATCAGCCCAAACCGGCGATAACACCAACGTTATCTCAACATTTCATACACATCTCTACGCAACGATATCCCACAAGAATCAAGGATAATCAATCCCGAGTGACTATTATGCGGGGTAACCAATAGAATTTGAAGCTTGAAGACCGGAAGGCCTCGTCCCATCTTCAATGACTTCGTACAAACTCTAATCCTATGCTATTGTACAACTCTCTACAACGGCGGTCCGAAATTGGTCCTATATACCTCAATCGGATGCCCGGATTGCACTTCTGAAAGTTCGAGTGGACATTACAGTGCCCGAGTGCACGTACTACGAAACGACCCGACCTGAGAAACCCGGGCCCACCCGGGTTGCCTCTAGTACACCTGTGGCTCCATCCTCTATAAATAGAGGGCTTGGGGTGGCCATTTTGCAAGAGTACTGCTCATGAGGAAGCCCTACTCAATTTGCTCTGCACTCACCCCATATAGTGTACTTTCTCATTTTAAACACTTGTGAGCTCATATATAGCTACTTTTGTATCTACAAAAGCTAGTGTTTACCCACTTTAAAGATATAGAAGTCTTCTTTGGCAGTCAACTGGAAGCCTTCTCACACACTTTAAAGCCTTTCTCTTCATCTCTGAACACACCCTTCTTCACGTTGAGAGTCGTGTTGCGCGCATTTGCCCGGACTTCGGTTCGTGGTTTTATTTCAGTTTGTATATATATATATTATATATATATATATATATATATCTATATATCTCGACTAACATTATCGGGTTATGCCTTTATTGAGCCTAGACTTGATTCAGAGCGTTTATTTGCTTTTTTATATATATATATATATATATATATATATATATATATATATATATATATATATATAGAACTGTGTCAAAACTTTGTTCGATGAGCCTAGACTTTGATGCGAGCGTTTATCGCTTTAATATATATATATATATATATATATATATATATATATATATATGTGTTGTCCTCATTCGATGTTCCCGATGAGCATCCTATATTTTATATCCATATATATATATATATATATATATATATATATATATATATATATATATATATATTATTCCCTACACAGGAGTTCACTTCGTGGTGGTTGATCATTTTTACAGCTTTCTTTATATTCATCCTGCCTGGAGTTTACTTCGTGGCAGTTGATTGCTTTTTACAGCTTTCTTTACATTTTGTCCCGCCTGGAGTTTCCTCGATGGCGGTTGATAGCTTTACAACTTTATTTACGTTTCGTCCCTCCTGGAGTTTACTCCGTGGCGGTTGATAGCTTTTACACCTTTATTTACATATATGATCCCCCATGGAGGTGCTTCGTGGTTGGTGATCATGTCTGTATATATATATTTTTACAGCTTTTATATATATACTTCTTCGCTTTCATACAAATTATGGTATCTTGTGTGCCTAGGAATCATGTGATCACAAATTCAAATTTCATTGGATCTAGATTCGATTCCGTGATGGACATTTTCAAATTGTATGCGACTTGTAAATTATTCTGCGGTGTCTGAATTTCCTCAGATGGTTTCCATACCCATGAGGAAGTCGGCATTATTTTATACATTATTTTTATACGGATGCCTCGCATCTGTAAAATAAAATCAATCAAGTCGAACACTTAATAAAATGGGTGTAAAAGCTCTCAATTACTATTGAGCATCAGGGTTTGAAAATCCTCTTTTATAAAACATCACTACCATATCTTGCTTAAAATTGAATTTTTACATAAATTCAAACCCTATGTATATAGGTGCGAACGAGGACTCGCACTACTTCCAAATAACAACACATTGACCCACACACACACACATTTAGATAATAGTTTCTTGAAAAGAGGTGGTTACCGTGGTAACACGGATGTCGAGGGGTGCCTAACACCTTCCCTCCGCATAACCAAGTCCCCGGACCCTAATGAATCTCGGTTTCACCAACCCGTTTAGCAGTGTCACATCATTGGGTCAATGTGCAAACCTTTTCTCGGTTGTGTTGGTACAACCATTTAAAAAACCAACTGGCGACTCTTAATAGTCCATCGTCGACATTATACATGTCGGACCTTTGTCACTTGTTTTTTCAAACAAATCTCACCTAAAATGAGAACACCAAAGAACAAGTAACGGAAAGGGACATCTAAAAATCTTGACATCGATAGGGGGCGACTCTGCTGGGGAGATTATCAAGAGGACTTAAGCCGCTATTACAATCTTTTCAAAATTGGTATCTGCTTGTGTGTGGATGTTGAATTTACATTTATGATGAATGTGTATGAATGCATTTTCCTTATTGCACTTAGTGCTTCGCACCATATCTGCTTGTGATATTAGTGCTTCGCACATGTCATCATTTTCTTACGGTGAGACGTGATGTATGTGAATGTATGTTGTGTGGTTTCTCCACCAAGAGGCTATCTCGTCGGTGTTTGATTACTGGACTCGTGGGAAGACTAATTCCTCGAGGCTCAAGAAAGGCACCACCCAAATTCGCTCCAGTTGAAAGACCGGATTAATTTCCCGTCAAGTAGATTGCGATAATTTGGGAACCTTCATGCCAAAAAGCCGCGAGAGTAACCTAAGATAGGTCAGCCTCTGATAAACCCAAAACGGAGGAAAGTCTCTTCATGCTCTCATTTCAATTACTTGTAAACACAATTACTTGTAATTGCATTCCATATATATCTCCACGTAATGAGAAATATAAAGAAATGTGTACACATACATATTTTAATTAACATGCTACAAACAGCTGACATCCGTGTTGTAGGATAAAATTCCTAAAATGGACACCTCATAGAGCATGTTATTATACACATTCCCTAAAGACTAAACTATGCAAGTCTTTCAGGGAACCATTCGGACCTACTACCCTTGGAAATCCAAAAAGGCTATAAGCTTACACAAATCGATCATGTCGCCATCCGACCAAACTGAACTTAATCCAGTTTCTCGCAAAGAATTCGACGGATTAAGCAAACAAATTACAGATTTGGTTGTTCTGCTCAAAGAACTACACCAGTCTAATCAAGGTCCAAGAATACCCGTGCATGCTGAATCCTCCACACAAGGGGGAACCCAGGTCATTACAATACCTGAACTGCAGTTGGATACGACCAACAAAACTCATGATGCTGCCCATCCAACTAGAGATCCAGACACTGTTTACATAAAAAAGAATGTCCTCCAAATGGAAGAGACCCTTCGTGCTATCAAAAGAATTGGAACACACGGGAGTGTTTCATATGCTGATCTTTGCATTTTCCCTGGTGTTCATTATCCAGAAAAGTTTAAAACTCGTGACTTTGAAAAATATGACGGGTTAGGAGATCCTTATACACATTTAAAGGTGTTTATTGGAGAACTTGGATCTTATACAGAGAACAAAAAGCTCAGAATACAATTGTTCCAGAAAAGTCTAACCGGAGAAGCCCGTTCGTGGTACACAAGATTAGACAACTCAAAGATCCATAGCTGGGAAAAGCTAGCACATGCTTTCCTCACTCAATACAACTTTCAATCTCAGATGGCTCCTGATCAGTATCAAATTACCAAGATCAAGAAATAGTCTAACGAGTCTTTTAGAGAGTATGCTCAAAGGTGGAGACGCCTGGCTGCCCAAGTTAGTCCTTCCATGATAGAATCAGAGATGGTCATGACTTTCATAGACATATAAGAAGCTCCTTTCTATAAAAGAGTTTTAGCCGGCATCGGCAAACCATTTTCTAAAATTGTCAAACATGGGGAGATGGGATTGAAGTCCGAAAAATTCAAGACCTAGCTGCACTCAAAGCTGTAGCTGATCACATCCAATCCACAAATTATGGAAACAACCCACGGAGGGTCCATAAAAAGAAAGAGGAAGATGTTTCCCTGATACTACATGGTCAAAAAGGCAATCAGAACATGCCTATTCAAAGGAGAAACTACGCTCCCTTTCAAGCATAGTCTGCGAACCCTCCAATACCAAAAGGTGGAGAAGTCAAACGCCCTTGAGTGTTCACACTCTTAGGGGATACCCTCAAGAATATTCTCAATCTTCTGACAACACAGAAGAAAATTACACATCTTCTTCCACTAGCCAGCCCTAATGGACGGGGTTTCAATGCTGCTCGGAAATGTGCTTATCATGTCGGGGCACCTGTACATGATACTCAGGATTGTTGGGCATTGAAACACAAGATCCAAGACCTGATAGACAATGGGGAAATCGTGGTCACCAAACCAGATCAGCCTCACGTTCAAGACAACCCTCTTCCTCAACACAAAGAAGAAGAGGTCAACATGATAAATTGGAGTAACGGACATAATTCCAATTTCAACTGTGAATCCTCCAAGACCCTCAAAGACAGTGTTGACAAATGGGATTATGCCAAGTTCCGGTTCATAATGGAACGAAAGATGAAAGCTCGATGCAAGCAAATTGAGCAATTGGCAGAACTGGTGACTTATCAGCATCAAGTGACACGTCAATTAATCAGCCAGGAGCATGCCAGTCTCCTACCTCTTGTCAAGAATGTTCCCTCGACACTTTTAGAAAATGAAATGCTGGAAGACAAAGTGGCAAAGAGAGCAAATGCCAAGGCCCGTAGAGATTTTGCCAACAAAAGGGAATTCACCTATTTGGGCCAACCTATGGAGGAAATCTTTCATATGTTAATCAATGAAGGAAGGATCAGTTCCCTTCTACCTCCAATCAACCACCGTTCAGGGCGGTACACCTCTGATGGAGTATGTCAATATCACTTCCGATCTAAAGGGTCACAAGACGAAGAATGCTAGGCACTCCCATACCTTATCCAAAATCTAATTGACAAAGGGTGTCCCGCACTTAGCGATTTATGGCGATCTTGTGTTACACGTAAAGTGAGAATTCAGGTCCTACTAAGTGGAAGAGTGTGGTAGTAGTCATATCCACTAAAACTGATGGGGTTAACAAATCACTCATAATGCTAACAATTCAACTCAAGGGAAGCAACAATCCTTTGAAAGTGGCCACTCCCGAGCCAATCAACTTGTCGTGCAGAGCACAATATACTATTGTTAGCTTGCACAAAGTTTTGTGGAATTATGGAGAAGGTGAAGGATACACCTCACATACGACTGCTATAGTGTCGAAGGAAAATCCACTATATCTTCCCCAACGGGTGATGAAGCCTACCACTAAATCAAAGGGGAAAATACCCATGGAGAAGATTGAAAAATTCCTCCGCATTATTGGTCATAACGAAGCCATGGTGGTTTTAAGCTTAAAAAAAGCTCAACAACAAATATCAATTTTGGAATTGGTCCTAACTTCCGAGAATCATCGGAAGGTCTTGTTGAAGGTTTTAGAAGAAGCCTATCTACCAACATCAGTTGATACGGAAAAATTTCAACATCTGGTTGATCACATTTTTAACAAAAATGTAATATCCTTCACTGATAATGACATACCGCCCGAGGGGACCGGTCATTGCAAGCCATTGTACATTACGGTCTTGTCCTCTAGATACATGCTAGTTGGAGTCTTGATAGATGGAGGTTCATCTATAAATATCCGTCCATATGCTACCTTGGTGAAGATGAATATCAATCTCAACCGAATTCGGAGTAGCCATACTATCATCAAAGATTTTGATGGAGCCCGTCGGAATTCGGTTGGAGTAATTGAACTGCCAATCGAAATTGGTCCTCATACATTCTATGTATCTTTCCATGTACTCAAGATAAATTCAGGATACAACCTGTTCTTTGAACGACCATGGATCCATATGGCTGGGGCAGTCCCCTCCACTCTTCATCAACAGTTGAAATACATTATCAACAATAGCCTGGTCACGGTCAACGCTGAACCAGAGTGTCCTCAACACGGGGATATGCCATTCATCAATGCCAATACAGATGTTGAACCGGTCAGTTTTCATGCCTTGGAAGTAAGCAATACCCAATACCATGCTATTGGAATGGCATTACCCGAAACCAAGATTTCTGTCGAGGTAATGTCGGCTACTCAAGAAATGATGTCATTGGGTAATAAACCGGGACAAGGGTTGGGTAAAGATTGCCAGGGTATCAAATACCCAATTCGATTAACCAAGCAAATTGGAACAGCTGGGCTAGGCTATTCTACCAGTTCTAGTCACCGGAATCCTCATAAGCATCAGCAGATTCCTTCAGCTTCAACTATGCGGCGTTTATCTTCGTCTTCAAACTCTGAGTCCCCACAACCTCCTGTAAAGGTGCCAGCCAATGTAATGGCTATGTTATTTCTCAAGCCGGTACCGGTGAAGGAGAAAGAAGTCTTTGTTCCAAATCCTGCAGTGGAAGAAGAGGAACGAAGAATTAAGCAAGATGCCATCCGAATGATATCAGGCATACTTATCATCGTTCATGATGAACATACCAACAGATACACCCCAGCGATGATTGCCTGGATGTAATGGCCATCATTCGGGAACGGGGAGGATGATGAAAATCCTCCATCATTGCGGTCCACCTTACTTTGCCCTTGCTAATCCCGAACATCACTCTTTGATTGGTCGTCGAGGAAAGCGCGTGAAACTCTTTTCGCCTGTAGATATAATAACTACTTACTTTTACATGCAGTATTAGCGGTTTATTTTGCCATGTATATGCTAACACATGTATGATCATCAATGTAGACACTCGAAATTTTCAGTTCATCACATCGCGACATTGCGGAGGACAAATTCATCTTTTAAGAGGGAACCCTAAAAGACGATCCATATCCATACCGGATACCACCGAAAGTTCAGCATCAACCCTAGATCGCAATCTGGGTGTAACAATTCCAACCTCGAGATAACCCCGAGGCCTGCAAATACAATACCAGAACACACCCCAGAGAAGACCGATTAATCTCGAAGATCACCCCGAGATATCCAGTCTCAGTCCCAACCATGGGAATAGCCACCAACCTTGGTGATAACCCCAAGGAATGCAGTTTCAGTGATAACCCCAAAAATGCTTATTTCAAATGCGACCAGCTTCAATCTCGGCGCTCACAACGAGATACACTGTACCAACCCGGTAATAACATCGGGAAGACAGGCACACCTCAAAGGTGACAATGAGGACCTTCAACAAATTACAGCAGTCCAATCTCAGCGAAGCTTGAGCAACGTATGCTTTATCAGCCCAATCCGGCGATAACACCGGTGAGGGACAACATCGTCATCTCGCAAATGATGCCGCATCACGCCGTCTCAACATCTCTACGCAATAATGTCCCATAAGACTAACCAATCCCGAGTGACTATTATGTGGGGTAACGGATAAAAGGTGAAGCTAGAAGACCGGAGGGCATCGTCCCATCTTCAATGACTTTGTACAAACTATAATCCAATGCCATCGTACAACTCTCGACAACGGCGGTTCGAAATAGGTCATGTATACCTCAAACGGATGCCCAGATTGCATTTCTCAAAGTTCGAGTGGACATTACAGTGCCTGAGTGCACATACTTCGAGACGACTTGACCCGAAAAACTCGAGCCCACCCGGGTTGCCTCTGCTACAGCTACGGTTCAGCCGCATGTACACCTGCGGTTAAATTGCGTATAAATAAAGGGCTTGGGCTGCCCATTTTGCAAGAGAAAAAGGCGAGGAAGCCCTGCCCAATTTGCTCTGCACTCACCACATGCAGTGTATTTTCCCCTTTTAAATACCTGTGAGCTCATATATAGCCCTTTTGTACCTACAAAAGCAAGTGTTTACACACTCTAAAGATATAGAAGTCTTCTTTAGCATTCAGCTGTAAGCCTTCTCACACACTTTAGAGTCTTTCTCTTCATCTCTGTACACACCCTTCTACACGTTGAGAGTCGTGTTGCTTGCTTTTACTGAGACTTGATGCAGGAGTTTTATTTGCTTTAATATATATATATATATATATATATATATATATATATATATATACATTTATATATATTAATTGTGTGTCGAACTCTGTTCGATGAGCCTGAACTTGATGCAGTGCATTTACTACTTTAATATATATATATATATATATATATATATATATATATATTTTTATATATATTAACTATGTGTCGAACTCGTTAGATGAGCCTGAATTTTAAATCCAGTGCATTTATTCACTTATATATATATATATATATATATATATATATATATATATATATATATATATATATATATATTAACTGTTGGACTAACGCTTAGATGAGCACGATTTTAAATCCTGCATTTATTAAACTTATATATATATATATATATACGTTAATATATATAAATATATATATATATATATATATATATATATATATATATATATATTATTAAACTTATATATATATACTTATATATATGAGCGTGGTCGAACTACATTACGATGAGCCCGGATTTTACATCCAGTCGCGTTTATTGCTTATATATATATATATATATATATATATATATATATATATATATATATATATATATTTTCACGTCCCACATAGTTTACTTACGTGGTGGTTGATCGCTTTTCTGACTTCCTTTATGTTTAAATCACTGCTCGCAGCTTACTTAAATGGCGATTGATCGCTTTGTACAACTTTATTTATATATTATCCTCGCCAGAGTATCCTTAATGGCGGTTGGCCAGATATTCTGACTTTATTTACGTTTCGTCACTTTGGAGAGTTTCCTCCGTGTAATTGGTTGATAGCTTTAACATCTTTATTTACATTTCGATCCCCCATGGAGGTGCTTCGTGTGGTTGGTGATCATGTTTGTATATATATATATATATATATATATATATATATATATATATATATATATTTATTTAAGCATTTATATATATACCGCTACTTTTTTCATATAAATTGCGATATTTTTACATGCGCCTAGGAATTATGTGATCACAGATTCATCCCATTGAATCTAGATTCGGTTCTCGTGATGGACATTGTCAGCTATAAGCAGCTTATAAACTATTCTGTGTTGTCTAAATCTTCTCAAGATGGTTTCCATATCCACGAGGAAGTCGACATTATTTTGTACATTATTTTCGTACGGATGCCTCGCATCTGTCAAATAAAATCAATCAAGCCGAGCACTTAATAAAATGGGAGTGTAAAAGGTCTCAATTACTATTGAGCATCAGGGTTTGAAAAACCTCTTTTATAAAACATCACTGCCATATCTTGCTTAAAATTGAATTTTTACATAAATTCAAACCCTGTGTATATAGGTGCGAACGAGGCCTCGCACTACTTCCAAATAATAGCACATTGACCCACACACACACACATTCAAATAATAGTTTCTTGAAAAGAGGCGGTCACCGTGGTAACACGGATGTCGGGGGGTGCCTAACACCTTCCCCCCACATAACCAATTCCCCGGACCCAAATGAATCTCAGTTTCACCAACCCGTATAGCAGTGTCACATCAATGGGTCAATGTGCAAACCTTTTCTCAGTTGTGTTGGTACAACCATTTAAAAAACCAACTGGCGACTCTTAACAGTCCATCGTCGACATAATACATGTCGGATCTTTTTCACTTGTTTTTTTCAAACAAATTTCACCTAAACTGAGAGCACCAAAAAACAAGTAACGGAAAGGGGCATCCAAAAAATCCCGACGTCGACAGGTGGCGACTCTGTTGGGGACTCCAGTAAGAGGACTTAAGCCGATATTACAATCATTTCAAAATTGTTATCTGCTTCTATGTGGATGTTGCATTTATATTTGATGAATGTGTACGAATACATTTCCTTATTTACACTTAGTGCTTCGCACTATAACTGCTTGTAATATTAGTGCTTCGCACCATATCTGCTTGTGATATTAATGCTTCGCACATGTCATCATTTTCACACGGTGAGACACGATGTATGTGAATGTATGTTGTGTGGTCCCTCCACCAGGAGGCTATCCCGTTGGTGTTTGATTACTGGACTCGTGAGAAGACTAATTCTCCGTGGCTCAGGAAATGTACCACCCAAATTTGCTCCAGTTGAAAGACCGGATTAACTTCCCGTAAAGTAGATTGCAATGATTTGGGAACCTTCATGCCAAAAAGATGTGAGAGTAACCTAAGATATGTCAGCCTCTGATAAACCCAAAACAGATGAAAGTCTCTTCATGCTCTCTCATTTCAAATTACTTGTAAACACAATTACTTGTAATTTTATTCCATATGTATCTCCATGTAATGAGAAATATTAAGAAGTGTGTACTTATACATATTTTAATTAACATACTATAAACAACTGACATCCGTTGTGCAGGATAAAATTCCTAAAATGGACATATCACATAGCATGTTATTATCCACATTCCCTAAAGACTAAACTATGCAAGTCTTTTGCAGGGAATTAATCGGACCTACTACCCGGTCAAAGTCCAAAAAGGCAACAGGCCTACAGTCAATCATGTCGTCATCTGACCAGACTGAACTTAATCCAGTTTCTCACAAAGAATTCGACGGATTAAGCAAACAAATTATAGATTTGGCTATTCTACTCAAAGAATTACACCAGTCTAATCAGGGTCCAAAAATACCCATACATGCTGAATCCTCCACATAAGGAGGAATCCCGGTCATTACCATACCTAAACTACAGTTTGATACGACCAACAAAACTCATGATGTTTCCCATCCCACTGAAGACCCAGACACTGGTGACATAAAAAAGAAAGTCCTCCAAATGGAAGAGACCCTTCGTGCTATCAAAGGAATTGGAACACACGAGAGTGTTTCATATGCTGATCTTTGTATTTTCCACGTGTTCATTATCCGTAAAAATTTAAAACTCCCCTTTTTTGAAAATATGATGGGTTAGGATATCCTTACACACATTTAAAGGTGTTTATTGGAGAACTTGGATCTTATGTAGAGGACGAAAAACTTCGAATGCAATTATTCCAAAAGAGTCTAACTGAGAAGCTTTGTCGTGGGTACACAAGATTAGACAATTCAAAGATCCATAGTTGGGAAGAGCCGAAGACATGCTTTCCTCACTCAATACAAACTTTCGGGTCTCGGATGGCTCTGATCGGTATCAAATTACCAAGATCAAGAAACAGTCTAACGAGTCTTTCAGAGAGTATGCTCAAAGGTGGAGGCGCTTGGCTGCCCAAGTTAGTCCTTCCATGTCAGAATCAGAGATGGTCATGACTTTCATTGATATACAAGAAGCTCCATTCTATGAGAGAGTTTTAGCCGGCATCGGCAAACCATTTTCTGAAATGGTCAAACATGGGGAGATGGCTGAGATGGGATTGAAGTCCGGAATGATTCAAGACCTAGCTGCACTCAAAGCTGTTGTTGATCACATCCAATCTGGAAATTATGGGAAAAACCCCCGGAGGGTCCATAAAAAGAAATTAGAAGATGTTTCCATGATACTACAGGGGCAAAAGGCAATCAGAACATGACTATTCAAAGGAGAAACTATACTCCCTTTCAAGCACAGTCTGTAAACCCTCCAATACTAAAAGGTGGAGAAGTTAAACGCCCTCGAGTTTTTACACCCTCAGGGGATACCCTCGAGAACATTCTAAATCTTCTGACAACACAGAAGAAAATTACACATCTTCTTCCACCGGCCAAATTAATGGGCGGACGGGTTTCAATCTTTGCTAAGAAATGTGCTTATCATGTCGGAGCACCTGGACATGATATTCAGGATTGTTGGGCCTTGAAACACAAGATCCAGGACCTGATAAACAACGGGGAGATCGTGGTCACCAAACCAGATCAGCCTCACGTTCAAGACAACCCTCTTCCTCAACACAAAGAAGAAGAGGTTAACATGATCAATCGAGCAATGGATGAGTTCCAATTTTAGTCAGAAATCTTCCTGACCCTCAAAGACGGTGATGACAGATGGGATTATGCCATGTTCCAGTTCACAATGGAACGAAAGATGAAAGCTCTCTGCAAGCAAATTGAGTAATTGGCGGAACTGGTGACTTATCAGCATCAAGTGACACGTCAGTTAATCAGCCAAGAGCATGCCAGTCTCTTACCCCTTATCATGAATATTCCATCGTCACTTTCAGAAAATGAAATGCTGGAAGACAAAGTGACGAAGAGAGCAAATGTCAAAGCCCGTCGGGATTTCGCCAACAAAAGGGAATTCACCTATTTGGGACAACCTATGGAGGAAATTCTTCATATATTAATCAATGAAGGAAGGATCAGTTCCCTTCTACCTCTAATCAACCCCCGTTCAGGACAATACAACTCTGATGGAGTATGTCAATATCACTCCCGAGTCTGGGGTCACAAAGATGAGAAGAATCTTTGGGCACTCATACCTTATCCAAAATTTAATTGACAAAGGATGTCTTTGCGCTAGCGGAATGATGATCACTGTGTTACGTTCAAGTGAAGATGCAGCCCCTACTAAGTGGAAGAGTGTGGTATCAGTCATATCCAATGAAACTGATGGGATTAGTAAATCACTCGCAATGCCAATAATTCAACTCAAGGGAATCAACCACCCTTTGAAAGTGGCCACTCCTGGGCCAATCAACTTACCGTGCAGAGCATAATATCCTATTGTTAGCTTGCGCACAGTTCTGTGGAATTATGGAGAAGGTGAAGGAGCCACCTCACATATAACTGCTACAGTCTCGAAGGAAAATCCACTGTATCTTCCCCACCGAGTGATGGAGCCTACCATCAAATCAAAGGGGAAAATACCCATGGAGAAGATTGAAAAATTTCTCTGCGATATGGGTCATAATGAAGCTACGATGGTTTTAAGCTTGAAAGAAGCTCCACAACAAATATCAATTTTGGACATGGTCCTAACTTCCGAGAATCATCGGAAGGTCTTGCTGAAGGTTTTAGAAGAAGCCTATCTACTAACATCAGTTGATACGAAAAAGTTTCAACATCTGGTTGATCACATTTTCAACAACAATGTGATATCCTTGACTGATGATGACATACCGCCCGAAGAGGGACTGGTCATTGCAAGCCATTGCACATTGTGGTCTTGTCCTACGGATATATGGTAGCTGGAGTCTTAATAAATGGAGGTTCCTCTCTAATATCTGCCCATACGCTACCTTGGTGAATATGAATATCAATCTCAATCGAATTTAGAGTAGCCATACTATCATCAAAGCTTTTGATGGAGCCCAGTGAAATTCGGTCGAAGTAATTGAGCTGCCAATTGAAATTGGTCCTCACACATTCTGCGTATCTTTTCATGTGCTCAAGATAGATTTGGGATACAACCTGCTCTTGGGACGACCATGGATTCACATGGCCGGGGCACTCCCCTCCACCCTTCATCAACAATTGAAATACATTATCAACAATAGCCTGGTCACGGTCAACGCTGAACAAGAATGTCCTCAACACGGGGACATGCAGTTCATCAATGCCAATGAGGATGTTGAACCAGTCAGTTTTCATGCTTTGGAAATAAGCAATACCCAATACCATGCTATTGGAACGCCATTGCCCGAACCCAAGATTTCTGCTGAGGTAATGTCGACTACTCAAGAAATGATGTCATTTGGTCATAAGCTGGGACAAGGGTTGGGTAAAGATTGCCAGGGTATCAAATACCCAATTCTATCAACCAAACAAGCTGGAACAGCTGGACTAGGCTATTCTGCCAGTTCTAGTCATAGGAATCCTCATAAGCATCATCAGATTCCTTCAGCTTCAACCCTGCGACGTTTATCTTCGCTTTTAAGCTCTGAGTCCGCACAACCTCCCATAAAGGTGTCAGCCAATGTAATGGCTATGTTATTTCCCAAGCCGGATCTGGTGAAGGAGAAAGAAGGCTTTATTCCAAATCCCACAGTGGAAGAAGAGGAACAAAGAATCAAGAAAGACGTCATACGGATGATGTCCGATATACGCATCATCGTTCATGATGAAAATACCAACATACATACCCCAAACGATGATTGTCTAGACGTAATGCCCATCTTTCGGGACAGGGAGGATGATGACAATCCCTCCATCATCATGGTCCACCGGACTTTGCCTTGCCAATTGGAACAAAGATTCCTTGCATTGGTCGACAAAGGGTAAAATGGGCGTAAAACTCTTTTGCCTCAGTAGATATAATAACTACTTTCTTTTTTATACAGTATTAGCAGTTTATTTGGATAATATATGCTAACACTGTGTATGATCAACACATTTCATATATATTAAGTGAAAGCATATTTTGTTTTAGGACTCTAAATTTAGACGTGCCTGTACTTGCTGATACGATGCCTCTTGTCCACAAGGATTGTACTTTTGATGTAGAGATGAATTCAGCCTTGGTGGACATACAGGATGACATCCAGGTACGTCCAGAAATTCAAGAATGGGTCAAAGAAAAACCTAAACCCAACCTTGATCAAACCACTTCTTTCAATCTCTGAACCTTAGAAAGCCCTAAGTTAATCCAGGCTGGTTCAGACCTTACCCCAAACCAATGGAATGACATGGTTACGCTACTAACCCAGTTCCAGGATGTGTTTGCATGGTCTCATGAAGACATGGTGGGTTTGTCCACTGACATTGTCCTTCATCGCCTTCCCATTAAAGAGGGATTTAAGCCAGTCAAGCAAAAGCTCAGGCGATTAAAACTTGAGTGGAGTTTGAAGGTAAAAGAAGAAATTGTGAAACAATTTCAAGCTGACATCATCATGGTGTCTACATATCCTGAGTGGATATCCAACATTGTGACCGTGCCTAAACCTGGAGGGAAGGTGCGAGTTTGTGTGGATTACTGGGACTTGAACAAAGCTTGCTTAAAAGACAGCTTTCCCGTGCCATTTATCCACATTCTCATTGACAATACTGTGCAATATGACATGTACTCCTTTGCTGATTGCTTCGCAGGGTACCATCAGATCATGGTTGCTGAGGAAGATCATGAGAAAACTGCTTTCATCACGCCTTGGGGAACCTTTTACTATAGAAGGTTGTCATTCGGCCTCATCAATGCTGGAGCCACCTATCAACGAGCTATGATGGCTATTTTCCATGACTTAATGCACAAAGAGATCGAGATCTACGTGGATAACATCATTGTCAAGTCCCAGAAAGAGGATGACCATATAGACCATCTCAGAAAGTTGTTCAACAGGTTGCGTAAGTACAACTTGAAGTTGAATCCAGCTAAATGCGCCTTTGGCGTTAAATCAGGCAATTTGCTAGGATTTCTAGTCAGCCACAAAGGGATTGAGCTGGATCTTGCCAAAATCCAAGCCATCACGGAAATGCCCATTCCTCAGATAGAAAAGGAAATACGGGGATTTTTCGGAAGAATCAACTTCATTAGCAGGTTTATCTCCCAACTCACAGCAACCTGTGAGCCAATCTTCAAGCTATTAAGGAAGAACTCCTCCATGAAATGGAATGATGAGTGTCAAAATGCCTTTCTCACAATCAAGAAATAGCTAATCAAAGCTCCCATCTTGGTACCACCCAGGGATGATGTTCCCCTGTTCATGTACCTGTCCATAAGTGACAATGCCATGGACTGCATGCTGGGAAAGAAAGACGATAGAGGCCAAGAACGAGCTATCTATTACCTCAACAAAAGGTTCAGCAGTAGTGAACACAAGTACACTCTGATCAAAAAGACGTGTTGTGCTTTAGCATGGGCTTCCATGAGGTTACAACATTACTGTGAGGGCCCAAAATCAAGGTCCCAAATCACCTCGGATCCGGTTCAATCATTCTATACAACTATTACTATTTATGGAAGATATAAACATAAATTATTTATACAATACATTACACACTATTCCCCAAGGTCGAGTAACCTTAACTTATACATAATTCATAACTTTTCTAACATATAAGAACATTAATATCGTACAATATAAATCTAATTGCACGCGTCTACTAAAGCTGGAATTATCTTGGACCTTTCCTTGTATCCGACGTATTCGCCTTAATCTGCAATGTTTTATCATAATATAGCAAGGGTGAGCATAAGGATTGCCCAGCAAGTTTAAGTTCAATAATATAATGATATATCATGATTGAAATGATTTGAATAATTTGCTGGCTATAATTCAACAATATAATTGTGAACTAGCCGGAACAAATATATGATTGAACAAGTATTACACATGAACAAATATATTTGAACCAACTAATAATGAAGGTGATCAGCCTTTCATACCTGACTTATACATGCAATATGTACAGAGTAAAATTCATGGTAACCAGCAATGATTAAGCTACATTAGTCTATCTGAATCGAATAGTATAGACTCATATCAATAATTCAATTCAATCGAATTATTAAAGTGTAGCTAAACCTCGTTGGCAAATTAAAATTTTTGAAAATATTTTCGAGAATGACGCCATAATGTCGTACTATATTAACAGTCCGTTTGAGGATGCCTTCATTGTATGACTTTGTCATAACACATCATACAATAGTGGAACAATGATTTTAGATCAAATTCACACTAAGTATTCCTGTATTTACAACTCCATCAAATTTTTATCATCTCTGCACCAGGTTACATGGTACATGAGTGATAAATAAAACTTATTTTGATATTTAAAATCATTTTCATCTAGTTGAAATGAGTAGCATAGACTATACTTTAAACCGTTTCAAAAATGATTACGAGTCTGCATTTTTTTTTAAAAAAGCACATAGCGCGTATTTAGCTTGATGTCAACATTTCGAAGTCTAGCATAGCTAAGAGTTTTGGAAAACTTATGTCTCCACTAATAATCACTTGTTTAACAATCTATCTGTTCCTATTATCCTCAATACTTCATTTACACACAACTATACCCAGTTCGTAAAACCACACTTATGAGTCCATAAATTGCCACAATCATATGAGTTTAAGAACTTTCCTAGTCTGACCTTTGGCGTCCATTCACTGAGGGGTTCATAAACATTTCATATAACTATGAATCAAATATGTCACATAAGTATGATTTTAAGAACTCGTACTTAACCTTGTATCCTTTACATATGACCTATCTATTTGTTACACACATGAGAAATAAATCACTCTCTTTACATGCATATATCAGATAGCGCGACACAAACATTTCAATGATTATCATTGTGAGAACTAAATAGTTTTTACACCAGGTACAATTCCCCGCCCACACAAGGAATCATACAACTCAGTTGCCGACATGAATCCTCAATCGAATCCCCACCTAACACTAACACCCTTCTCAATACGAATTTCATTTAACTCGTATTCATAATCCTTTCCTGAATCTATACCAATTCATAGTACAACTGACACCCATCAATCTTGATGTAAACTGTTCAATCATTCGTTTGATTCTTCTCCCTTCTATCACCTTATCAGATCATGGGGTGATCTCATCGTATATATTACAATTCATTTCTATATCTTGATCGTTTTGTTTTACGATCTTCTATCACTGTACTTTTAATCTTTTAGACTCTATCTATCCATCACTACTGTTCAACTTTATTATCAGAGTTAGGGAACTCTATATCTTATAATTCGCCAAGATTCGTCTTTGAATCTTACCGACCAACTAACTTTATGTGAGTTAGATCTTATCCTAATCAATGTGGTTATTAGCCTCAGGTATTCCTACCTAAGCTTCATAACCAACAGCTCTGATACCAACTGTGAGGGCCCCGAATCCTGGTCCCAAATCACCTCGGATCCGGTTCGATCATTCTATACAACTATTAATATTTGCGGAAGATATAAACATAAATTGTTTATACAATACATTACGCACTATTCCCCATGGTCGAGTAACCTTAATTTATACATAATTCATAACTTTTCTAACATATAACAACATTAATATCATACAATACAAATCTAACTGCATGCGTCTACTAAAGCTGGAACTGTCTTAGACATTTCTTTGTATCCAACGTATTCGCCTTAATCTGTAATGTTTTATCATGATATAGCAAGGGTGAGCATAAGGATTGCCAAGCAAGTTTAAGTTCAATAATATAATGATATATCATGATTGAAATGATTTGAATAATTGGCTGGCTATAATTCAACAATATAATTGTGAACTAGCAGGAACAAATTTATGACTGAACATGTATTATACATGAACAAATATATCTGAACCAACTGGTAATGAAGGTGATCAGGCTTTCATACCTGACTTATATATGCAATATGTACAGAGTACAATTCATAGCAACCAGAAATGATTAACCATAAGCTTATCCGAATAAAACACTCTTAATAGAGTTAAGTAAAACAAACTTGCCTGAACCGTTGATTACCGCTACACAATTTATATCGCCTTATCTGAAGACCTAATATTAGTAATATAGATCTCCAATATTAGAATAATATTATCACAATATAATACTATTATATATATAGACATAGAATAACCTAAAGACATAACACATAATCCTATTAGTCTATAACACACATATGACTCAGTACCAAGTCAAACTATTTCAGTCTGAGTTGAGTTCGACAAAGTTCTAACGTCCCGACGGTCTAGTCGGACAAAACTTCGAGTTTAAGTTCAATTAAACTCTAACTAAACACTTAACAGTATCTCAGATAATTTATTATCTGTCAAAATATTTTTCTTAAGCTCGTAATAATTTTTAAATAATTACTACTATTTATCATGAATTTTCAATCATTAAAAACGTATTTAAATAATATAAATACCACATAATTTTTCTATCATTAATATTTATTTATTTTCAAATATTAATGAAATACATGTCATAATATTATAATATATTTATAATATCATAAAGTATTTTAATACTTTAAAATCATTTAAATATGATTTTTAAACACTTAAATTCATTATCCGATAATTGCTATTAATATTAAAATATTAATATTTTCATGATAAAATATCAAAAGTTATATTTTATAACTTCAAATATTTTTATAATACTTAAATCATTTTTATATGATTTATAAACCATTAATTCTATTTTTTCTTAATTTATTTAATATATTTATTAAATAAACTAATTACCATTAATATTGATTAATTAATGAATTTCATCACAAAATATTAAAAGTCACTAAAAATAACTTTAAATATTTTATTATACCATAATATTATTTTTCATGAATTAAAATCATTTTGAAATAATTTATTTAATATTATAATTAAATAAATTAAATACCATTTATATTCCAAAAATATTAAATATTTATGAAATATACTCTAAATAATTAAAAACTATTTTTAGAATTTAAAATAATTTTTCGAATTTATTTTGTATTTTTAATATTTAAAATCATTTTTATCTATTTTAATTAATTTCCTAAAATAATAATAATAAATCTGTCACTAAAAAGGGTATTCTATAGCAGACAGACACGTCATATATAGGTGTTCTTGGTGTGCTACCTTAGAAATTCATCACATTGACAAGGTGGTTACTTTGACCAACTTTTGATCCTTGTTCTTGCGATGTTATATGCTGGATAAAGTTCTTAGATTGTAGTATAAGTGTAATACTACCATTATCAATACATTTCATAGCCATCGAACAACCTAGCACATAGATCTAAGTCCCAAAAAGTTATGTTAGGCATGTTCTTCATTTCCCGGGTTTCCCAGAAATGAAGAACATCCAAGGTATCAAGTTTGCAAGCCTTGAATCTATTGTTCTGAAATTTTTCAGTGCAATATTAAGGTTCAATCGTGTATTAGTCATGCCAGGGTATGATAATAAATCATCAAACGTGTGTAACAACAAAATATTTATGAGATCATTGCCGGTCAAAGTAATGGCCAGGAATTGCTTATGAAGATTTCTGGGTTACCAAGAATCTTCATCCGGCAGTTCCATGTACCCTACTTTGACCATCCTAGCTTATTCTCAATCCTAAACATGACATGGGTAATATAATGGTATAAGGTGTAGTACATACATCAGACTACAACTCCCAAGCAAAATCATAATCAAAATATCATAAGAAAGCCAGATCAGAAGCCATTAACATGTTGGCAGACCCCTCCTGGGCTTCTGGGCTGCCCAGAAACCGGATGGTGATAGTCGGTCAACGACCTTTGACTACTTGTAACCTTCGATCTACACATGATCCGGACTTGATTCAAGTCTTAGATCCAAGAACTAATAACAAAGAACAGACCTACAACATTAAACACACCTAAACGTTAACAGATAAAGATCTATGAGGTCTGACATATGGATGTCAGACGAGTTATTCCAACTTTTCCAGATTTGATAAATCTTTAGATTCGAGCATCAAGATGATATGGATCTAGGTTTTAGCAACCCAGATCATCAAATGACACCCTCTAACACATATCTAAACAACAAACAACATCAAATCACATGATTTCTAAAGTTAGGGTTTATACCTCATTCATGCTTGATTTTTAATTTCTGGTCTATGGATCTGTTATTGGCTTGCTAGGAACTGATCATGGTTCATCTTTTCTCTCTCTATCACTCTATATCCCGAATTTCTAGATAGAGGAAGGTTAGGAGAAAAATGAAATATAAAGTGGCCATTCTCTCTCTAAATCTCTTATATATGCTAAGGCAATGCATGTGGCTGATAATTTCAATTTGGATTGCAAAAGCGCGATGGAGTAGGCTAGGTTTTGATCACCAACTCATATAGGGCAACAATTACAAACATCATGTATAGCGAATATTTACGCTACTTGATTGGATTATTTATCCAAACAACATAGTTCACCTCAGTCTTATCATAGGATTCCGCATCAAAGCAATTTGGTTCGGAAATTTCTTCAATGAACACTTTAAAGTTTTCATAACATTAGTCTATAATCGAATAGCATAGACTCATATCAATAATTCAATTCAATCAATTATTAAAGTGTAGCCAAACCCCGTTGGCAAATTAAAATTTTGAAAATATTTTCGAGAATGACGTCTGTCGTCTTTATATTAACGATCCGTTTGAGGATCTTGCCATTGTATGACTTTCTCATAACATATCATACAATAGTGGAACAACGATTTTAGATCAAATTCACACTAAGTATTCATGTATTTACAACTCCATAAAATTTTTATCATCTCTGCACTAGGTTACATGGTACATAAGTGATAAATAAAACTTATTTTGATATTTAAAATCATTTTCGTCTAGCTGAAATGAGTAGCATAGACTATACTTTAAACCGTTTCAAAAATGATTACGAGTCTACAATTTTTTTTTAAAAAAAGCACATAGCGCGTATTTAGCTTGATGTCAACATTTCGAAGTCTATCATAGCTAAGAGTTTTGGAAAACTTATGTCTCCACTAATAATCACTTGTTTAACAATCTATATGTTTCTATTATCCTCAATACTTCTTTTACACACAACTATACCCAGTTCGTAAAACCACACTTATGAGTCCATAAATTGCCACAATCATATGAGTTTAAGAAATTTCCTAGTCTGACCTTTGGCGTCCGTTCGCTGAGGGGTTCATAAACATTTTATATAACTATGAATCAAATATGTCACATAAGTATGAGTTTTAAGAACTCGTACTTAACCTTATATCCTCTAAATATGACCTATCTATCTGTTATACACATGAGAAAGGAATCACCCTCTTTACATGCATATATCAGATAGCGCGACACAAACATTTCAATGATTATCATTGTGAGAACTAAATAGTTTTTACACCAGGTACAATTCCCCGCCCACACAAGGAATCATACAACTCAGTTGCCGACATGAATCCTCAATCGAATTCCCACCTAACACTAACACCCTTCTCAATACTGAATTTCATTTAACTTCAGTATTCATAATCATTTCCTGAATCATGCCAATTCATAGTACAACTGACACCCAGCAATCTTGCTGTAAACTGTTCAATCATTCGTTTGATTCTTCTCCTTTCTATCACCTTATCAGATCACGGGGTGATCTCATCGTATATATTACGATTCATTTCTATATCTTGATCGTTTTGTTTTACGATATTCTATCACTGTACTTTTAATCTTTTAGACTTTATCTATCCATCACTCTTGCTTCAACTTTATTATCGAGTTAGGGAACTCAGATCTTATAACTCACACGAGATTTAATCTTTGAATCTTACTGACCAATTAACTTTATGTGAGTTAGATCTTATCCTAATCAATGTGGTTATTGGTCTCAGGTATTCCTACCTAAGCTTCATAACCAACAGCTCTGATACCAACTGTGAGGGCCCCGAATCCAGGTACCAAATCACCTCGGATTCGGTTCGATCATTTTATACAACTATTACTATTTGCGGAAGATATAAACATAAATTTTCTAACAATACAAGGTCGAGTAACCTTAACATTACGCACTATTCCCCAAGGTCGAGTAACCTTAACTTATACATAATTCATAACTTTTCTAACATATAACAACATTAATATCATACAATACAAATCTAACTGCACGCGTCTACTAAAGCTGGAACTGTCTTGGACCTTTCCTTGTATCCGACGTATTCGCCTTAATCTGCAATATTTTATCATGATATAGCAAGGGTGAGCATAAGGATTGCCCAACAAGTTTAAGTTCAATAATATAATGATATATTATGATTGAAATGATTTGAATAATTAGCTGGCTATAATTCAACAATATAATTGTGAACTAGCATGAACAAATTTATGACTGAACAAGTATTATACATTAACTAATATATCTAAACCAACTGGTAATGAAGGTGATTAGCCTTTCATACCTGACTTATACATGCAATATGTACAGAGTACAATTCATGGCAACCAGCAATGATTAACCATAAGCTTATCCGAATAAAACACTCTTAATAAAGTTAAGTAAAACAAACTTGCCTGAACCGTTGATTACGGTTACACAATTTATATCGCCTTATCCGAAGACCTAATATTAGTAATATAGATCTCCAATATTAGAATAATACCATCACAATATAATACTATTATATATATAGACATAGAATAACCTAAAGACATAACACATAATCCTATTATTCTATAACACACATATGACTCAGTATCAGGTCAAACTATTTCAGTCTGACTTGAGTTGGACAAAGTTCTAACGTCCCGATGGTCTAGTCGGATAAAACTTCGAGTTTAAGTTCAATTAAACTCTGACTAAACACTTAACAGTATCTCAGATAATTTATTATCAGTCGAATTATTTTTCATAAGCTCGTAATAATTTTTAAATAATTACTACTATTTATCATGAATTTTCAATTATTAAAAACGTATTTAAATAATATAAATACCACATAATTTTTTTATCATTAATATTTATTTTTATCAAATATTAATGAAATACATGTCATAATATTATAATATATTTATAATATCATAAAGTATTTTAATACTTTAAAATCATTTAAATATGATTTTTAAACACTTAAATTCATTATCCGATAATTGCTATTAATATTAAAATATTAATATTTTCATGACAAAATATCAAAAGTTATATTTTATAACTTCAAATATTTTTATAATACTTAAATCATTTTTATATGATTTATAAACCATTAATACTATTTTTCCTTAATTTATTTAATATATTTATTAAATAAACTAATTACCATTAATATTGATTAATTAATTAATTTCATCACAAAATATTAAAATTCACTAAAATAACTTCAAATATTTTATTATACCATAATATTATTTTTCATGATTTTTCATGAATTAAAATCATTTTTAAATAATTTATTAAATATTATAATTAAATAAATTAAATACCATTTATATTCCAAAAATATTAAATATTTGTGAAATATACTCTAAATAATTAAGAACTATTTTTCAGAATTTAAAATAATTTTTAAGAATTTATTTTGTATTTTTAATAATTAAAACCATTTTTATCTATTTTTAATTAATTTCTAGAAAATAATAATAATAAACTGTCACTAAAGAGCCCTATAACGACAGACTCGTCGCTATAGGTGCTCTTGGTGTTCTTGGTGCCTGCCCAGAAATTCATCGTCAGTTGACAAGGTGGTTACTTTGACCAACTTTTGATCCTTGTTCTCGCTATGTTATATGTTGGATAAAGTTCTTAGATTGTAGTATAAGTGTAATACTACCATTATCAATACATTTCATGGCCATCGAACAACCTACCATAGAGATCTAAGTCCCAAAAAGTCATGTCAGGCAAGGTGCCAAGTTTGCAAGCCTTGAATCTATCGTTCTGAAATTTTTCAGTGTAAAATTAAGGTTCAATCGTGTATTAGTCATGCCAGCGTACGATAATACATCATCAAACGTGTCTAACAACAAAATATTTACGAGATCGTAGCCGGTCTAAGTAATGGCTAGGAACTGCTTATGAAGATTTTTGGGTTACCCAGAATCTTCATCCGGCAGTTCCATGTACCCTACTTTGACCATCCTTATTCTCAATCCTAAACATGATATGGGTAATATAATGGTATGAAGGTTTAGTACATACATCAGACTACAACTCCCAAGAAAAATCATAATCAAAATATCATAAGAAAGCCAGATCAGAAGCCATGAACATGTTGTCAGACCCCTCCTGGGTTTCTGGGATGCCCAGAAACCGGATGGTCATGGTCAGTCAACAAACTTTAACTGCTTGTAACCTTCGATCTACACATGATCTGTACTTGATTCAAGTCTTAGATCCAAGAACTAACAACAAAGAACAGACCTACAACATTAAACACACCTAAACATTAACAGATAAAGATCTATGAGGTTTGACATATGGATGTTAGACGACTTACTCCAACTTTTCCAGATTTGATAAATCTTTAGATTTGAGCATCAAGATGATATGGATCTAGGTTTTAGCAACCCAGATTATCAAATGACACCCTCTAACACATATCTAAACAACAAACAACATCAAATCACATGATTTCTAAAGTTAGGGTTTATACCTCATTCATGCTTGATTTTTAATTTCTGGTCTATGGATCTGTTATTAGCTTGGTAGGAACTGATCATGGTTCATCTTTTCTCTCTCTATCACTCTATATCCCGAATTTCTAGAGAGAGGAGGGTTAGGAGAAAAATGAAATATAAAGTGGTCATTCTCTCTCTCTAAATCTCTTATATATGCTAAGGCAATGCATGTGGCTTATAATTTTGGCTGGATTGCTATGTTTTAAGGCAGATGGAGTAGGCTAGGTTTTGGTCACCAACTCACATAGGGCAACAATTACAAGCAACCTTCAATTATTTCAATAAAGGGCATAAATGTCATTTCGCATACTAAATTAGTGGCATTCTTGTCAATTTGCCAAACCCTTAGGGTTTAAGGTTTGGTTAGGGTTTAGGGTTTGGACAAAATTAGGGTTTAAGGTTTGAAACAAATTTAGGGTTTGCAATTTACTTTTCTAAAATCTCTAATTTAGGTTTTCAAAATTGAAAATTAATATTTCTTAATTATAATTAGAATTTTCTAATTATATTAAAATTTCTTAATCATAATTTAAATCTCGCTAATTAGGATTAGTATTTAATTAAAATCGCTAATTAAGCAATTAGGATTTTAATGGTCATTAGGGTTTTCAACCCACATATTAGGTTTTCTAAATAGAAAAATAATATTCCTAAAGTAGAAATTTAATTTAAAATTATATTAAGTTTTCCTAATTACTTAATCTTGAAAATTAGAATTAATATATCCTAATTAACATTAAAAGTATTAAATTATTTACAATTTGTAACCAATTTGTAAAGATTCACCCTAATTAATCCTATAATTATTTACACTTACGCCATTAAGTTCCCGATTTAGGGTTTCATGCACCAAATTAGGGTTTTGGATTCCCGGAACTGAAATTAGGGTTTTCAGAACCGATTTCTAGGGTTTCAGGCTAATCGTTAGGGTTTTCTAACCGAACGTTGACGTTCTTAATATATACTTAGGGTTTGTTACAGATATCGTTTATCTGGTCAACCCTTGACCCTTAACCACATCATGCACACATATACGCAGAACATAAATGCTTATTCCCTTAATCCTTAATATTTCACCTAAATCCTTCACAGAATTTTAAAATCCTCAAAATTCATTCCAAAAAATATTTAACGCATACACTTATTTTCTGTCTAGGTTCTAATACTGAACCTTGAATCAATAAATAAATTTTTAAAAAAATCAAAATTCTCGGGTTGTCACAATTACCTCCATGGTCACACAAACCATCTCATATCCCGCGTGGATCCTCTCAAGTACGTGTTCAACAAACCCATGTTGAATTGCCAACTGTCCAGATGACAGTTGATCCTGCAACAATTCGACATCATATATGTGACTCAAAAGTCCATCAAAGGTCAAGGAATTGTGGATCAACTGGCCGCCGCACCTTCAGGGGATTTCAAACCCTTGGAAACATATTTCCTTGATGAAGGAGTAATGACAGTGCAGCAACACCATCAGTACAATACGCGCCAATCATGGAAGATGTATTTTGATGGAGCTGTTAACATGGAAGGTTCTAGAGCTGGAGTAGTTCTAGTATCTGGTACGGGGGAGCAGTATCCCATTGCCGTCAAGTTACAATTTGTAAGCACCAACAATACGGCTTTGTATGAAGGCTGTCTCGTGGGACTAAAACTTGCCCGTTCAATGGGCATTAGACGGTTAACTGTCCTTGGAGATTCAGAGTTGGTAATCAGACAATCCACCGAATCTATCAAACCAAGGAACTACATTTGCTGTCTTACCATCGGCAGGTTTTGAAGATGGCTTTGGAGTTTGAAAAAATCTCCTTTCTACATGTTCCTCATAATAGGAATGACTTTGCGGACGCGTTAGCAACTTTGGCCTCCCTGATTCGCATATCAGATAAGGAACATTTCCCAAGCGTCACAATTTCCCTGCACAAGGCCCCAACCTATGGGAATTACGTTGGAGAAGTATCGGATGAGCTACCTCCCATCCAACATCCTTGGTATCAGCATATCAACGAATATCTGCGAGATGGATCTACACCCGCTGAGGCGAGCCCGACTGAGGAAAGGCGGATCCATCGACTTGCTATGAAATTCTACCTGAGTTGAGATGCGCTCTACAAAAGAGATGCAGGACAAGGTCTCCTCAGATGTTTAGACAAAGATCAAGCCCAAAGGCTTATGGATGAAATCCATGGCGGAGTTTATGGCCCCCACATGAGTGGCCCCCTCCTTGTCAAGAAAGTCCTTAGGACAAGACATTATTAGCTATCTATCAAAGCTGATTGCAATGACCATGTCAGGAGAAGCTATCAATGCTAGATTCATGGGAATGCTATACACGACCCTCCACGGGAACTCCACAATATGAGTTCACCTTGGCACTTCTCAATGTTGAGAATGGACGTTATCGGGCCCATTGAGCCTAAAGCCAGTAATGGTCATCGATTTATCTTCACCATGATCGACTACTTCACCAAGTGGGTAGAAGCAGCCTCCTTCCCCAGGGTTATTAAAGAAGTCATCATTGCTTTCATAAGAAACTATGTCGTTTGTCGATATGGACAACCAGAGGTGATTGTGTCAGACAATGCTAAGAACCTCAACAACAGAATGATGGAGGATCTATGCGGTAAATTCCACATCCAACATCTTAACTCTGTCATCTATCGTCTAAAGATGAACGGTGCGGTTGAAGCGGCTAACAAAAACATCAAGAAGATTATGCAAAAGATGTCCACCAACCACAAAGATAGGCCCATCCTATTGCCTCTTACTCTGTTAGCCTAAAGAACCTCAATGCGCACTTCCACTGGGTCAACCCCCTACGCTTTAACCTATGGGATGGAAGTAGTGCTCCCCATAGAAGTTGAAATGGAATCCTTTAGAGTGTTGATAGACGCTCTGCTGGATGAAGACCAATGGGTACAAGACAGGTATCACCAATTGTCTCTAATAGACGAAAGGCGAACCGCGGCTATCTTCCATGGTCAGTTATATCAGTAAAGGATAGCCAGATCCTACAAAAAAAAAGTTTGGCTATGGCAGTTCAAATAACATGACTTGGGTTTGAAGAAGATCCTTAACAACCAAGATCAATCTAAGGGAAAATTTTCTCCTAATTGGGAAGGCCCGTTTATTGTCAAGGAAGTATTGACAGGGGGCGCTCTCAGATTGCAAGAAATGGACGGCGATGAATTTCCACAAATCATCAACTCGGACACCGTGAAACGGTATTATGTCTGAAGTAATTCGCAAACACCCTGGTGTGGAACCATCAGATCACCAGTCATTCCGGTTCTTTAACCTTTTACCACATACAACTTCTCTACACTTTGCCCCTCAGGGAAACATACTTTTCAAAGCCAGCAGCCTGGCTTTCTCCTTTGCGTTCCTATAACTTAGGTCATCCCACCGCAGATTGAACCTCTTGCGTTTGCAGTTTGGCTACCCATACCTGGGATCAAACTTCTCATACCTACAGTTTATCCTCAACCTAGGATTAAACTTTCTCTTCCCCGCACTCTGACCTGGACATGGGATTATGCTTTTGTTCTCGCCTTGAGGGGTGAACTACGTCAAACTGATCTCCTCTTCAATACGAGTACGTAGGCAACCATTTCAAATGGCCCGGTCGTAATAAAATAAAAACAACAAAAACATTTCATTCATCTTCTCCTCACAAAAACAACAAAAAACATTCCTACACCATTTCAGCCATATACAGCGTTGAACCTCTTACACCAGGTTCGAACTACGCAGACCTGATCTCCTCTTCAATAGGAGTACGTAGGCAACCATTTATGGTGCGGTCTCACCCTCTACAAAAACACAAATCCTTGTCAGTTGGTACTGGGATCAAACTTTAATCCACTACATTTCATTTGGCTTCAGACCAAAGGGATGGAATTACACGAACTCCTCCCAAATAGGAGATTCAGCGACCATCTAAGCTGCGGTCATACCTTGAAGAGCAACACCAATCCATAAGAGATGGAATTAACTAGGCTTCTCCTTAATAGAAGTACTGGCAACCATCTGTGGTGTGGTCAATCTCAGAGAGGAAAGCCACACTCCTCTCCATATTTCCATACAAAAACCAGTCCCAAGACGCCAAAGATGGTAGGGATACACATAGATCGATGATCCATTCTGAACTATCCAGAGACAACTCAATATCCATCCACGAAGGAGGAATTCAGAATGCATCAAGACCATAAGCCTTGAAGCAGCAGGCAAAATATCAAGCAAATAGCAAGGCATATCTAAAAGGGAAGTGATCCAAAAATATATTTCCTGTCATATATATAATGCTGTTTGATATATATATAATGTAAACTGTACATGACAAAATGCCTAAGCTAGTCTGTGCAGGTAAATACAAGTTCATCTACAAGTCAGGGTATATGCGAGCTAACAAGCCCAACATGGCGTCCTTCTCAGAAGAAGGAAGCGAAGCTGTGGTCTCCTGTATGAGAATATCCACACGACCCAACAGATCTGCAGCCATCTGCATGGTGACCATATGATCATCAATATACGTGCTCATCTCTGCAATCATGCCAGTGGTAAGGGATCTCACTGCAGTACTATCTATGACGGCTATATTCCGGGCAGATATGGCACTATCCCGCTCAACTATCACTGCGTATCTGGCTGATCTGGCCTCATCCCGCTCAACAACAGCGGTGTCTCTACAAGCTAATGCCTCGTCTCTCTCTAACAGAGACGCGTCTCTCCTATCATGGGCAGTCAACATCATAGATCGAGCCTGATCTCTCTTAAAGGTCATCAGATGAAGACTCTGCTCAAAGTCATCTTGAGTCTTTGAATCACAACAATCTTTGGAACTAGGAGGATCCGGAAGAAATCTTTGGCAACCCAAAGAGTGGGCTCCTCCTCGATGTAGGTATCGATGTCCTCCATGGGCTCTACATCGTCGACTCATTATCCGTCATCAGAGATATCACGGTAGATAAAATCTTTGTCTCCATCCATGCGGAATACTCTGCGGAGAACAACCGGGATGACCGATGTAAAAGCGGCTATCTCACGACAAGTTATGCCTCGATTGAGCTGAAGCTACTGATGCCCGGCGTTTATTTGCTTATATATATATATATATATATATATATTTATATATATATGAACTATGTGTCAACTTTTTTTGATGATCCTGACTTCTATGCAGGAGCGTTTATTTGCTTATATATATATATATATATATATATATATATATATATATATATGAACTGTGTGTCGAACTTTGTTCGATGAGCTGAACTTGATTTGGAGCGTTCTTGATTTAATATATATATACTTATATATATTAGCGTATGTCGAACTACATTCGATGAGCCTGGATTTTACATCAATGCGTTTACTCGCTTTTATATATATATATATATATATATATATATATATATATATATATATAGAGCCTTCATATATGGCAGGTTCTTTATAGATGCTTATCTGTACCCTTTTTTGGATAGTTGATAAACTTATTGGAAGGTTTGAGATTGAAACATAAATATACCCGGTAGTAATAACATCTTAAACTTTTATTTTAATATGAGGACCCCACCATAGTCGACATGTTGTCAGTTTGTTTAACTAAAATGAATTTTTAATATTAAATAATACGTAGATGCGACATGTAAACATGTATAAAATAAAATAAAATAAATAAATAAATCCAAAAAAAGCTCTTACGACAAAAAAAAAAAAAAATTACCAACCTAAGACAACCTCTTACGACATGTATAAAAATCAAATAGTGGCACAAGTTCTTTATTTGCTATTTTTATAACAATATTTGTTATTTTATAAAACAAATATTTTATAAAAATAAATATTTTATAATAACAAATAAATAATATAAAATATTTTATAAAAAACAAATATTATTATAAAATATTTTATAAAAACAAATGTTATTATAAAATATTTTATAAAAACAAATATTTTATAACAAATGTTTTTATAAAAAATGTTTATAACAAAATATTTTATAAAAATAAATATTTTATAACAAATGTTATTATAAAAATATTTTATAACAAATATTTTATAAAAAAAATATTTTATAACAAATGTTATTATAAAATATTTTATAACAAATGTTTTTATAAAAAATTTTATAAAATATTTTATATTCTTTATTTGTTATTATAAAATATTTGTTTTTATAAAAATATTTGTTTTTATAAAATAACAAATATTGTTATAAAAAATAGCAAATAAAGAACTTATGCCACTATTTGATTTTTATACAAGCCGTAAGAGAGTTGTTACTTGCTTAATTTTTTATTTTATTTTTTTTTTTTTTAAGAGCTTGTTACACTTTGAATTTTTTTTATACAAGTCGCATACAAGTTGTATATTAACGATTATTTAAAATTAAAATTCGCTTTTAGTTAAACAAACCGACAACATGTTGACTATGGTGGGGTCCTCATATTAAAATAAAAGCCGATACAAGTTGTTACTACTGGGTATATTTATGTTTCAATCTCGGCCTTCCAATAAGTTTATCAACTATCCAAAAAGGGTGTTAGATACAGACTCTATAGCAAACCTATTGCTTATGGAAGGGCTCCATATATATATATATATATATATATATATATATATATATATATATATATAATAGATTATACATGATTCCAACACACGTAGCATGATTACCAATTGGTATCATATATTATGGTTAGTGCTTGTGGTGTTATATATATATATATATATATATATATATATATATATATATATATATATATATATATATATATATATATATCATATTATGAATATATATATAATATGATTCTTAATTATTTATAATTAAAATAAAAGTTTATTTTAATCTTAGAATAAAAAGTTTATTTTAATTTTAAAATTGGATTTCATGTTAACTAATTACGGTTTGGAATTGGATTCCATGATAACTAATTGGAGTTGAAATAGGATTCTATGTTTTTTTAAATAAAGGAGTTTATTTAGATATGAAATAAGATTTTATATTATTATTCAAAATAAAGGAGTTTATTTATATAGGAAAGAATCAGTATTTCCTTAAATAAAGGAGTTTATTTATATATGGAATAAGATTTCATATTATTCAAAATAAATGAGTTTATTTGTGAATAGGAAAGAGAATTAGTGTTCCTTTAATAAAGGAGTTTTTTTTACTTGGAATTTGATTCCATAATTAATTAAAATAAATGAGTTTATTTTGATTAAAGATTTTGATTAAAATAAAATATTTTATTTTATTCAAAATAGGATAAACTAAAATAAAAGTGGTTTATTTTGATTTAAATTTGGATTAAAATAAAGGAGTTTATTTTGATTCAAAATTAGATTTTATGCTAACTAAATTTGCCCATTAAATGATATCAATATATATATATTGAATGTTTATTATTCATGAGTTAAATGTTATTTATTGATGTATATGGTGATGTGTATGATAATAAATGAGATTGATTATGGACTATTGACCAATGTGATTGAATTTTATTTTAGTTAGATGCATTAATGTATTAGTTTTATTAAATGGGGTCTGCGTACCTCGTCTTTTCTAATTTTTTTCTTAATGTAAATTCTATCTCCCTAATATGTACTTCCCTTGACTGCTAATCAAGGTTTCTATTTATTTTAAATAGTTTTGTAATAGGAATAGTTAGAATTATTTTGAAGAATTGGAGATCAAGGAGCAAGGAGCACTTGAAGACCCGTTTGTAATGAAGCCCGAGTTTAAATGTAATAGTTATATTTAAATATTAATTATTGCACCCCTAGGGTTTGACCTTTTGATTCACTTGGTGGCTCTAGTGAACCAAACTAGAATAAAAGTCCATAATCAATCCAGGTAGAATATAGTATTCTATATGTGCATTCTTATACAATATATATTATATATTATGCAAGCATGCTTCACATGTTAATTAATATGACGCGTTTTTTATATATATATATATGAGACAAATTAATAACAAACCTCTCAAATATTTTATATTAAGTTGTAACGTTCAAAGATATTTGGAATATCGACGCTTAAACAATAGATGAGTACAAATTTAATATGAGTTTGTTGTGCAACCAAGTCAAATATTTTTTTTTTTATTATTAAGTTTATAAGAATGCTCAAAGAAATTTACAATCTGGAACACACACCGGAGAAGGCCGATTAATCTCGGAGATAACCCCAAAAGGTATCCGGTCTCGATCCCACCCATGGGAATAGCCACCAACCTTGGTGATAACCCCAAGGAATGCGATTTCGGAGATAACCCGAAAATGCTTGTTTCAAATGCCATCGACTTCAATCTCGGCACTCACATGATAAAATACATTGTGCCATCGACCACGGCAATCACATCATTAGGAAAGAATCAGGGCACACCTCAAAGATGACAATGAGGATCTTCAACAAATCGGCGATCAATCTCGGTGAAGTCGAGCAGCGTCTGCTTATCGGCCCAATCCGGCGATAACTGCAGGTGAGGGGCAACATCGCCATCTCGTCGACCACGATGCCACGTCTCGTCTCTACGCAACAATGTCCCACAAGGCTAACCAATCCGGTGACTATTGTGCGGGGTAGCGGATGAAAGTTGAAGCTTGAAGGCCGGAGGGCATCGTCCCATCTTCAAAGACTTCGTACAAACTCTAATCCCATGCCATCGTACAACTCTCGACAGCGGTGGTCCAAAATAGGTCTGAATACCTCAAAGCGGATGCGGTTGCACTTCTCAAAATCCGAGTGGACATTACGATTGCACGAGTGCACGTGCTTGAGACGACCCGACCAAGCCGGGCCAGGCCAGGCCGCCCTCTGGTACACTGCCTGGTGGTGGTACACACTGCGGCACCTTTTGCCTATAAATAAGAGGCTTGGGGTGCTGATTTTTAAGAGAAAAAAGGCGGAAACCACCACACAATTTGCTCTGCTTTTCGCCATACGATGTATTTTCCACTTTCAAACACACAGAGCTCATATATAGCCTCTTTTGTACCCACAAAAAAGCCCGGTGTTTACCCACTCTAAAGATATAGAAGCCCTTTTTATCGATCGGTATAAGCCTTCTCACACACTTTAGAGTCTTTCTCTTCATCTTTGCACACACCCTTCTACGTTGAGAGTCGTGTTGCTTGCTTTTGCGGACTTGATCAGTGGTTTCCTTCCGATCTGTATATATATATATATATATATATATATATATATATATATATATATATATATATATATATATATATATTGACTAACATTATCGAGTTATGCCTCGATTGAGCCTGAACTTGATGCGGGCGTTTCTTGCTTTAATATATATATATATATATATATATATATATATATATATATATATATATATATATTATTGTATCGGACTTTGTTCGATGAGCCTGAACTTGATGCAGTGCGTTTATTAAGCTTATATATATATATATATATATATATATATATATATATATATTTGTTGATGAGCCTATTGATGCAGTGCGTTTATTAAACTTATATATATATATATATATATATATATATATATCATTGTATTTGTGTGGGACTTTGTTCGATGAGCCTGAACTTGATGCAGTGCGTTTACTTATATATATATATATATATATATATATATATAGCGTGTAGTTGAACTATGTTGATGAGCACAGATTTTACATCAGGTGCGTTTATTACTTTATATATATATATATATATATATATATATATATATATATATATATATATATATATTTTTCAGCACAGAGTTCCCTTAAGTGGCGATTGATAGTTTTCTGACTTTCTTTACATTTAAATCACTTTTGGAGTTTACTTACGTGGCGATTGGCCGCATTTCTGACTTTATTTACATTACATCCCTTTGGAGTTTCCTTAAGTGGCGGTTGATACATATCTCTGACTTTATTTATATTTACGATCCCCATGGGAGGTGCTTAAGTGGTTGGTGATCACATGCGTATATATATATTTACCGCTTTTATATATATACACCTTATTGCTTTTATACAAATTGCAATATTACATGCGCTTTAGGAATCATGTGATCACAGATTCATCTCATTGGATCTAGATTCGGTTCCGTGATGGACATTTTCAATTTATGGCGACTTGTAAATTATTACTGCGATATCGTATTTCCTCGGATGGTTTCCATACCCACGAGGAAATCGGCATTATTTTTTATATATATATATTTTTTTAAATGCGGATGCTTCGCATTAAATCAAATAAAATCAATCAAGCCGCTCACTTAATAAAAATGGGAGTGTAAAAGGTCTTAATTCTATTGAGCATCGGGGTTTGAAAAACCTCTTTTATAAAACATCATTGCCATATCTTGCTAAAAATTGAATTTTACATAAATTCAAATCCACATGTATATAGGTTGAAAGGGCCTCGCACAACTTTCATATAACAACACATTGACCCACACACACACACACACACACACGGATAATAGTTTCTTGAAAAGAAGCGGTCACCCAGTGGTAACACGGATGTCGGGGTGCCTAACACCTTCCCCCAGCATAACCAAGTCCCCGGACCCTAAATGAATCTCGGTTTACGTGGCCCGTATATCGATGTCACATCATTTGGGTCGATGTGCAAACCTTTTCTCGGTTGTGTTGGTACAACCATTTAAAAAACCAACTGGCGACTCTTAACAGTCCCATCGTCGACATTATACATGTCGGACCTTTTTCACTTGTTTTTTCAAACAAATCTCACCTAAAATGAGAACACCAAAGAACAAATAGCGGAAGGGACATCCAAAAATCCCGGCGTCGACGGTGGCGACTCTGCTGGGGACTCGATAAGAGGACTTAAGCCGCTACTACAATCTTTTCAAAAGCTGTTTATATGCTTGTGTGTGGATGTTGCATTTACATTGGATGAATGTGTATGCGATGCATGTCTTGTTTTGAGCTTAGTGCTTACATCATATCTCTGCGTGTGATGTTAGTGCTTCCTTTTATAAGCTGCTTATGATATTAGTGCTTCGCATACGTGTCATCATTTCATACGGTGAGATCGATGTATGTGAATGTATGTTGTGTGGTCCCTCCACGGGGAGGCTATCCGTCGGTGTTTGATTCTTGGACTCGTGAGAAGACTAATTCTCAGGAGGCTCGGGAAAAAGCACCACCAAATTCGCTCCAGTTGAAAGGCCGGGATTAACTTCCGTCTAGTAGATTGCGATGATTTGGGAACCTTCATGCCAAAAAGCATGAGAGTAACCTAAGATAGGTCGACCTCGATAAACCCAAAAGCGAAGGAAAGTCTCTTCATGCCCTCATTTCAATTACTTGTAAACACAATTACTTGTAATTTCATTCCATATCTATCTCCATGTAATGAAAATATGAAGCAATATGTCCACATACATACTACTGACAGTGACACCCGTTTTTGCGGGATAAAATTCCTAAAATGGACACATCACATAGCATGTCATTATACACCTTCCCTAAGGACTAAACTATGCCGGTCTTTTCGCGAGGGAATCAATCGGACCTACTACCCGTCGAAGTCCAAAAAGCGCAACGAGCTACGATCGATCATGTCGTCATCAGGCCCGGCGGTGAACTTAATCCGATTTCTCACAAAAGAGTTGACGGATTAAGCAAATGAGATTCTGATTTGGTTGTTCTATTAAAAAAATTACACCGGTCTACGAAGTCGAGAAAATACCCGTACATCTTGAGCCCTCCACACAGGAGGAATTCCGGTCATTACCATACGAGAGCCACGATTGGATCGACCAACAAAATGCGAGGATCTTGCCCATTCCACTTGGAGATCCGAACAATGGTGACATCAAAAAGAAAGTCCTCGAAATGGAAGAGACCCTTGGCGCTATCAAAGGAATTGGAACACAGGAGTGTTTCATATCTTGATCTATGTATTTTTCACGGTGTTCACTATCCGAGAAAAATTTAAAACTCGACTTTGAAAAATATGACGGGTTAGGGATCCTTATACACATTTAAAAGTCTTTATTGGAGAACTGGGATCTATCTGAGGGATGAAAAACTTCGAAATGCAATTGTTCCAAAAGAGTCTAGCTGGAGAAGCTTGGTTAAGTGGTACACAGATTAGACAACTCAAAATTCACGATTGGGAAGAGCTAGCACATGCCTTCCTCACTCAATCTGAGTTTTCAAACTCGGATGGCTCCCGATCGGTATCAAATTACCAAGATCAAAAAATAGTCTAATGAGTCTTTTCGGAGAGTATGCTCAAAGGTGGAGGCGCTGGTACCCAAGTTAGTCTGCCATGTGAGAATCGAAATGGTCGTGACATTCATAGACATCTGAAGCTCCCTTCTATGAGAGAGTTTTAGCGGCATCGATGAACCATTTTCTGAAATGGTTAAACATGGGGAGATGGTGAAATGGGGTTGAAGTCGGGAAAGATTCAAGACCTAGCCGCACTCAAAAGTTGTTTCTTGATCACATCGAATCTGGAAATTATGGGAACAACCCGGAGGGTCCATAAAAAGAAAGAGGAAGATGTTTCCACGATCTACGAGGGGACAAAAAAAGCGAATCAAAGTATGCCCATTCAAAGGAGAAACTACACTCCCTTTCCGGCCACGATCTGCAAACCCTCCGGTACCAAAAGGTGGAGAAATCAAAGCGCCATCGAGTGTTTACACCCTTAGGGGATACCCTCGAGAACATTCTTAATCTTACGACAACCACGAGAAAAAATTACATCTTCTTCCACCGGCCCGACCCTAATGGGCGGGGTTTTCAATCTTTGCTAGGAAATGTGCTTATCATCTTGGGGCACTGGACATGATACTCGAGATTTATGGGCCTTGAAACACAAGATCCGAGGACCTAATAGATAATGGAGAGATCGTAGTCACCAAACCCGATCGACCTCACGTACAAAACAACCCTCTTCCTCGACCTGAAGAAGAGAGAGGTCAACATGATTAATTGGAGCGATGGGCGAGTTCCAACTTCAGGTGTGACTCCCCGGACCATCAAAGGCGGTGATGACGAGATGGGATTATGCTAAGTTCCGATTCACAATGGAGCGAAAGATGAAAGCTCTCTGCAAACAAATTGAGCGATTGGCGGGCGGGTGACTTATCGACATCAGTGACTTCGCAATTAATCGGCCGAGAGCATGCAGGTCTCCTACCAATCGTCATGAATATTCCTCGTCCCTTTGAGAAAATGAAATCTTTGGAAGACAAAGTGACGAAGAGAGCAAATGCAAAGCTTGATCGAGATTTACGCCCGACAAGCGAAAATTCACCTATTTGGGCCAACCCATGGAGAAATCCTTCACATGTTAATCAATGAAGGAAGGATCGGTTCCTTCTACCTCCAATCAACCCCGTTTGGGGACGGTACAACTCGATGGGTATGTCGATACCACTCCCGAGTCTCGCGGTCACAACCGAGAGAAGAATCTTTGGGCACTGGGCACTCATACCTTATTCAAAATCTAATCGGCGGTGGTGTCTTTGCGCTTGGCGGATATAACGACAACGTGTGTTACGTGCAAAGTGAGAATGCAGGCCCTACTAAGTGGAAAAGTGTGGTAGCGATTATATCTCTTTGAAGGTGAAGGGATTAATACTTTGTTCTCACAACAAATAATTTATTTCGAAGGAGGAAGCAATCCTTTGAAAGTGGTAGCGCTCAGAGCGATCAACTTGCCATGCGAGCACAATATCCTATTGTTAGCTTGCGCGAGTTAGTGGAATTATGGAGAAGGTGAAGGATCCACCTCACATACCACTTCTTGCGATGTCGAAGGAAAATCCACTTGTATCTTCCCCATCGGGTGATGATGAACCCCACCACCAAATCAAAGGGAAAATACCCGTGGAAAGATTGAAAAATTCCTCCGTGTTTGTGGGTCATAATGAAGCCTCGGTGGTTTTAAGCTTGAAGGAAGCTCCACCACAAATATCAATTTTGGACTTGGTCCTAACTTCGAAATCAGGAAGGTCTTGTTAAAGGTTTTGGAAGAAGCCTATCTTGAGCATCGGTGGATCTGAAAAAATTTCAACACATGGTTGATCACATTTTCAACACTAATGTGATATCCTTCACTGATGATGACATACCGCCCGAAGGGACCGGTCATTGCAAACCGTTGCACATTGCGGTCTTGTCCTCCGGATATATGGTGGCTGGAGTCTTAATAGATGGAGGTTCCTCTCTGAATATCTGCCCATATGCCACCTTGGTGAAGATGAATATCAATCTCAACCGAATTTGGAGTAGCCATACTATCATCAAAGCTTTTGATGGAGCCCATAAAGTAACTTCGGTTGGAGTAATTGAGTACCCAATCGAAATTGGCCCTCATACATTCTGCGTATCCTTCCATGTGCTCAAGATAGATTAGGGATACAACTTTGCTCTCTGGGGCGACCATGGATCCATATGGCGAGCGATCCCTCCACCTTCACCAACAAATTGAAGTACATTATCAACAATAGCTTTGGTCACGGTCAATGGCCGAACGAGAGATTCCTCGGCATGGGGATATCTGGTTCATCAATGCCAATGCGGGGCGTAGAACGATCGGTTTTCATGCTTTGGAAATAAGCAACACCCAATACCACGCTATTGGAGCACCATTGCTCGAACCCCACATTTACGATGAGGTGATGTCGACCCTCGAAAATGATGTCGTTGGGTTATAAGCGGGACAAGGGTTGGGTAAAGATGGCGGGGTATCCGATACCCCATTCGATTAACCAAGCAAGTTGGAACAATTTGGACTAGGCTATTACGCTAGACTCTAGTCATAGGAATCCTCATAAGCATCAGTGATTCCTTTGGCTTCAACCATGTGGCGTTTGCCTTAGCCTTCAAACTCAGAGTCCGCACAACCTCGATAAAGGTGCCGCCCGATGTCATGGCCATGTTATTTCCTAAGCCAAAACCGGTGGAGGAAAAAGAAAATCGTTATTCCAAATCCCATGATCGAAGAAGAGGAGGCGGAGAATCAAGAGAAAATGTTGTCCGAATAATGTCGGGCATCGCGCATCATCGTCCATGATGAACATACCAGCAGATACACCCAGATGATGATTGCCACGGCGTAATGGCCATCATTCGGGACAAGGAGGATGATGACAATCCCTCCATCACTGCGGTCCACGGGACTTTACCCTTACCAATTGGAACAACATTCCTTGCTTTGGTCGACAAGGGTAAAGCGGGCAGAAATTCTTTTATGCCCTGTAGATACAATAATTACTTACTTTTACATGCGATATTAGCGGTTTATTTTGCGATATATGCTAACAACGTGTATGATCAACGCATTTCATATATACTAAGTGAAAGCATATTTTGTTTGGGACTCTACGAATTTAGATGTGCACTGTATTTGCGGATCGATGCCTCTCTACACAAGAAGGATTGTACCTTTGATGTAGAGATGAATTGACCTTGATGGATCTCGGGGATGACATTGAGGTGCCTCCGAAAATTCAAGAATGGGTCAAAGACAAACCCAAACCCAACCTTGATCAAACCACTTCTTTCGATCTCGGAACCTTAGAAAGCCTAAGTTAATCCAGTTGGTTCGGACCTTACCCCAAACCAGCGGAATGACATGGTTACGCTATTAACACAATTCGAGGATGTGTTTGCATGGTCTCATGAAGACATGGTGGGTTTATCCATGACATTGTCCTTCATCGCCTTCCCATTAAAGAGGATTTAAGCCGATCAAGCAAAAGCTCGGTGATTGAAACACGAGTGGAGTTTAAAGGTGAAAGAAGAGATTGTGAAACAATTTCAAGCGGCATCATCATGGTGTCTACATATCACGAGTGGATATCCAAACATCGTGCCGTACCTAAACACAGAGGGAAGTGCGAGTTTGCGTGGATTCTGGGACTTGAACAAAGCTTGCTTAAAAGATAGCTTTCCGTGCCATTTATCCACATTCTCATTGAAATCTTTTCAATCGACATGTACTCCTTTCTTTGATTGCTTTGCGGGGTACCATCGGATCATGGTTCTTGAGGAAGATCGTGAGAAGGCGCTTTCATCACTCCTTGGGAACTTTTTGCTATAGGCGGTTGTCATTCGGCCTCATCGATCTGGGAGCTACCTATCGGCGAGCTATGATGGCTCTTTTCCATGACTTAATGCATAAAGAGATTGAGATCTCGTGGATGACATCATTGTCAAGTCCGGGAAGGAGGATGACCATCTAGACCATCTCGAAGAAAGTTGTTCAACGGGTTGCGTAAAATCTGACTTGAAGTTGAATCCGACTAAGTCGCCTTTGGCGTCAAGTCGAAACAAGTTGCTAGGATTTCTAGTCGACCACAAAGGGATTGAGTGGATCTACCAAAATCAAGCCATCACGAAATGCCCATTCCTCGAGACGAGAGAAGGAAATCGTGGATTTTTGGGAAGGATCAACTTCATCGGCGGTTTTATCTCGACTCACGGCAACTTTGTGAGCGATCTTCAAGTTATTAAGGAAGAACTCCTCCATGAAATGGAATGATGAGTGCGAAATGCCTTCCTTACAATCAAAAACGACTAGTCAAAGCTCTATCTTGGTACCACCCGAGGATGATGTTCCCCTGTTCATGTACACATCCATAAGTGACAATGCCATGGGTTGTATATCTTTGAGACGAGAAAAAGGCGATAGAGGCGAAACGAGCTATCTATTACCTCGACAAAAGGTTGACGACGGTGAACACAAGTACACTCTGATCGAGAAGGCGTGTTGTGCTTTAGCATGGGCTTCCATGAGGTTACAACATTACCTCCATGGTCACACCCCATCTCATATCCGCGTGGATCCTCTCAAATGCGTGTTCAACAAACCCGTGTTGAATTCTTAAATTTATCCGGATGGCGATTGATCCTACAACAATTTGACATTGTATATGTGACTCAAAAGTCCATCAAAGGTCGAGGAATCATGAGATCAATGGCCGCCTTTTTTTACCTTGAGGATTTCAAACCCTTGAAACATATTTCCCAGATGAAGGAGTAATGACGATCTGACAACACCATCGATCAATACCGCGCCCAATCATGGAAGATGTATTTTGATGGGTATTAACATGGAAGGTTACGGGGTGGAGCAATTCTAGTATCGTCTGGGGGAGCGATATCCGTTCTTGCCGTCAAATTACGGTTTATCGGCACCAACAATCTGGTTGAGTATGAAGGTACATCTCGTGGGGCTAAAACTTGCCGTTCGATGGGCATCAAGCGGTTAAGCTTGTCCTTGGAGATTGAGTTGGTAATCGGACAATCCACGAGTCTATCAAACCAAGAACTACATTTCTTTGCCTTACCATCGGCGGAGTTTTGAAGATGGCTTTGGAGTTGAAGAAATCTCCTTTCTACACATTCCTCGTAATAGGAATGATTTAGCGGACGCGTTAGCAACTTTGGCCTCCTTGATTAGCATATCGGACAAGAGAACACTTGCCAGCGTCGTCACAATTTCCTGCACAAGGCCCGACTATAGGAATTACGTTGGAGAAGTATCGGATGAGCTACCTCCCATCCAACCTCCTTGGTATCGACATATCGAGGAATATCTGCGAGATGGATCTACACCGTTGGCGCGAGCTTGGCCGAGAAAAGCGGATCCATCGACTTGCTTATGAAGTTCTACTTGAGTGGAGATCGCTCTATAAAGAGATGCGAGGACTAGGTCTCCTCGGTGTCTAGACAAAGATCAAGCCCAAAGGCTTATGGATGAAATCCATGGCGGTCTGTGGCCCCCCACATGAGTGGCCCCTCCTTGTCGAAAGTCCTCGGGGCGGGACATTATTGGCTATCTCTCAAAGTGATTGCCATGACCACGTCAAAATGCTATCGATGCGATTCATGGGAATGCTATACCGCCCCTCCACGGGAGCTCCACAATATGAGTTACGCCTTGGCCCTTCTCGAATGTGGGGAATGGGCGTTATTGGGCCCATTGAGCCTAAAGCCGATAATGGTCACCGTTTATCTTCACCATGATCGACTACTTCACCAAGTGGGTAGAAGCGACCTCCTTCCCGGGGTCACTAAAGAAGTCATCATTGCTTTCGCCGAAAACAATGTCGTTTGTCGATATGGACAACGAGAGGTGATTGTGTCGAACAATGCCAAAAACCTCAACAACAAAATGATGGAGGAGTTATGCGATAAATTCCACATCAAACATCTTAACTCTGTCATCTATCGTCCAGAAGATGAGCGGTCTTTGTTGAAGCGGCTAACAAAAATATCAAGAAGATTATGCAAAAGATGTCGACCACCACAAAGATTGGCTAACTTATTGCCTCTTACTCTGTTAGCCTCTGAGAACCACAATCGTGCTTCAAGCTGGGCAACCCCTACGCTTTAACCTATGGGATGGGCGGTGCTCTCCCCATAGAAGTTGAGATGGAATCTCTCGGAGTGTTGATCGGCCTTCAATTTGGATGAAAACCAATGGGTACAAGATAATTATCACCAATTGTCTACGATGAGCGAAGAAAAGCGAACGCGGCTATCTTCCATGGTCGATTATACCGACAAAGGATGCGCGATCCTACAACAAAAAAAATCCAAACTCTGGCGATTTAAACAACATGACTTGGTTTTGAAGAAGATTCTTGACAATCGAAGATCGGGCCAAAAGGAAAATTCGCTCCCTAGCTGGGAAGGCCCGTTTATTGTCAAAGAAGTATTGACGGGAGGCGCTCTCAGATTACAAGAAATGGGCGGCGATGAATTTCCACAACTCATCAACTTCGAGACACCGTGAAAAGCGGTATTATATCTGCGAAGTAACCAATGAAACACCACAGTGCATCATCATCGGTCACCGGTCATTCCGGTTCTTTAACCCTTTACCACCTACAACTTTTACACTTTGCCCCTCGAGGAACATACTCTTCAAGCCAATGACTGGCTTTCTCCTTTCTTCGCTCATACTGACTTAGGTCATCCCACCGTGGATTGAACCTCTTGCGTTCGCGATTTGGCTACCCATACATGGGATCAAACTTCTCACACTGCGGTTTATCCTCGACCTAAGTTAAACTTTCTCCTCCCCAGCGCTCTGACACGCACATGGGATTACGCTTTTCTTCTGCATACGAGGGCGAAACTCGTCGACTGATCTCCTCTTGATAGAGATGCGTGGGCAACCATGTTACATGGCCGGTCATGATAAAACAAAAACAACAAAAACATTTCTACCCTCTTCTCCTTACAAAAAAAAAACAACCAAAACATTCCTACACCATATCGACCCGTATCTGACGTTGAACCTCTTACACGAGGTTGAACTACGCGACTGATCTCCTCTTGATAGGAGTATGCGTGGCGACCATTCATGGTGCGGTCTCACCCCTACCAAAACCTGAACCATTGTCGGTGGGTGTTGGGATTCTCTTTCAATCCACTACATTTCATTCGACTTGGACCAAGGGATGGAATTACGAACTCCTCCCAAATAGGAATAGAGATTCGGCGACCATCTAAGGCTGCGGTCATACCTCGAAGAGCAATACTAAACCATAAGAGGTGGAATTAACTAGGCTTCTCCTAAATAGAAATCTTGGCGACCATCGTAGTGCGGTCGATCTCGAGAGAGAAAAAGCCACATTCCTCTCCACATTTCCATTCGAAACAAGTCCCAAGACACCAAAGATGGTAGGGATATACATAGATCGATGATCCATTACGAACTATCGAAAGGCACTCGATGTCCATCCACGAGGAAGAATTGAAATTCATCGAGATCACAAGCCACAAAGCGGCGGGCAAAATATCAAGCAAATAGCAAGGCATATCTAAAAGGGAAGTGATCCAAAAATATATTTCCTATCATATATAATGTTGTTTTGATATATATACAATGTGAGCTATACATGACAAAATGGCTAAGCTAGTGCATGCGGTAAATACAAGATCATCTACGAATCGAGAATACATGCGAGCTAGCAAGACCAACATGGCATCCCTCTCGGATGAAGGAGGTAAAGGCTGTAGTCTCTGGATAAGAATATCCACACGACCCAATAGATCATGTAGCCATCCATCGCATGATGACCATATGCTCATCGATATAAGCACTCATCTCTGCGATCATACCGGTGGTAAGGGACCTCATTGCGATCTTATCTGTGATGACCACATCCGGCGGATATAGCACTATCCGCTCAACTATCAACTGCGTCTCTGCATCGACTGGCCTCATCCGCTCAACAACAACGGCATCTCTCTCGAGCTAATGCCTCGTCTCTCTCTCTAATAGGTGGCGTCCCTCACATCAAGAAGCGATCGACATCATAGATCGAATCTGGTCTCTCTCAAAGGTCATCGGATGAAGACTACTGCTCTAAATCTTGTCTTAAGTCTTTGGATCACAAAAATCTTTGGTACTAGGAGAATCCGGAAGAAATCTTTGCAACCCAACGGACGGTATCCTCCTCGATGTAGGTATCGATGTCCTCTATAGGCTCTACATCGTCTAACTTTCGATCTCGATCTTTGCAAATCTTTGCTGCGGTAGATAAAACCTCCGTCTCCATCCATGCGGAGTACTCTGCGGAATAACTTAAGAGACGGTAGCGGGGGAAAAAAAAAGCTAGCTCATGCTGATCCCGACAAGCGTATACGAGATCGGTCCTCGGTGAGAGAGGTATCGAGAAGCTGACGACTGACTGCCCCCCCTCGGGATGAAAATCTGGGGCTGGTCAAGCTGCGACATCACGACCCGATGGATGATAAGTCGTCACGCCCCTCGAAGCCCGACCAAAGGGAGAAAATCCATGCGGGAGCATGAGTAATGAAGGCGTATGGTGAAAGCAAAGCCCGAAAACACGACAATATGCTAAATGGATCTCGGATATCTGCCAAAAATGCGGACCGGGGTGAGCATCTACACACTCCGATGGTGAAAGGAATATGACATAGCCACCTCATGGGAGAAACAATACCCGTCTTGTCTAAAAGGTACCAACCCATTCATGAATGTGACATAAACCACACATCTGACATGGCCAGAACTCCCGATGTAAACACACGACGGGGGTAAAATGCGGCGATGGGATCTTGATCGCGAGGTCTACTGCCACGATCATAGAATACAATGATGTGCGACCCTCCACGAGAGCTCTCACCGCCCGTGATAACGCCTATATCTATCTCATCCATGTGTCTGCGGCATGTACCGTGTATGGCGGTACACATAGTATCGATTACATCAACTCTGGTGAAACGCATGATGATCCTCCGAACACGGTGAAATCCCACAATGTGGTGAGTAGCTATCCTCACACCAAATCATCACCACAAAAAATCTTTGAGAGATCACGTGGCGGATGTCGACTCATCTGCACCACTCTGCGCCTCAATCCGGTGAGAGTCATGAATCGTCTACTCATGTCTCCCAAAGCCATGTGTGTGCAAGAGGTCGGTCTAGGGGCGACATCGTCAAGCGGCATACTCCTCTGAGTGAGAGTCGACTCATGGGTGCCAAAGCGAAATACACCTTTGTCGGCTAGCCAATGCTCTAGCATCCCATCTACAAATCCTGCGAGGACACAGAAAATGCCAAAAGGGTCATGGTATCTTTGCAATAACGGATCTCTGATCACCTATCTGGTGGTGACATCTTATCGTACCACGATCGCATACCCAATACCACCATTGGGTGGTGGGGTATGATCTATCTGACTAAGCTATCGAAGAAGACATCTGTGCGGGCCGTGTCGTAAGACCATCCGGTCAATCGATCTGAGAGTATCTCTGGACATACATACATATATGCATAACATGATACATGCATAACGAGATAATGGATGGCAATATGATATAGGGAATGAAAAAAAATGGTGCATACATTCCTAAATATATCATCATCTAATACATCATTTCTATCTGACTACAAATACATGAAAATGGGGCACAAAAGCCCCTACTACTAACAGAGGCCTATCTAAAGATATAGCGAGAATGGGAACGACCACCCGATATCTAGAGAGGCCTATCGAAAGATATAGCGAGAATACACATCGAGAAGAAGACAATGGTCTCGATGTCCACATCCTCGATCTGTCCACGATGTAATTCCTCTGAGTCATTTGGATCTCTATCAGCGGGGATGTCGGGCCTATAAAGGGAGGATCTGCTGCCGTGAAAACCAAATGGGTGCGTCGAGAGGGGCGGCACACACATTGGAAGGAACAAATGTCTCGCCTCTCTTTGGATCTACTTCCCAAATCTTAGAATAAATATCATGCTGATCCATTTGCTAAGGTCAAGCTATCAATCTGGGTCGTATGGTGGAGCTCGAACACAAAACCACCCAATCCGTCATCATCAAAGATCCGGGAACCATGTCCCCCATAAAGCTGTGTGCGCGGGGGGTGGGCCCCAATAGTCTTGAGGAGCCACCGGTGTTGGAATATCTCCACGAGTCATGGACCCTCGGATAAATCAAAACCGTCGACTCCCAACAATGGAATATCGATGGCGGGTGGTATGATCTGAGGCCCGATGGCGCTAACGGGGCAAAGATCGGTATCTGAATCTCCCTGTGGTGCTCCTAATAGCACGCTCTCTAAATAGAGCTCCGGCCTCCATCGGTGAAAAGAGAAATCTCGGGTGGAAATCAAATACTACTACTCGATGGGGTGTCCATCCTCAAAACCAGATGATCAAATGATCCCCCGAATATGGAAGCCATGTGATGGCGTCGGTTGTCGACAACTCCGGTTTGCATCTGGCGATGGCGAAGCCCTCGAGATCTGAGGACCTCTGGCAAAATAGAATGATGCCATCGTCGTCCTCGTGGATAGGTATCTAAACTAACACACACACACGAGGCCTGCAAACATGGAAGCCTCTCATAGGCCCAAAAGCGCCAACCTGATGGCAAAACATCTGCTATCGATAAACACTCTTAACTTTGTGAAAGGAAAAAGACAAGAGAAATACTCACCCGGTGAAGCGGTAAAATCCTAGCGAAGCCTCGGTCGAACCACAGCGGCGCGAGCGCATGCCCCGGAGGAAATAGGCAAAGGTGTAAGAGCCCCAATCGTACTCTCTATCACGGTCCACATCGCGTGTGTGGCGGCGACGAGCGAAAGATACCGTGGAAGAGTTATCTGCTATAAAGCGACCTCGAATGATTATCGAGGAACAATCGCCGCGAGCGCGATCCACGATCCACATCATCGAGCATGGGCTCACTCGATAGCCCGCTCATAACATCTCTACGCTCAAAGGACACGAGCAGACGATCCTACCTTTGGCGCACCAGCTGAACTCTCTAACAAGGACGGACGGCGGTAGGGGTGATATTAAGCCATGCGAGGCGGCTCCCCTCGAACTCCATACACATGATAAATCGCCAATCCATAGGCGTCATCATCACCTCGCAATCCGGCGGGTGGGTGGTGAGTCGATGAAACCATCGCTCGAACAATGCCACGAGTAACCCGAGGGACAACGACGGGGAAGGATGGAAAAATGCCCCAAATCCCCACTCATGCACTCTTGCTCTCTATAATCGGGATGAAGCGCGCACAGTACATGGGTGGATGCTAAACCGATTTCCCGAAATTTGTAAAACACGGAACACATGAAATGCAGATCAACATCGAGAACCCTTTAATCCTCATCAATAGGAAAGAAGGAAGATAAAGTCTAACGTCGTACCTCGTTAGCATGCAAAATACATCGATGGGTGTCTACCCAAATCACCCTAGCAACTCTGGGTTCACCACACGGATGCTCGGAAGCTCCTGCGAGGATATATACAGCGGGGCGGGGATCCTCAATATCCACCTCCTCGTCCTCAACGTCTGGAACCTCTACACGGGCGGGGATGAATCACGACCTCCACCAACCAAGCGAGGTTTGCGGCGAAAACAGGGGCGAGGCACTTGAAGCCCTCCTCCGCAAATGCGCGAGAAGCGGTCTGTAAGAAGCTGCTTTCGGTGATCCGGATCCATAATATCTGGACAACAAGTCTCCAAATCACCTCGAAAAGGGTGTGGTATTGCCTTACCTAGGAGCTTTCTAAAATGCATTATATGACTATATGCATGCATGCATTTACTTTAATATATAATAGAGTTAGAATGCATGACTACCCATACCTACATTTGGAAAAATTTTGCCGTAGTCCCCTTTGAAAATAGGACTATCCACATGCACTGAGAGCATGTCTAGGTGGCCATTCGATAGCACACACCTCCCCAAGTCATATACATAATATATGCATTAAAAATCAAACTCATCATGCATAAGGCCAACCTCGATGCTAGGAGTATCTTGCCTTTCTACCTTTTGCTCATTGGACCTCAAATAGGACAAAAATAGCGAGAAAAAGGTGCCAATTTGGTATCTCTCGAAGTTAAATTTTTCACATCATTATGTTCGACATGGTTTAATACTAACATTTACTATGTTGAATATTTTTTATTAAGTCATTTGTGCATACATAATCACTACTATGTGTTTAGATGCATTTAAATGCAATATCTCACAATCTAACAGATGAAACTGGAAAAAAATACATGCATGCGTTACCAGAATAGTGTAGAACACTTGTACGGTGATAGAATTTGCAGAAAGCAGCCTGAACTCAGCAAATCTGGAAGTGACTCACGGTTTTTCTAAAGTGAAACAAGTTGAAAGTGACTTGTGAAGTGAAGCTTCTTTGGGATTTATCATCCACGCTTTGGCCAGCGAACTCACTGCTGTATGGCGGGTGCACTGGGCTCCTCTATGTGGGTCCCACCCCTCGGCTCGGTCGATTCGAGTTGAAGCGGAGTTCTTACGGGCTAGAAAGGTCAAATCGGGAATAAAAATGCCGTGCGATTGAGCAAAAACAACATCTGATCTGGTCTTCTCGGATGAGACTTTGAATCGCACATCACTCATTGGTAGTCGCTTTGAACACAAGGTATACTCTGCTTGATGACCTCGGTTCATCACAAATCACATTCGGCAATACCTTATATAGGTCGATCGATGCACGTGGTCGTTACCTACGTGAATCCGAATCGTTACCGTGACGTGAATCCCCGTGAGACGGAAATTCTGGCGTGAATCCCGATGGGGGTTCTGACGTAGAATCCCGATGAGGTTACCCCCGTAGATCCACGGTGGGGTTACAACACGTTCATCCGTTGACAATTCTATCAGCGAAGGTCAAGCGACCTTGACATTATTTGATAGATGGCGAATTAAACCCATCGAAGCGTTGAGAATCGTTCGGTAGTTACGTGCGTGCTTATATCGTCCCAATAGGTCCCCGACGAGATTCTGATATATATCTCCGGCGGGAGTAACAACAATGCTGCTCGGTAGATTGACACACGTATCAGCGAAGGTCAAAGCAACCTTGACATCATTTGGTAGATAAGCGTTTAAACTGTCGAGCTATAGAAGTTGTTCGAGGTTCTCATACCCAGTGCTCTCATATTCCCAGTGGATCCCGTGAAGTCAAATCTGATGCTCCATTGATCTACGTCGGTGAATGTCAAGCAACCTTGACGATCTCCTCCATGAGTTTGATAGTTGATTCACACGTCGGTGAAAGGTCAAGCAACCTTGACGATATATCCCAGGGATGTTTGATAGTTGATTCACAAGTCGATGAAGGTCGAGCATCCACAGGCGGCATTTGTTGTTGGCGATAAATCAATGAGAATCATGACGTATTACGGCGATACTAACGGGAGAGGTCAACATTATCAAGAGGATAGATGATGGAATATGTTATACACATCCTCAAATAGATCAAGCTTTATCCCCACGGATCTCTTACACATAAGAGACCCCTTGACATCAAGTCGTTATCAAGAACACGAGAATTTGGTGATAACTCCAACACCAATATCTATGATTTGACTTGCACATCGGATCTGGTCGATATTGCCAATCCCGGTTGAAACAACGAGGAACCGGCAATCATCCCGGCATGTTGGGCCACAACCCGTACCATGCACATCATCATACATTTGCATCATGTTGCTACCACCCTTAGCACCATGTTTATCTTGTTGCGTTTCAAGTGTCTAGGATTCTTTATCCTACCCATGCATCGCCATGCATGAGTATGATAAAGAGGGGCATCTATGAACACTCAAAATTTTTACATACTCTTATTACTAACATTACGGGGAGGACAGATTAATCTTTAAGAGAACCCACGAAAGACAATCCAAATCCATCTAGGATACTACTAGGAAGTTCAACATTAACCGGATCGCAATACAGGAGTAGCGGTTTCAACCTCGGATTTAACCGAGACACTGCGGATCTGATCTGGAACACACACGGGAAAGGCCGATTAATCTCGGAGATAACCCCGAGGTATCCGGTCTCGATCCCAACCATAGAATAGCCACCAACCTTGGTGATAACCCCGAGGAATGCGATTTGGAGATAACCGAAATGCTTGTTTCAAATGCCATCGACTTCAATCTCGGCACTCTGGCGGCGAAATACTGCTTGTGCCGACCACGGCAATCAACATCGGGAAGAGCAGGCACACCTCAAAGATGACAATGAGGACCTTCAACAAATCTGACGGTCAATCTCGGTGAAGTCGAGCAGCGTCGTACTTTTATCGGCCCAATCCGTGAACTGCCGGTGAGGGCAACATCGCCCATCTCGTCGAACACGATGCCACGTCTCGTCTCTATGAATGTGTCCCAAAGGCTAACCAATCCGAGTGACTATTATGCGGGGTAGCGGATGAAAGTTGAAGCTTGAAGGCCAGGAGGGCATCGTCCCATCTTCAAAGACTTCGTACAAACTCTAATCCCATGCCATCGTACTGACTCTCGACAATGGCGGTCCGAAATAGGTCTGAATACCTCAAAGCGGATGCGGTTGCACTTCTCAAAATCCGAGTGGACATTCTGATTGCACGAGTGCGTGCTTGAGACGACCCGACCCGATAGAGCAGGCCGGCCCACCCGCCTCTGGTACACACTGCGTGGTGGCTGGCGGCACTGCGGCACCTTTTGCCTATAAATAAGAGGCTTGGGGTGCTTGATTTTTAAGAGAAAAAAAGCGGGAAAACCACACACAATTTGCTCTGCACTTTCGCCATCGATGTATTTTCCCACTTTCAAACACACAGCGAGCTCATATATAGCCTCTTTTGTACCCACAAAAGCCCGGTGTTTACCACTCTAAAGATATAGAAGCCCTTTTTATCGATCGGTTGTAAGCCTTCTCACACACTTTAGAGTCTTTCTCTTCATCTTTGCACACACCCTTCTACGTTGAGAGTCGTGTTGCTTGCTTTTGCGGGACTTGATTCCATGGTTTCATTCGATCTGTATATATATATATATATATATATATATATATATATATATATATATATATATATATATTTATCGAGTTATGCCTCGATTGAGCTCTTGAACTTGATGCAGGCGTTTATTTGCTTTAATATATATATATATATATATATATATATATTATATATATTCGATGAGCCTAGACTTGATGCATATTTATGCGTTATTATATTATATATATATATATATATATATATCATATATGTCGACTTTGTTCGATGAGCCTGAACTTGATGCAGTGCGTTTATTATTTATATATATATATATATATATTATATATATCATATATGTATAGGACTTTGTTCGATGAGCCTAGACTTGATGCAGTGCGTTTACTAAACTTTATATATATATATATATATATATGAGCGTATGGTCGAACTATGTTCGATGAGCTAGATTTTACATCCGGTGCGTTTTATTGCTTTCTTTATATATATATATATATATATATATATATATATATATATTATTTATTTTGTCTGCTGCAGAGTTCCTTAAGTGGCGATTGATAGTTTTTACTGACTTTCTTTACATTTAAATCACTGGTTTTACTTACGTGGCGATTGACCGCATTTCTGACTTTATTTACATTACATCCCTTTGGAGTTTTCCTTATTGGCGGTTGGCCAAATATCTACTGACTTTATTTATATTTACGATCCCCCATGGAGGTGCTTATTGGTTGGTGATCACATGCATATATATATATATTTACGCTTTTATATATATATACACTTATTGCTTTTATACAAATTACAATATTACGTGCTTTAGGAATCATGTGATCACAGATTCATCTCATTGGATCTAGATTAGGTTCCGTGATGGACATTTTCAGGTATAAGGCGACTTGTAAATTATTCTGCGATATACGTATTTCCTCGAGATGGTTTCCATACCCACGAGGAAGTCGGCATTATTTTTTATATATATTATTTTTTTAAATACGGATGCTTCGCATTAAATCAAATAAAATCAATCAATTAGCTCACTTAATAAAAATGGGAGTGTAAAGGTCTCAATTCCTATTGAGCATCGGGGTTTGAAAAACCTCTTTTATAAAACATCATTGCCATATCTTGCTAAAAAGCGAATTTTTACATAAATTCAAATCACATGTATATAGGTTGAAAGAGGCCTCGCACAACTTTCATATAACACACACATTGACCACACACACACACACACACACACTCGGATAATAGTTTCTTGAAAAGAGGCGGTCATAGTGTAACACGGATGTCGAGGTGCCTAACACCTTCCCCAGCATAACAAGTCCCCGGACCCTAAATGAATCTCGGTTTTGCCGAGCAGTATATCGATGTCACATCATTTGGGTCAATGTGCAAACCTTTTCTCGGTTGTGTTGGTACAACCATTTAAAAAACCAATGGCGACTCTTAACGATCCATATTATTATACATGGGACCTTTTCACTTGTTTTTTAAAAAATCTCACCTAAAATGAGAACACGAAAAAAAGTAGCGGAAAGGGACATCCAAAACTGAAACATATTATATGTTTATTAACCTAACCAAATTATTCTGGATTGGTTAAGGAACTTGAGAATAGTTCTCATGACTGAAAAGCTATCTTATGTCCTTAATACGCCTATTCCTGCAATGGTTGCAGACAATGCCTCTGAGGAAGAGATTGCTACTTTTAGAAAGTGGCAAGATGTTGCACAGTTGGCTCCATGCATCATGTTCGTATGCATGAGTAATGAGCTTCAACGTCAGCATAAAACTATGGATGCTCCTACTATACTCCTGCACGTCAAGTAGTTGATGGTGAGGAAAGTAGGACTAATAGATATCAGATATCCAAGGAGCTCTTCCGATCTAGAATGACCGATGACACTACAGTACAGATAAAAGTCCTTAACATTATCAATTTGATTGATCAATTAGGACAACAGATTTTATCATGGATGGAGAGTTGAGCCAAGATTTGATCTTGCACTCACTCCCGGACTGTTTTCACAATTGTTGTGAATTTTTCATATGAACAAGCTAGATATCAGCCTCATTGATTTGCTTAACATGTTGAAAAATGTTGAGAGTCACTTTCCAACCAAGAAAGACCATGTCTTACTGGTAGGGGCCAAAGGATCTTCTGAAAAGAAGAATGATTCAAAGAAGGTAAATAGAAAGGAAAAAATATAGGATAATAAGAACAAAACTGATACAGATAGGAAAGAAGTTTGCTTCCACTGCATTAAGCCAAGACACTGGAAAACAAACTGTGAGAAGCATCTTGTAGAGCTAACCAGAAAAAGCTTAGTGAAGCTTCGGTTACAAATACAGTTTTGTTCTTGAATGAAATAAATTTTTCTTTAAGTCAAGGTTCTACTTAGGTATTGGTTACCAGCTTTGGTTATCATAAATATAGATTTATGAAGGGACCAAGCAAAAGTAGAAAGCTAAACAAATGATAAGTAATCCTATGTCTGGTAAATGAAGCAAAGGGTGCTACATTAGCCATAGAAACTTATAGTTTAGCAATGCCAACGGGAAAATCTATTAAGTCAATAAGTTTTTATTGTATTCTAGTTCTAGTTAGAAACATTTTTTCTATTTTGTTGTTGGACAATGAAATCTTTGGTATTATATTTAAGAACAATTGTTGTTCTATATATAATAATAATGTTTTGTATAGAACTGGAATATTACTTAATGGATTTTACATACTTGATTTACGTGAAAATAATTTTGCAAATTGAACAAACTAGTATAAGAAAAAGAGATGATCATTCAAAGAGTTGAATGTGTGTATTTTCTGAAATACAAGTGTGAATTATTTGAAATGATCAAAGAATTCAGAAGTGAAATAAATTGGCAAAGTATTAGGATTCTTTGATCTGATTAATGAATAAATACTTGTGCAATAAGTTTCTAGATCATCTCAAATGGTTTTCTCATAATGGACGCCTCCTAATACGCAATAATTGATTGATGTATCTGAAAGGAAAATTGTACCTTATTGGATATTGTACGGTCCATAATGATTTTATCGACATTCTAGTATCATTATAGGGTCATGCCCTAGAAATCGTTGCATATCTACGAAAAGATAACCTCAAAATCTATCCCCAAGACTCCATAAAAGTTATGGACAAGGAGGATTCCTAATCTTAAGTATGTTAAGATAAGTGGTTATCCAACTTATGTGAAAAGGTTTCAAAAGGATACGTTTAGGACAAAATTTGACAAGTACAGATTTGTTGGACATCCTAATGTAAGACCCCAACTTTTTGAATAAAGATGAATTTTCTATAATTATCATTTTTGAATATTATGGAATAAATTTAATATAATGTTATAGTTGTGGGTAGTATTTATAAATTCTGCAAAGTATGCAAGTTGTTATATTATATTCGATTGGTCGGGGAATATTCGTTTTAGCAAAGAATATTCATACAACGGCGCAATCATTGGTGGACCCCACAACAAAATTATTGTCGGATTAAAAAAATGACAAAAATATTTTTATGAAAATAGCGGCGGAAGTTTTACTGTTGGTACTGTTGAACTACTCGGTAGTAAAAATACAGTAATACGCGTAATTGCATAGTAGCACACGGTATTGATTATTGATGCTTATGTGAGAAGTCTTTCAGTTTTGTTCAATTATTGTTATAGTAATTGTTGCATAATATCTCACGTTATTTGATTCAATTATTGTGCGATATTTTATATATTGTTAAAATCAATAATTCGTGACGATAAAGTTATTAATATTATTATTTGCAATATTAACGATGTACAGAAGTTACATCGAGGAGAGGTTTGGTCACCTAATTGCGCGCCATAGGGAGAAATCCTTATTGGAAAACCCCTCTTTCACAGGAACGACACGGTCGATTAATATTGTGAATTATAATAATGATGATAAATGTTGTTAAAAAAAATATTGAAAGGATTTTTTATAAGGTAGTTGTTGTAAATTTGGCGTATTATTTAGACCCCAATTTACCTATTTTTCAACATTATTGGTAGAAAGTTATTTAAATATAATGGGACCCCCGTGATTATGAGCATGTTGGGGGAGGGACATGTGGGGCCACGGTGATTGAAAATTGAATGGTTGGAAGTTTTTTTTCAAAGTTGTCAATATTGGTGTTTGGTTTATACTGAGGATTTCAATTATTATCATTATATATATATATATATATATATATTATATATAATATATATAATATATTTTATTTATAAGATTTTGCTTTAAATATGAACCGTCTAATTAAAAGTAATCAATCTGGACCGTTCATGAATTAGTTACTATGCAGTCCATTCTTCTATAAATAGAAGCTCACTCCTTCATTATTTTCTTACGAATTCACTGAAACTCTAGAGAGAGAAATTATAGAGAAAAATATTCTACTACTTCCCTACTCTTATATTCAGTTTCTTTTACGGTAAGGGATATTATTTCTTTTGTATTCATGAAGAGAACTTCTGTTATTGCATTCTTTATTATTCCGTTGGAATAACTAGTATACGCGGACTACCCTATACTTGGTGGCATTCTTCTATTATTCTATTTTTATTATTATTCTGTTGGAATATCCTGTCTATGCGTTTTACGTCGGACCTGGTTCCGTCTTTATTATTATTCTGTTGGAATATTATGTTCGTAAATGCGTTCGTGGGACCTGAATTCCGCTCTTTATTATTTTGTTGGAACATCTGGCGGTATGCAATTTGCTCTTTGACACGGTTCCAATTACTTATTAATATGTTGGAATAACACATCATGCTGAAGTACCGCATGCATGGTGATTTCTTTTGTTATTCCATTCGTTGTTATACTCAGTTGGTTAAAGTTTTTATTTCTATACTCCATGAAATTAGTAGAATATCCTTGATATTTGCACTTCATCCAGTATCTTTTCATGGAAATATTCTTCTGAGCATTCTTGAATTATACTCTACAAAGCAGTATTATGTTGACAATTTGGACGTTATTAGTTCCTGAATAAATTAATTCTTGAACTTGTTTTATTGAATTCTTATATCATTGTTATCATCCACATGTTTAGATTTTTTGAAAGTCATCTATGGCTTGTAGTGCATGGATGGACTTGGTATGATTATGACCAAGGATTATTCGATGTAATTATGACCGTAATGTTACAAATGATGTGGTAAAAGTCCTCATTGGCACATAGTGCATTGATGGACAGTTGTTGGCATGATCATGACCATTAATAAATACACAAATATTCTTGGTCCGTAGTGCATGGATAATTGTGGTCGTGATACTAAACAATATCCTTGGCTGTGGTGCAGGGGTGATTCGGTGATTTGGATTATTTATTAAGCTGAGTCTCAGCGATAAAAGTGATGAAAAACCTTTTAAATCATAAAAGATAGTAGATTTTATTCTCTACTTGACTCTTTTAATGGATTGCTTGTTCAATAAATAATTAAACTTGATGTTGTTATATTTTATCAGTTTAACATTGTTGAAAGCTAACGATAATTTATTCTCGCATTATCTTAGTCATAATATTTCTTCTTGGGCTAGTTGAGCTCACCCTTTCTTTCACTTAGATTCTTGGGGAAATGAGAACATACCGAGGGGACTAGTCGAGGAGCGGAGTGATGGTCCGTGGATAGCATTAGTAGTCCTCACTATTCTCGCGAAAATAGTGTGTTAATAATTGTAATGAGGACTCCTTTTGAGTTTGTATAATCTCTACTAGACAATAATTGTTTTCAAACTCACAATTATGTTTTATCTTATTATTATACACGAAAGTTGTATTAGTAAGTTGTATTTAAATTTTGTACCATATATCGGCGACCCAAGATGGGTGATGTATACCTAATTTTAATTGCGTCACACCTAAAGTAAGTTTAGGATATATGTTACTATAATCCTACTTAGCAAAAGGTGTTTGTTGCAAAAAAACTCGATGCCTTCTAAGATAAAGATGTTTATCATTGAAGTGGCTAATGGGAGGATAATAGATCTTGAAGAGTTCTACGGCAGCAAGAACCACAAAACACTATAAGTCAAATAAGAGGAACCTTTATGAGATAGATTTACTGTTTTACCTTTTCCCAATCAGTATATCCGGAATAGTACCAAGATACCTAGGAGGTATGGATTCATCATGGATGATGATGATGATGAGGTACGCATCATAGAAGATGATGATCCGATTATATACGATGAGGTAAGAGTTGTAGACACTCGTGAGAAATGGATTGAAGCAAGTTTCTCAAATATGGAACATTCGTTTTGATGAGACAATCAAAAGAGTTTTATTTTATCAAAAACAAGAATGAACCTAGTGAGTACAAAAGGGTTAATTTGATTTTATCTAAACTTGATGTTGTTATATTTTATCAATTTAACACTGTTGAAGGCTAACGATAATTTATTCTGCATTATCTTAGTCATAATATTTCTTACTGGGCTAGTTGATCTCACCCTTTCTTTAATTGTTCTCTTCAGGAAATAAGAACATAACAGGGACTAGTCGGGGAACGGAGTGACGGTCCAGAGGATAGCATTAGTAGTCCTCACTATTCTGTGAAATAGTGTGTTAATAATTGTAATGAGGACTCCTTTTGAGTTTGTATAATCTCTAGTAGACAATAATTGTATTCAAACTCACAGTTATGTTTTTTGCGTATTATACACCCATAGTTGTATTAGTAAGTTGTAATTGAATTTTGTACCATGTATCTGACGACCCAAGATGGGTGATGTATACATAATTTTGGGGGCGTCACAGTTGGTATCAAAGCTTAGGGATATGATCCCTGGCTATGATGTGAGAATAGAACTAGGAGGGGAGAGACGGGGAATTCCTTTGCTAGTATGACCTACCTAAGTTTATTTGGTATTTAATTGGTCGGTCAGAATATTGGGATAATGTTACATGTCAATTAACATTTTGTTTTGTGGCAGTATCTGAAAACGACATCTGAGAATTTTGAGAATAACAATGGAGCACAAGCGACCGTTGATTCACCACATATCAATAATCAGGATAATGTGCATCAGGAAGGCGACAATCCTCATGCAAACAACAACACTGACCAAATGATGAATGATGGATTGTTCATAGGCTTTATGCAATTCATGCAACAGTAGGCGAGAGCAGCTCCTGTCCAAAATGTGGGTGGAAATACTGGAAACTCTTGGACGGTCACCGCTAAACAGTTCAAGGAGCTGGGACCACCGGAGTTTATTGGAGAGCCAAAACCACTTATGGCGGAAGCATGGATAAAGCAGATCACCAAGATTTTTGATGTCTGTGGATGCTCCGAGGAGAAAAAGGTTCCCTTTATCGCCTTTTTGTTGCGAGGAGAGGCGGTTCTTGGTGGGAATCGATAAAAGCGTACTCAACTGCCTTGAAGATGTCTTTGGAGAAGTTCAAAGAGCATTCAACGACAAATACTTTCCGAAAGTATTAAATCACATGAAGGAGGTGGAGTTTATCAAGCTGGAGCAAAATAATATGACCGTGTTGCAGTATGAGGCTAAATTTGCTGAGTTGTCCCGGTTTACGTCCCACTTGGTGGATAATGAAGAGCGAATGACGCGAATGTTTTTGCGAGGTTTGAAACCTAAGATACGTCAACATCTTATTTCCCATAAACTGTGTTTGTATTCAGATGTTGTAAATAGGGCTCAGTTAGTAGAGCGCGATAATGAGTCAACGCAATCAAAAGAGAAGCGGCAAAATGATAATACTAGTGAGAAGCGATCATCGAGCGGTGACAACAAGCGTGGAGGAATCAACGGGCGAAAATGGTAACCACCGGTGGTAATCGGAGGCTAAACAATAAGAATGGACATTTGAAGAAGAGGAGATTCAACAATGATGGAAAGGCGTCGACCAACACCGTTGTTAAGGAAGGAGAATGACCACCTATCATATGCTTCAAATGCGGAGGGAGGGACACATCGGTCAAAGCTAACGCGATGCCGTCAAAGCGTGTTATAATTATGGAAGAAAGGTCACTTAGCCCGATTTTGTCATTCATGAAGTCGAAGTTCAAGCTAGGATGAAGGCACCAAAGGTAGTCCCGAAAAGTCAAAGCCCGATGAGTGCAAGGGAGAGCGTTTGTTTTGACCTCCCAGAAAGCAAGGAACCCGAATGAGGTCATTACAGGTAAGCTTATCATAAACTCTAGCGAAGTCTATACTTTATTTGTCTTCTTCTACCCATTCTTTTATTTCTCCTACTTGCGCTCAGCGGTTAAATTTAACTCGGAGAAATTAGGTTTTGACTTATCTGTGGAAACTCCATTGGGAGAAACCTTCATTACATCCAACATTTTATAAGTCTTGTTTGGTTCAAATCGGTACCCTCATATTACACATCGATCTTATTTCATTGAAAATACTTGCATTTGACGTGATTCTAGGGATTGATTGGTTAACTATTTATCATACAAAAATTGATTATTTTAAATAAGGTTGTTAGCTTTCATATTCCTAGTCAACCTATTATGCGAATTCAAGTGACCAAACCATTAAAATCAATCACGATCATCTCAAGCCATAAAGCTATTCGTTTATTGAAAAGCGGATGTCGAAGCTTTCTTAGCTCATATCACGATTCTAAATAAAAATCGTTAGCTTTGAATGATATTTCTATTGTTAATAAATTTCTGATGTATTCCCGAAGAACTTCTGGCCTTACCCCAGGCGTGAAATTGAATTTTGTATCGACCTTGAACCCGGTACAAAACCAATTTCCAAAGCCCATGTCGAATGGCTCTATTGAACTTGAGGAGTTAAAGACCCAACTGCAGGAATTGTTAGACATTGGCTTTATTAATCCTAGTACTTCTCCTTGGGGTGCTCTGTTACATTCGTGAAGAAGAAAGATGGGAGTATGCGACTTTGTATTGATTATCGGGAGTTGAATCATGTCACCATCAAAAATAGGTACCCATTGCCGCGTATTGATGACTGTTTGACCCGGTTGCAAGGAGCTAAATTCTTTTCAAAGATTGATCTTCGTTCGGATATCACCAATTGAAGATTAGAACAGATGACATTCCAAAGGCGGCTTTGAGAACTTCGATGCGGGCATTATGAATTCCTAGTCATGTCCTTTGGATTGACTAATGCTCCTGTTGCCTTCATGGATATGATGAGCCAGAGTATTCAAGGAATATTTGGATCACTTTGTGGTCGTCTTTATTGATGACATCCTTATTTATTCCAAAAGACGTGAAGATCATGAAAGCAACACTTGAGGTTGACACTCCAAAAGCTTCGTGAATATAAGCTTTATGCCAAGTTGAAGAAATCGAGTTACGGCTTGAGGAAGTAGCATTCCTTGGGCACGTGGTATCTAGTCATGGAATATCTGTTGACCAAAGAAAGATTGAAGCTATTCAAAGTTGGGAGCAACCTAAATCGATTCATCAAAATCGTAGTTTTCTCGATTTAAATTTGGTTATTATCGGAGATTAAATGGAAGGATTTTCTCGAATTGCTACTCCATTGACTTTCGGTGACTCGGAAAGATACAAAGTTCGGTTGGAGCGAAGAATGTGAGAAGAGTTTTCAAGAACTCAAGAGGAGACTCATTTATTTTGTTGTACACAATACCATCGGCTCGGAGGGATTTGTCACCTCAAGCATGATGCTTAGAGGCAAAGGGTTGGGATGTGTTCTCATGCAACATGGAAAAGTCAAAGCCTATGCCTCAAGACAACTCAAAGAATATGAGAGAATTATCCTACTCATGATCTAGAGTTGGCGGTTTGTTGTCTTCGCACTAAAGATTTGGAGGCATTACTTGTATGGGGAGAAAGTGGAGATCTTCTACGGATCATAAAAGCCTCAAATATTTCTTCACTCAAAAGGAACTCAACATGCGACAATGACGTTGGCTTGAACTGTTGAAAGATTATGATCGTACCATCATACCATCCTGGAAAAGCAAGCGTGGTAGGCGGTGCATTGAGTAGAAGATCATATCTTGGTCTGAGTGCGATATTGTCAATCTGAAAGGCCCATTTTGTATGACTTGCAAAGGATGGAGATAGAGGTAAAGACTCCGGGGACCCATGTGATGATGGCGAATATCTGAGTAGAACCAGGCTTTAATTGATAAAGTTAAAGTTTGCTCAAACTACGAATCTAGGGTGATGCGTTATGAGAAAGAAAGTGCAAGAAGGTGCTATGCTAGAAGTAAGAATCGATGAAGAAGGAATACTTGAGTCAACTCAGGACTTTGTTTTTCTAACGACCACGATTTAAAGTATAAAATCATGATGGGCGCACAACACAGATTTGCAATCCATCTTGGGAGTACCAAAATGAATCGTGATCTTAAATCATACATTTTGGTGGAAGCGATATGAAGAGAGAGATAGCGTTTTATCTCAAGGTGTCTAACTTGTCAATGAGTCAAAGGCGGAGCATCAAGTACTAAAAAAGGTCCATTGTAACCACTTGAAATTCCGAATGGAAGTGGGAGCACATTACCATGGATTTAGATTCTTGGTCCTCCCAAGGTTTCTCAAGGCATTGATGCAATTTGGGTCATTGTTGATAGATTGACCAAGTCTACTCACTTCTTACCAATCTGAGAAACTTATACACTTGAAAGTCTTGCTCATATGTACATAAACGAGATTGTAAGGCGCATGGTATGCTAGTATCTATAGTTTACGATCGAGACCCAAGATTCACTTCATGATTTTGGGTTAGTTTGCAAAAAGCTATGGGCGCAGTTTTATGATTTAGTTAACATATCATCCTCGAAGACGGACGGACAATCGGAGAGGACTATTCAAACTCTTGAAGATTTATTAAGACTACTTTGTCCTTGATTTCAAGGGAAGTTGGGACAAGTTCTTACCATTGGTGGAGTTTTCATACAACAACAGTTATCAAGCAAGTATTGGCATGGCTCCATTCGAGGCGTTGTCGGAAGAAAGTGTCGTTCTCGGTATCTTTGGAATGAGGTGGGTGAAGCAACGTTGTTGGGACCAGAGTTGATACGTATGACTACGTAAAAGATTCAAACGATCCGACAGCGTATAAAAACCTCACAAGATCGACAAAAGAGTTATCTTTGATCTTCATCGGAAGGGCGTGGAATTCGATATAGGAGATCGTGTGTTTGTTACGTGTTGCTCCATGGAAAGGAGTTCTGAGATTTGGAAAGAGAGAAAAGCTCGATCCTCGATTCATTGGTCCATTTTAATCCTCGATCGGGTAGGAACTATGGCTATAGACTTGCTTTACTGCCAGTATGTCTCGTGTTCATAACGTTTTTCACATATCCATATTACGTAAATATGTGGAAGACCGAACCACATTATTGAGTTGGAACCGAATGAAATAGCGGAAGATTTAATGTATGAAGGGTTCTGTTCAAATCTTGGATAAGAAGGAACATATTCTACACGCTCAAAGGTTATACCTCAAGTCAAAGTTTTGTGGAGAAACCACGATGTTGAGGAAATGACACAGGAGTTAGAATCTGAAATGAAATCGAGGTATCCTTACCTCTTGATATACCGGTCATGTACCCTAATTTCGAGGTGAAAATTTCTTAAGAAGGAGAGGTTGTAAGACCCCAACTTTTGAATAAAGATGAATTTTCTATAATTATCATTTTTGAATATTATGGAATAAATTTAATATAATGTTATAGTTGTGGGTAGTATTTATAAATTACTGCAAAGTATGCAAGTTGTTATATTATATTAGATTGATGGGGAATATTACGTTTTAGCGGGGAATATTAAATACAACGGCATGATCATTGGTGGACCCCTAGCGAAATTATTGTCGGATTAAGAAAACGACAAAAATATTTTTATGAAAATAGCGGCGGAAGTTTTACCCGTTAGTCTTTGTTGAACTCTTCGGTAGTAAAAGTACAGTAATACGCGTAATTGCATAGTAGCATACGGTAATGATTATTGATGCTTACGTGAGAAGTCTTTTCGATTTTGTTCAATTATTGCTATAGTAATTGTTGCATAATATCTCACGTTATTTGATTCAATTATTATCGATATTTTATATATTGTTAAAATCAATAATTGAGATGACAAAGTTATTAATATTATTATTTGCAATATTAACGATGTCTAGAAGTTACATCGAGAAGAGGTTTGGTCACCTAATTGCTTGTGATAGGGAGAAATCCTTATTGGAAAGCCCCCTCTTTCACGAGGAGCGACACTGGTCGATTAATATTGTGAATTATAATAATGATGATAAATGTTGTTAAAAATATTGAAAGGATTTTTTTATAAGTAGTTGTTGTAAATTTGGCGTATTATTTAGACCCCATTTACCTATTTTTCAACATTATTGGTAGAAAGTTATTTAAATATAATGGGACCCACAGTGATTATGACATGTTGGGGAGGGAGACATGTAGGGCCCACGGTATTAAAAATTGAATGGTTGGAAGTTTTTTTTTAAGTTGTCGATATTGGTGTTTGGGTTTATACGGATGGAATTTCATTATATATATATATATATATATATATATATATATATATATATATATTATATAATATATATATATATTTTATTTAAAAATTTTTGCTTTAAATATGAACCGTCAGATTAAAAGTAAATCAATCTGGACCAGTTCATGAATTAGTTACTATGCGATCCATTCTTACATAAATAGAAGCTCATTCCTTCATTATTTTCTTACTGAATTCACCGAACTCTAGAGAGAAAATTATAGAGAGAAATTATAGAAAAATATTACATTACTTTCTACTCTTATATTCGGTTTTCATTTACGGTAAAGGGATATTATTTCGTTTGTATTCATGAAGAGAACTTACATTATTGCATTCTTTATTATTCTTTGGAATAACCAAAGATCTGCGGACTACCTATACTTGGTGACATTTTTCTATTATTATGTTTTATTATTATTTTGTTGGAATATCCTATTCATGCGTTTCTGTGGGACTGTTCCGCTCTTTATTATTATTACTGTTGGAATATCACATACTGCATGCGTTTATAACGTGGGACTGGTTCGTCTTTATTATTACATTGGAACATCCACAGCGGATGCAAATTTCGCTTTGACTGGTTTACATTACTTTATTAATCTATTGGAATAACTTTGTCATCAAATACCGCATGCGTGGTGATTTCTTTTGTTATTCCATTCGTTGTTATACTCAGTTGGTTAAAGTTTTGATTTCTATACTCCATGAAATTAGTGGAATATCCTTGATATTTTCGCTTCATCAAGTATCTTTTCATGGAAATATTCTTACGAGCATTCTTGAATTTTACTCTACAAAAGTAGTATTATGTTGACAATTTGGGCGTTATTAGTTCTGAATAAATTAATTCTTGAACTTGTTTTATTGAATTCTTATATCATTGTTATCATCCTCATGTTTAGATTTTTTGAAAGTCATACGTGGCACATTGGTGCATGGATGGACTTGGTATGATTATGACCAAGTTATTGATGTAATCATGATAGTAATGTTACAAATGATGTGGTAAAAGTCCTCATTGGCGTAGTGCATTGATGGACGATTATTGGCATGATCATGACCATTAATGAATACACAAATATTCTTGGTCCGTGAGTGCATGGATAATTGTGATCGTGATACTAAACAATATCCTTGGGCGTAGTGCGGCGGGTGATTCGATGATGTGGATTATTTATTAAGTTGAGTCTCGTGATAAAAGTGATGAAAAACCTTTTAAATCATAAAAGATAGTAGATTTTATTCTCTACTTGACTCTTTTAATGGATTGCTTGTTCCAATTGCAGTTAAACTTGATGTTGTTATATTTTATCGGTTTAACATTTGTTGAAAGCTAACGATAATTTATTACGCATTATCTTAGTCATAATATTTCTTCTTTGGGCTAGTTGAGCTCACCCTTTCTTTCCTTTATTCTCTTGAGAAATGAGAACATACCGAGGGGACTAGTCGGGAGCGGAAGTGATGTCCCAGAGGATAGCATTAGTAGTCCTCACTATTCTGTGAAATAGTGTGTTAATAATTGTAATGAGGACTCCTTTTGAGTTTGTATAATCTCTACTAGACAATAATTGTTTTCAAACTCACAATTATGTTTTATCTTATTATACCTACCGAAGTTGTATTAGTAAGTTGTATTTAAATTTTGTACCATGTATCTGACTACCCAAGATGGGTGATGTATACCTAATTTTGGGGGCGTCACACCTAAAGTAAGTTTAGGATATATGTTCTATAATCCTACTTAGCAAAAGGTGTTTGTTGCAAAAAAACTCGATGCCTTCTAAGATAAAGATGTTTATCATTGAAGTGGCTAATGGGAGGATAATAGATCTTGAAGAGTTCAAGAACCACAAAACACTATAAGTTAAATAAGAGGAACACTAGAGATGACCTATTGTACCTGGCAAATGAATCGTATATCCGGAATAATGCCAAGATACCTAGGAGGTATAGATTCATCATGGATGATGATGATGAGGTGCGCATCATGAAGATGATGATCCATTACATACGATGAGGTAAGAGTTATGTAACACTCGGAGAAATGGATTGAAGCAAGTTTCTCAAATATGGAACATTCGTTTTGATGAGACAATCAAAAGAGTTTGATTTTATCAAAAACAAGAATAAACCTAGTGAGTACAAAAGGGTTAGTGGGAGCGTCGTGATATTCCTAGTATTATATGTTGATATACTACGGATAAGGAATGACATACTAATGCTACAATCAGTAAAGATAAAGTTGTCTAAACATTCCTCCATGAATGATTTGGGAAGAGTATCATAATTGGGGAATACAAATCAATATTGATAGATTCAATAGGATGCTCGACTTAACCCAAGGAGCGATATATTCATTTGATGCTAAAGTCGTTTAGCATGAAACTCGAAGAGATGTCTCATGTTGATGAGCCGTGGAGTGTATCTCTCTTAATAGTCCCCATAGACTCATAAAGAGAGATCGCATGAGTAACAATCATGTATGCAATGAAATATCTGAGACACGATGATGATCGGTCATAATGCGGAGAAGTTCAACTGTGAGTCGGTGAAAACATCTTAAAGTACTTAACCGATACTAAGGATGTGATCATATTCATGGTGGGTCTAAATTAAAACTAGAGGCTTAACGAGACTCAAGTTATTCAGACATGGACCGAAGACGATGAAAATCTACTATAAGGTAAAGTGTTACCTTGAATGGTGGTGCAATGAATTGGAGAGGTTCCAAACAATGAAAGAGTTCTTTGGTTTAGTGATAAAGATAAAGTATATAGCTATAAATGAAGTCACCAAGTTTATTGTTTGGATGATAAGTTCATTACGAACTAGGAATAGTTCCTAAGTCTCATCTTGGGTCTAAACATGTGTTGTGGCACTTTCATTTGATTATAGGAATCATTGAAAGATGGAAAATCACTTATAGAGATAGTGGACTCTCAAGAACAACATTACATATCCATTAACTAAAACTTATCCAACAATGACAGGATAATCGTCACTTAGAGAAGAAGGGTATGAGATACCATGGCGATCGGCTTTTAGTGCAATTGGGAGATTGAAAGTAGTATGCACACAAGCCAATCATGTTTGATGATAAAACATATACTTTGTAACAATCTTATTCATTTATGAATACAAAGTATTAATTTATTAAAGGCTTTTTAATTATCTACATGATCTTTGCTTTATAATATGTGATAAATCCATAGTTTTAAGCGATGCTTTTAGAATAATGATGATGATCATTCTAATGAGATCTAAATTCTTAAAGCTTAAAACTAAAATAGTTCACAATCGTTGGATTACTAAATTGGGGATTAGTGAATCCGGATAGATCGAGTACATCGTTGCTTGCTCATTGGATGAGGATGATTGATCTCATGATCATTTGTGTGGAACACTAAAGCAAGTATGTAGGTGCTTATTAGAGAATAAGTTCATTTGAACGTGGCTCATTAAGGAATACCTAATGGAGTTTTACTTTGCTGTCGATAGGAATTACGTGTAGTGATAGTAGTCAAGTGATCCTTGGACTTTAGATCATCATAGTATCTTGTGTATGATGAGTTATACTTTGACTTATTCCTTAAGACCCTTAGGGTATATCAAATGGTATGCTTGGGTATAATAAGTTATACATGGAGATAATGTATGATCAATAATGAATCTACCACTTCTAGTAAAGAAGATAAATGTCCCATGTGATTCAATAAATGACAACCCATTAGTCATTGGCAAAATGCGAATGAAATTAGAAAGGAGTTTCTAATTTGCATTATTTGAGTTATGCATTTAAGAGTCGAAATACATATAATTAAATAAAATAAGACTTGACAAGAATTCCATTATCATATATTTAATTGGGACATTGTATCTTTGGAAGGATTGAATTGTACAGTAACTATTTACTCAAAGGTTCTTTTATGATTAATGTTGAAATCTATATTATCTAAAGTCGCGTTGATCGCTAGAGAGGCTTATCCACTATCAGAATAAATATTATTTATTTAAATAAATTAATTATTTAATTTATTTATTTAAATAAGATTATAATTGTTCTAATTGATTTATTCACAATGGGTTTAATATGGAGAACCTAAAGGGTCACACCTTAAAAGGAAGAATAATTATTTAAGAAATTAATGGCATAATCGTAATAATATATTAAGTATATTTAATTTAATCTACTATGATAGAATAAATTAAATAGTAATATTTATTATTTAATATTTTAGAAATATTAAATATAAATTAATAAGAGGAGTCTTATTAATATTATTATAATTATTATTTTAATTTCTAAAAGAGTTTAGGAATTAATTTAATATAAGTATTCTCATTTATTCCTAATAGAATTAGGAGAGAAAATTAGTTAAAGGAGTTTAATTAATTATCTCTAATAAGATTAGGGAGCCCATTTAATTAAAAGAGTTTAATTAAATAAATAATACCTTATTTTTAATTAAATAGGATTACTCGATATCTTTATAAGAGGAGTCTTATAT